>VCCN01005748.1:4234094-4250167 GCA_006491835.1 Architeuthis dux
CCTTGGAAACTACACTCCCCTAAATTTGGTGGGGATTGTCCTTACGATAGAAAAACAAGGTCAACTCCTGACTTGGACTGGAGTTTGACAACAGTCTAACAGTGCCATTTAATAATAATTCTCGATAACAAACTTTCTGGTCTGTCCGGAAAGTATTCAGCCGTTTTGAATATCTCGAGAACCGCTTTCGTGGCTTTGATGCAACTTGGCGACAAATCTGAGGGAACTTTAATGCGCATGTGTGAACAGAAACTTTCCCATAGGGTTACTCGGTCGGCAGTGAGACGCTATTGAGTGGTCGTCGCATTCACAATGACCGCGCCTGTCCATTCTTCACGTCTCTTGCAAGGTCTGTCGGCACCCCATCAGACCTGATTTTGCTCCCTGCTACTTCTGGCTTTTCGACGTTGAAAGGGCGGACAATTCAGCTCGGGGACAAGATTAAAGAGAACGCAACGAGCAGTTGATGGCGATCCCGGAGAAGGACTTTGCAGACTATTTTGAAAAGTGGAAGAGACGCGTGTGAGATCCCATGGGGGGGCCTTTCAAGAGGAGTAAGGCATCATTGCCCTAGGTAGGTGACAGACCTTGTATATTCGCCAAAACGAGTATTTAGACAACTTTATCTTGCTTTTTTTCACAACCAGAACATTGAAAAAAATGGTCAATTGTGACCTTCCCGTTTCAAAATGGCTGCCACTCTAGCTGCCGAGTGGCAGCTGCTGATGGCGAATTTAAAGTCCAAGAAGCAGATGACAATATCAACATTCTTTCACTTTTTAAATTCAAAATGACTGTGTTCATTTACCAGAAAAAAGAAATGCTGTGCCTAAACGCTGTAGGCCTGCTGCATCTACATCTACTGACCCATTGCAAGTAACAAGAGATTTGTACCTGAACTGGAAATTACATCCAGGGAGTTGCAACACTAACACTAAATCTAACTACTAACCCTAACCCCAAACCTACCTACTAACCCTAACACTAAACCTACCTACTAACCCTAACACTAAAAATACCGTACTGAGGAATCTTGACGTCTGCTTCTTTGACTTTAAATTCGTCATCAGCTGCTGCCATTCGGCCGCTGGAGCGGCGCGGCGATTTTGAAACGGGAAAGGTAACAATAGCCGAAAGATGTATGAAGGAATGTCAAACAGTTCAGGGCAGAAAATGGCCACCGCTAAGCTGGAAAGTGATGGAGTAGCGGTAAAGTCAGTGGTCAGTGATGAGAAAAGCCGAAACCTTGTCTACTTATACCATGTTCGAATTCAGCAGAGAACGATTAAGCAGAAGAGAAATAATTTTCGAAATAAATGTTTCACTGTATAATGTTCTCTTCAGAGAAATATTTTTCGAAATAATTTTTATTTTTCATAAAGATCTTCAGAATTGTGTGAAAAAGTAGTCTCATTGCTTACCAACGGTCAGGCAAAAAGGGGATGTAAAATCTCTGGCCTTCACGCGACTATCGGAAAAAGGCTAGCCGGGGTATTTTTGAACTTTCTTATAGATCATAGAAGTCCCGGAAGTAACCGAAAGTTCAGAAACCAATCATTACGCATGAATGGGGGGTAATTTAAAACGATCCGATGAGATGAGAGAGTCGTCACAACAGCAAAAAGCAGCTGAGGTTGTCCGAGTTGCAAGTTACCGAAAATTTCGACCACAGCGTTCGTGTGCTCCACCCCCCCGGAGACAAGAGTCGTGTTGCCATGCTAAGGTCACCGTTATTAACTGACGAAAGACCAAACAAGGGCTTAGTCGCGAGAAGAGGAATTTTTTCGCAAGACAAGGTTACTCGGCAACACAATTGTTTCTGATAAAATTAACGATAATTGTGCTTTTTGTTGAAATTATGTCTGCACATCAATAAGTCCTCAAGCTATTGATGAAAAAATAATTTATTTAGATAGCAAATATTTGTTTTTCAACATAGTCAGTGCACTTAATTCGGTGGTGAATATTAATCACAGAGATCGAACATTATACAGTGAGAATTTCAGATAAGAATTCATGTGTTAGGTTACAGACTTATTGATCCTCTCTTTTATCTATCTATTTAGGATTTAAAACGAAATTCTATTCATACAATTTTTTTTTAATTTTCGGGGAAAAATTTCTTTTTACAAAAATACTGTACTAATTTACATAATTATTGTATGCGAATTCTTTTTAATCAAGAATTTTTTTTTCAATGTCAATTGCGTTATCTATTCATATGCAGACTGTTTTGAAAAGGGAAAGAGACGCGTGTGAGATCCCATGGGGAGTCCGTTCAAGAAGAGTAAGGCAACATTGCCCTTTAGTGCGAATCGAACTCAGTCGGAGTTTGAACTCTGTTCGTCGATTCCATTTTCCGTCCGGCTAACCACTTGGCCATCGACACATCCACCGATTTCTTTTTAGAAATAAATAAATGTTTGCCCACAATACGTAGACACCGACAATTAGGGAAATTCCGGTTTATACGGTGTCGCGTAAAAAGATGTCCCTTTTTGCAGTTGGGCCGGATATGGCAGTTTTGGGCATTGGTGTGAAGTGAACGCAAGCTCTCACAGTTGGGGTTTGAACTCAGATCACATTTTTCGGACTGCCAACCGTTGGGCCACCTCCCTCTCAGATTACATACCGAATCCACCCCTCTCTCTCTCTCTCTCTCTCTCTCTCTCTCTCATCCTTTGAACTTCTATCAATTTTTATTTTTTATCGATATTTAGCTGCAAAGCAGAAGCAACTTACTTCTGTCCCTAATTAGTAATGGCATTGTCCGTTTGAAGTGATCAATTTTCTAAAGGAATCTTACTTTCGCCTTGATCTATAAACGTTCTTCTATAACGAAGAAACGGGGATCAATGAAAACGAAGAACCCTTGGCCTTTTTCTAAATACTGGTTCTTCGGAGAACAAAGGCCGATCTCCGGTGGAAATGGTTTCGAAAAGGACAAAATGATAGGATTAAAAGGTTATAATAAGTCTTCTCCTTTCTAATCTTTTAGTTATGCCGGCTTTAATACTTTGACAAGAACTTCGGTTTGATATATGCATTCGCTGGTACAGCACACGGAGTGGAGCAGAGGACAGAGCTGGGATGGGTTCCACGTCAAGCGGCCAGGTGGTCGTGGGGGGTAAGTAAGGTAAAGGTGCCTTCCGGGGGGGTTAGGTTTAGGTAAAGCGTCCCCCGGTGACGAGATCCCAGTTTCTGTTGCATGCGTCAGTTGCAAGTTTCAAGTCTGGTCGAGGCCAGAACTTTATTCCTACAAGTCTGTTTTATGACCATCTCCTTGGCAGGATGCAAGTCCTCCGAAGGGATACCCCCACAGCTTAGAGTGTACTCAATTAGCTGCTGAGTACACAGGGAAATTTGTCCTAAGAGTTTCTTCAGGGGGGGGGGCAAAAGGATAAATTCGGAATATATCCTAGCGGCAACCCTGTATCAATCAGTATAAGTGCCTATATATATTCCTATATATTTATTTTTCTCACTGTAAAACATAAATAAACTAGAAAGTAATCCACAATCTGAATGAAATTGAGGAGAAGAGAAGATACCATCTTTTTATATGGGTACATCAAGTTGGGATTACATAAAACAATTGTACAGCACCATTATCCTTCATTGACTATAAGGTTTCAACTTTACAAACCCCCTCACCCTAGTTAAGAATGCCTGATCCCCATTTGACCCCACCCCAGGGGACGCCCATGTAGGTTGTCGGGATTGTAACGAAAGAGAAGAGAAACTGATTCTGAATGTGCCCTCCACACATTGCAGTCAGTCTACTTTTTGTAAAAGTGAGGTTCCGTCCGATTAAAGTATTCAACCCCAGTTTCTTGTCCGCTGAAAATATTTGATTTGTATTGAGGAGAAGAGAAGATAATGCTTACACAACTAATAGGAGCCTAAAATATTATTCGTTCATTGGAAAATGTTATTAAAATTATTATGTATCGCGCGGTTTTCAACTAGTAAATGTATATAGCGGGATATCCGTAATCGTGAGACAAATGAATGAAAAATAAATCCTCTCTTCTCTTCCCTTTTCATACAAAACTGTTCTTCTTTTCTGCCTCTCTCTATTACCTTACCTTTCTCTTGAAGCGTTCAGTTTCGTCAAGGCCTCTCGGTGTTTGACCATAACAATCTGCTTCCTCTCTCTCTCTCTCTCTCTTCTCTCTCTCTCTCTCTAACTCTTTATTTCTTTCTTTCTTCCGTTTCATAGAAGCAAACGTAGCGTTTGTGTGGCGTTTTTAATTAACATGACAACAGAATCTCTTATTATTATTTTTTTCCTTTTCCCCCTCTCTTTCTCTAATATCCCTTTCTTTTTTCACCACGACGATGGCTCATTATTAATTAAAGGAGAGCAGAGACAGTTACCAACGGAGCTCTTACGCTATTAATTTGGAGGAGATCATATATATCAGTAGTAATCACGCAACACGGACAGTCGCCCGAGGAGGCGCCTGTCATGTGTCTGAAAAACAGTCAAAATAAGAAAATCCCCTGATGTGAAGTCAGATTTTTCCGGAACATCTGACAGTTAAATGTTGTGGTAAAAACTAATAGAAACAATTAGCAAAGGAAATTCTCACGACCGACGACAAGCTCATTCAATCAATACATTGTAATTTAAATTACTGATATTAAGTATCAATCAGTATAAGTGCCTATATATATATTCCTATATATTTATTTTTCTCACTGTAAAACATAAATAAACTAGAAAGTACTCAGAGAGGGAATGACCCCGGTCAACGCCTCTAGAAAATCTGAATGAAATTCATTGAGAACTTTTGGAGATATCTTGCGGACAGAGGGCGGGGGATAGCGATATTATTTGTTTTGGACATGTAACTACGACGTAGGGGGGTAATTGTGTATGGATCCACTCCAAAGTTTAAGCACTTCTTCCTTTGCATATTGTCCACACTTTCAGAAAATCTGAATGCAATTCATTCAGAACTTTTGGAGATATCGTGTTGACAGTCAGGAGCGTATAACAGACGCGACCAAAAACATATACCACTTTTCAACTTCGTTGGCGGTGGTAAAATATAGATAAATGTTGATGCTAATTCTTCTATAATACAAAGGGAGGTAATCCACATCAAAAACAACCCAATCAATGTATTGTAATTTAAATTGTTGATATCTACTATCAAACAGTATAGTGCAGTACCAGACTATAGGACAACACTATACTTTAAAGGGCATTGGGGTTCAGCTTACCCGCGGGGACAGGGACCCTAGGGCCAGCCCTGCATGTTATATTATTGTAACGTATTGTAATTTAAACTCTGTCTCTGGTCAACCACGCCCTTAGAATAAAACGTTTAATAAACCTCATGACCTCCATCTGAACGCCTTACAGCGTCATCTCATCGAGAGACAAAAGTAACATAGAGGGTGTCCCATAAGTAACGCCCAATTGGTCCCAAAATTAATACCTGTTCTATCTGGGGGAAGCACCTATTTAATAGTTGCTTTTAATAGTAATTTAATAATAATTTAATAGTTGCTTCCCTTAGAACTGGCATTACTTTTGGGACAAATCGGGAGTTACTTCTGTGACACCCTATATTAAATGATGACACATTTTGAAAAAAATGTGCTGCTTTGTTTCAAGAAATATATTATGAGCAAGCACCGAAGAGATTGCTAAAAAAATACAGGGTGTCCCATAAGTAACGCCCAATTTGTCCCAAAATTAACGTCTGTTCTATCTAAAAGAAGCAACTATTTAATAGTTGCTTTTAATAGTAATTTAATAATAATTTAATAGTTGTTTCCCTTGGAAATGCCATTAATCTTTTGACAAATCGGGAGTTACTTCTGTGACAACCTGTATTAATCGAGACAGGTCCGGACTAACTGTTTATGAGACCCTAAGCAGAATTTTATTTTGTCCCCCCCCCCCGCCTCGATACTATTGACTCTTGGGGGGCCTCTTGTGGCCACGGGGGCCTAAGAAGCCACTTACTTTGCTTATGGCTCGGGCCGGCTCTGAATCGAGATACGTATACATATCAAATCAAAGTAAATCGGACAACGATAGTGACCCGCCCTTTTGTGAAGACCACCCAAGTAAGGTATTTTTTGTTTGTTTGTTTGTTGGTTGGTTTGTTTGTTTGTTTGTTTGTTTGTTATTGTAATTGAGGTGAGCGTTGATGACGACAGAGACAACAGAACGAAACCAGATACAAACATTTGATACTGATGTACGATTCGAAGTTATGGAAGCGATCTTGACAGAACAGAGCGAGGTCCACATTCTAGTCGGCTCGGATCGGGTCGAGGGCACACACAACCCTCGCAGCCACCCACCGCTCCATTCTTTCGGTACATATCCACACACCACCCCCGCCCCGCTCCCTCAGCGTCCTTGGGTTACGACCTCGTGGGGAAGCGAAATTTGCCCTCGTGGGGAAGCGAATAAAACTTTGGGCTGTGATCAGAGTAGATTATCTGATCCACAGTCGTGTCCCATTACTACTGAGTTCAATTTTCAATGGGTTGAACCTACTGACAATTGGGTTCTCCACACTTTTGGACGGTAACCGGACATTTCATCCGCGGACTGAACCGGCCGCAAATATTTCTACCCCGGATGTTTTGGCCTCGTTTTGTTTTGAAGGCGAAAATGACTAACTAGATGGGATTTAAAATGAAATAGAATCATAACATCAATGTATATAAATAGATTAATGATAGTTATAAAGGAACCTATATTTGCTCGGTGCCGGTGTGAACGACTGCTAAACGAGCGGCCTAAATCGTAAACGTAAATAAAGAAACAAGCGCGTGCGGGGTTCGAAACTCGCGTCCACCTTGGAAGCAACCTTATATGCAGGCTCTGCCCTTCATTTGATTAATTCATTTTCTATAGTTTTGAGAAGGGTCATTAGCATTCAAATAGTTCTTCCGGCAATTGAACGCCTTCTTGTTGTTTGTGTTGTTAACACGACGTTTCGGCCGATCCATGGGAGCAAGTCCAGATTATTGACAGAGAACGCTGTTGGAAGCAGCGAAAAATCAAAGAGGCAGCTCATATCAACATGTCGACTGAATGCATTAGTCAGACAAGTGCGGGGTTCAACCCGTTTTGACTTCCGCTGCTCAACAGACCCAAACCCGACAAGACAAAGAAACACCCGAATCCTACGTTATAAAGGTTACCTCCTTTTAAGTTAAAAAAAACTTGTTTACCCCACCACATTCGGATATTACACCTGAGGAAAGCCGAAGAATGGATCGGCCGAAACACAAATAACAAGAAGGAGTTCAACCGTCCGAAGAACTATTTGGGAGTTAATTCATGTTTGTTGTTTATAGTTTTATAAATCTTTTTTTCAACTTTTTATAGCTAATTTTTGTTTATTTATATTCTTATAAAAGACAAATAAAACGAGCTAAGATTTTTTTTCTTAAGTAGTATATGTGCTTTCAATCAATAAGACCTTCGCTTCTTACGGAAATTGGTCAGTTTTGAGAAAAATTAATTTTTAATGTTTTAGGAGGGAGTTCTATGTACAATGCAGGGCCGTAGACGCTGGGGTGGGGGCAAAAATATATATCTTTGCTATTACACTGGTACATCTGTGCGCAAGCGCAAGAAACAGATATTGAATATATTTTGTTACAGCGGAAAAGACATTGTCCAGCCATTTTGAAAGACTATTCAATCCATTTTTAGGACAAGGCACCAACTAAACTATAGCCTACAATGCCTTTGAATGCTGAACAAGTGGAAACATTCCAGTTGTGCAAGTCTGTTAGGGTGAGTAAATAGGAGCACTGCGTCACACTGCCAAACCTTTTAGGAGAAAATGGAAATGTGCCCCCCCCCAATCCAAAAATGACGTCTACGGCACTGCAATGTAATTATAATGCTAAACTAGACCCGCAGTTTCCGTCCGTCGTACGAAACTGCGGATGTTATTTAAATTTTCCTTTATTTAATTAAAATGTTTTACGTTTGAGATCTTACTGAGTCGAATATTCGATAGAAAAACATTTTTTGCAAGTAATTTTTTGTGCTTTCCTTTCAGTCCATAATATCTTACTTACCTCACGAAATTTGTCAGTTTTTAGAAAAAAAATGTTTCTATTTACAATGTAACTATAATGCTAAAGTGGGCACATACTTTCCGACATTTTTACTGAAGTACGGCATTTACCTTCTGGTCAGTTTCTTTGTGAAACTTGTTGATTAAGATTTGTTGATTTAATCAAATTCTGGCACACATGGATATTATATTTTTTAAATATAGAATTTTCTTTCATGAAATCTCTTATTTCTTTTTATTTGTGCGCCACTTTTAATATCGGGTGTCTTTGGCTATTGAGTGTGAAAATTTCGCACATGCGCACAACCGTTATTACAAATGGCGCACAAATATAATCGGACGAAAGTGAAAATAATTAATGTAAGCCGTATTTCCGTCCGTACTTCCTTAAAAATGCCGAACCTTCTTCTTAAAACCTAAAACGAATATTTTTTCTCAAAACTGACAAATTTCGCGAGGTAAGTAAGGACTATATTATAGACTGAAAACAAAGTACAAAAAATTACATGCGAAAATATTTTTTTCTATTTTTTGTCAAATATTCGACTCAGTAAGATCCTAAACGTAACACATTTTAATTAAATTAAAAAATCTTAAAAACAGCCGCAGTTTCGTACAAAAACTGACAAATTTCCGTAAGAAGCGAATGTCTTACATAAAATTACTTGAGAAAATAAACAAAGATTAGCTATAAAAAGTGGGGAAAAGACTTATAAAACATTAAACAACAAACATAATTAACTTTTTATTATTGTAAATTGCATTACAATATTTTGATTCTATTTCCTTTTAAATCCCATCTAGTTGGTGATTTTCATCTTAAAAAACAAAACGAAGCCGAAATATTTCGGGGAAGAAATATTTGCGACCGAACCGTCCGCGGTCGAAACGTTCTACAACACGTTTGGCCTCTTGAGTGTAGCAGTCAATTTTTTACTATGTCCAAATTGAACAAAAATAAGATATATACTTTTCATTTAGTTTAGAAATACGAAATTTACAATAAATTTAGTATAAACGTAGACATACCTTAAAAATACATAGATTTCATTTCAATTGAGACCAATTTCTAAAAAGAAATATTTCTCCGGGAATTCATCTTCCAAGGCGTTAAGAACAATACGGGCTGTGTAGATTATCTGATCCACTGTCGTGTCTCTGTGTAGGGAATAGTCAGTTCAATTGTCAGTGGGTTCCCCACTCTTTTGGCCCGATGAGTAGGAAAAGTTGAACAGTTGCGTACCCAAGGGCGAAAGGACAATTTCTTTTTAATAAAATGTTTTTTCGTAAAATAAAAAAAAGTACTTCGAGAGATATTAAAAATACGCGTCCTGTGTGAATTTGGTGAGGATCGGTCAAAAAAATACGCGTCCTGTCTGAGTTTGGTGAGGATCGGTCAAAATAATATGCGTCCTGTGTGAATTTGGTGAGGATCGGTCAAAAAAATATGCGTCCTGTCTGAATTTGGTGAGGATCGGTCAAAGAAATACGCGTCCTGTCTGAGTTTGGTGAGGATCGGTCAAAATAATATGCGTCCTGTCTGAGTTTGCTGGGCATCGGTCAAAGAAATACTCCTCCTGTGTGAATTTGGTGAGGATCGGTCAAAGAAATGCACTCCTGTGTAAATTTGGTGAGGATCGGTCAAAATAATACGCGTCCTGTCTGAATTTGGTGAGGATCGGTCAAAGAAATACACTCCTGTCTGAATTTGGTGAGGATCGGTCAAAAAAATATGCGTCCAGTCTGAATTTGATGAGGATCGGTCAAAAACATACACTCCTGTGTGAATTTGGTGAGGATTGGTAAAAAAAAAATGCACTCCTGTCTGAATTTGGTGAGGATCGGTCAAAAAAATACACTCCTATCTGAATTTGGTGAGGATCGGTCCAAAACATACACTCCTTTGTGAATTTGGTGAGGATCGATAAAAAAAAATGCACTCCTGTGTGAATTTGGTGAGGATCGGTCAAAAAAATACACTCCTGTGTGAATTTGGTGAGGATCGGTCAAAAGAATACGCATCCTGTCTGAATTTGGTGAGGATCGGTCCAAAAAATACGCGTCTTGTCTGAATTTGGTGAGGATCGGTTAAAAAAAATAGGCGTTAAGAACAATACGGACTTTGATTCAGACTAGATTATCTGATCCACTGTCGTGTCTCATTACTACTATGTAGTGAATAGTCAATTCAATTGTCAGTGGGTTCTCCACACTTTTGGTTCGATGCGTACGGAGATTGATATATCAAGTAGATGCACGACTGAACAGTTGCGTACCCAAGCGCGAAACGACAATTATCTTTTGATAAAATGTTTTTTCGTATGATCAAAAAAAGTACTTCGGGATATATTTAAAATACGCGTCCTGTCTGAATTCGGTGAGGATCGGTTAAAAAGATGCGCGAGCTTGTCTAGCAACGATCGTTGTCACTGACTGACTGACTGACAAGTCGACATTCAACATATTGAAAGTAACTTTTTTAATGACATAATAAAAGAATATTTGTTCTTTCTTTTTTTAAATCAATTCTCGAAAGATTTTTTTTTAAATAGCTATTTTTATGGGTTTTGTGAACTAGGTATACGGTAAGACTGTGTTTTGGAATTAGGTATACGGCAAGACTGTGGTTTATGAAATAGGTATACAGTAAGGCTGTGTTTGTGTGAACTAGGTATACGGTAAAACTGTGTTTGGGAATTAGGTATACGGCACTGGGTTTTGTGAACTTGGTATACAGTGAGGCTGTGTTTGGGTGGACTAGGTATACGGTAAGACTCTGTTTTGGAATTAGGTATACGGCAAGACTGTGGTTTATGAACTAGGTATACGGCAAGACTGGGTTTGTGAACTAGGTATACAGCTAGGCTGTGTTTGGGGGAACTAGGTATACGGTAACTAAGTATACGTCAAAACTGGGTTTGGGAACTAAGTATACGGTGATGTCTCCATTAGTAGATATTGAACATACAAAAAACCTGGAGATTGCCCCATTCCACCACTGTAAGTAAAGAACTTTATAGGTCAGCGTGTGTGTGCAAACTACTTGTTTCTAGTTTAGCTGTAGACATTCGGATTTTATCTACATATATAGATATATGTAGATATATGTATAGATCTCCAGCCGGCTAAGGAAACAGATTTTAAACGTCTCTTGCTTTTGCTTATCCCAAGAATGCATCTGGTGCCCGTGGGGACCAGCCTTGCTCACAGAGGTCAGTCTACTCTTTGAACTAAGGTTTATATAATTGGGCTTTATAAGTCTCTCACATTACCAAGATAGGACTGGTACGTAGAGACGCGATTTTTGATGGGAAAGTTTTAAAAGCTAAAAGGCCAACCCCGCTTTACGCGATTAATTCGTAAGATGAATTCGCGTTAAGCGAGGGGATAATTACAATGAATCCCCGTCTATCAAGATTTATAAAAATGTTTTAGCTGCATATAATGCCCAAACTGTTTAACTTAATTAAAAAACAAGCCTGAAATTCAGACCATAGATGCGCTATTTAAACACGAGTTCAGTTAAATGTTTAAAAAATAAACACCGCGATAGGAGATATGTTTAAAAAAATAAACATCACGATATGAGATATTTAAAAAAATTCACACCGCGATATGAAATATGTTTTTAAAAATAAACACCGCGATATGAGATATTTTTAAAAATAAACACCGCGATATGAGATATTTAAAAAAATAAACACCGCGATATGAAATATGTTTTAAAAAATAAACACCGCGATATGAGATATGTTTGTAAAAAATAAACACCGCGATATGAGATATTTTAAAAAATAAACACCGCGATATCAAATATGTTTTAAAAAATGTCTTAGCTTCTTCTTAAACAACGAACGCAATATTTTTCTCGTCAGATTTTGATTTCGAGAATTGATTAAAAAACAGAACAAATATTCTTTTATTACGTCATTAAATGATTATGTCGATATGTCGACTTGTCAGATAGTCAGTCAGTGCGTCAGTGACGACGATTGCCGCTAGAGAAGCTTAGCGCATCTAATAATTATGATATTTTACATCTATTTATATCTTAGAAAAACATTTGCCCAAGGTTGACTGCAAAGATTTTATTTCTCATTATACCATTTTCCATGTTTGGATCGACATTTAGATACAAATCCTTGGCAGCTTCAACAGGTTTAAATCCTTCTTCAAGTTCTTTTTTCTAGTGATTTTTTAACCGCATTTCCAGTTGTTTCACCGTCTTTGTCTCCTGCTTCTTCATATGCACGATTCTCATTGATTTGAAGATCATTGCTGCTTAATTCTTCTACATATGAATTAAATGTCTTCATGTTGTTTAATAACAACTGTAATGTTTATATGTATATTATGTTAAATCAATAAACATGCCGAAGCAAGTTCCCAGCAGCCTCCATTCCGTTTCCGGTCCCAGAAAGCGCGGACCGGAAGTAGGAACGGTGAAGGCTCAGTTCTACACGGGCATAGCCCTGATCAACACGTGTCTTTCGTTCCATCTTCTTTTCTTAACACGCTTAAACACGGTTACGAATCAAACGCATTCTAATCTCACACAGCTAGAACAGAAAGAACAACAAAGCGAACAAAGGCACTAAGCACAACAAGAACATTATAACTACTAATTGTTTTTATTTTCCTTTTAATATTTCTGTCAGATTCTTTTCCAGATTTGTTTTTCCATATTTAATAGGAAGTATAATTTTACGAATTAGAAATAAATTAAAAGCAGGCAATATTATACAGTATGTCAGGGACACATTTCTATCACATCTGAGTCCCAAGGTGACTGAGCATATATTGAGTCTGTCATTTGCTCGTGTTAATCATGGCTACATACAACACTGGTTTATTGCTAGGTTTAGTTAATCACGGCTACCCACAACACTGGTTTATTGCTGGGTTTAGTTAACCACGGCTACCCACAACACTGGTTTATTGCTAGGTTTAGTTAATCATGGCTACCCACAACACTGGTTTATTGCTGGGTTTAGTTAATCACGGCTACCCACACCACTGGTTTATTGCTGGGTTTAGTTAAACACGGCTACCCACAACACTGGTTTATTGCTGGATTTAGTTAACCACGGCTACCCACAATACTGGTTTATTTGTCCAAAGTTGACTTTTTCAGATTTTGATTTTATTTCTTTATAGCTAGTGATCACTTTGTTCAAATCTCTGCGAACTTTGCTGCTTTTTCCCATGTTAGGATCGACATTTAGATACAAATCATTGGCAGCTTCAACAAGTTCAAATCCTTGTTCAAGTTTTTTTAATATTGATTTCTTTAGCCGTATTTTCAACTGTTTCAGTCTTTTTGTTCTTCAAGATTCAAGATCATTTTCGCTTTATTCTTCTACGTGCGAATCAAGCAATCTCGTACATTTTCTGAATCCACGTCCAAACCTATTTTACTCCAATAACAGTTATCTCTTCAATTATTACATTGTATCTGTAACGGACACATACGTATTTTTGCACTTACACTAGAGTACATCACTGTAATAAGAAGCAGTAAATACAATAAAGTACAATACTGTAATAAGAAGCAATAAATACAATAGAGTACATCACTGTAATAAGAAGCAGTAAATACAATAAAGTACAGTACTGTAATAAGAAGCAGTAAATACGATAATGTACAGTACTGTAATAAGAAGCAGTAAATACGATAGAGTACAGTACTGTAATAAGAAGCAGTAAATACGATAGAGTACAGTACTGTAATAAGAAGCAGTAAATACGATAGAGTACAGTATTGTAATAAGAAGCAGTGAGTACAATAGAGTACATTCATGTTTATTCTATATTGGGAATTTATCTGTATTAATCTTTTAGGAATCTTCTTTAAAATATTAATATGTTGTGCTAAAGGGTCCCCTCTCTTGACAATATTAATATTCTTCACCGAAGGGACACCCCTTTTCCTTTACCGGAGGGTGTTAGGCCCCCTCAAAATCATGGCCCATATGCCCCCCTCCCCGCGCCCTCTGTTCTGGCCTGCCATGGAGTAATGTTTTAATGCACTCAGCTGAAAAGTACAATTTGTGTACAAAGTCGGTCTTGGCTTTGTTCATGTGGAGATGGAATGTTTTCAGCGGATTATCAAGTAAACATCTCTTAGAATAAAAACAAGCCTTAATGAAATTTGTTAAAGCAATTATCACTTATCAAGAGATTTAATTCCGCTAATGAGGTTAATCTGACTTCGACGGTGCGTTACTTCTTCGTGTTTTGGTTCTCTATATTGATAATAAAAAAAAAAGTTGTTTTTTTTCTCGACGAAGACACACATGGAATTAAAAGTGTTCAGATCACCACGTGGTGAAAGCTTATGATAATGAAGAAGAACAGACGGGGAGAATAAAGGAGAAAAAGAAAAGAAGAAAAGAAAGCACTGCAAATAATATCTTTGATCTTCCTGCTTAGCATTCCACTGTTGACAACCCTTCTCCCATTATTTCTTTCTTTCATGTCTCTGCAAACAAATTCTTGCAGTGTATAAGGTTGTGGGTGAAGCTGGTGTTTTGGATCTCTTGTTAAAGAAAGGAATTCAATCCGGATCGTTTGATTACATCTATTTCTTTTTTTTTCCTTTTAAAAGTCTTTTCATTATGGACATTAACCCCGAAAATCGTCAGTAATGGCCCTTGTTTTGTTCTTGTGAAGTCGGATTGCCAGATATTTGCCAGAATGGGAGATAATCTGAGCTTTACCCAATACTTACCCATACTTACCCAAACAGGCTATGGAATGGGTTACGGAAAATTCACCACCAACAATTCACCATCATATACAATTCACCACACATAATTCACCACCGTATACAATTCACCACTCACAATTCACCACCATATACAATTCACCATCCACAATTCACCACCAACAATTCCCCACCATATACAATTCACCACCACCCACAATTCACCACTAACAATTCACCACCATATACAATTCACCACCCATAATTCACCACCATATACAATTCACCACCCACAATTCACCACCATATAAAATTCACCATATAAAATCACCACCCACAATTCACCACCTTATAAAATTCACCATATAAAATTCACCACCCACAATTCACCACCTTATACAATTCACCACCATATACAATTCACCATCCACAATTCACCACCATATACAATTCACCACCCAAAATTCACCACCATATACAATTCACCATCTACAATTCATCCCCGAACAATTCATAGCCGTGGATTACGGAAAATCCATCCCAAACAATACATACCCAACCTAGTTTATCAATAGCAATACCAGCTATAAATTATACTATATTAATCGTAAAATTCCTATATCCTATAATTTTTCAGTTTTGAGAAAAATATTTCTTTTAGGTTTTAAAAAATGGATTGTATTTGCTGGATACCACATGTCGGCAACCCACGGCCCGCGGGCCAGATCCGGCCAGGCCCGGCCCGCGAAAGGATTTTGACCGGCCCGCGAGGAAATATTGGTATACTATGCTTACATTTTAGGTTTTTAAGATTTTTTGTGTGTTTTTGATGGATTCAAAAGATACCTTGGTTGAAATTAATAGCGTCTAAATTGAGTTCTTTGATTATTAATTAATAATCAAAGAACTCAATTTAGATGCTATTAATGAAGACATCCTTGGTTAAGCACAAATGATTCTCTAGCATGCGTTATTCATTGATTTGAGGCAAAATAGAACTAGATTACTTAAATTGATAATATTTCAAGCTTTTTAGTGAAATTTATCTGAAATTACCGCCCACTCGTGATCCGTCCCACAATGACACAAAGGTTGCCAACCCCTGGTCTAACTCAACGGGGGAGTGCCCATTCACGCATCCACAGTAAATTCCCCTCTGAATAATTGCCATGTTACATGATGGCCGCGCAACCGGTTCTCGAGGTATTCAAAATGGCCGGATACTTTCCGGACAGACTTGGTACTCTGGACTGTAATAACAGTAGGCCGGAGGCCAGCAGGGCCTACCGTACACCCCC
>VCCN01005748.1:4365570-4377955 GCA_006491835.1 Architeuthis dux
CCAGACCAAAGAGAAAATATCGGTAGAATGGTTCAGTGTACGTTTGTATGCGTGTTTAATTCAGATTCATATGTTGCTGTTTTTCAGGGGAAAATGTGATTTTTTTAATGTGAATTGTACAATTGGAAATAGGTAAATTTCGGTAATGAAAGCGTAACGTATCCACACAGGAACGGACACAGTAAGGAACAAGAACTATATTTCATATTATCTGCATTTAAATGGGAAATAATTCTTTGAATAATATAAGTATTCTGTCTATCGCTTTGCAGAATAAACATTGGAAGGTTCAATGAAAGCGTAACGTACATACACAGAGATGAATAAAGTAAGGAACAGGAACGATATTATAGATTATAAACATTTAAGTATGAAATAGTTCTTTGAATAATATAAGTATCTTGTCTACCAATTAGTGGACATTGGATAATTCAATGAAAGCGTAACAAAATGTGCTCAGGATCACTTAAGATACTATTCCTTTATTTCTGATCTATGCTGCTAACTTTTGTTTAGTAAAAACTCTCGTAGAATATAAAACGATCTGAACGCTGTGATAAAAAGTCGTAAAAATAAGAAAAAAGAAAAACTCGTCAACAATTGATAATGACTAAAGCATTCAATTAGGCTAAAAGTAATATACGCAACTATGTATCCTACTATAATTCAGCAAATGTCC
The DNA here is from genome assembly GCA_006491835.1 of Architeuthis dux. NCBI lineage: Eukaryota > Metazoa > Mollusca > Cephalopoda > Oegopsida > Architeuthidae > Architeuthis > Architeuthis dux. The sequence goes on from VCCN01005748.1 coordinate 4,366,250, forward strand.
GTCTGAATGTGATACCGTAACTCAGGAACCTTACAACATATCACCATGACATTTTCTGTGTGTACAGTCATGTTTTTACGCAAATTAGTTTTTGAAAATTAAAAAAAATACCAATAATAATAGTGTGGGGTCTGCGTCTGCGCTCACCCCGATAATAATGATCTGATTTCCATCTATCTATATAATACTAAAAGTCTGATTTTTAAAAATCTGTATATGACCTCTGAGTAGCCGAACAGGTGCATTGTAGCCAGATGCATTGAATTAAGGTACCCCTGAAACGCGCTAACTTAAAGAATGCAAAAAGAAAATTCCGGTTGATTTGATACTGAATAGTGTGGGGTCTGCATTCGTGCTCACTCCGATAATAATGATCTGATGTCTGTCCATCTATCTATCTATCTATCTATCTATCTATCTAATACTAAAAGTCTGTATGTGACTTCTAAATAGTTGAAACGACGCGTTATAGCTAGAGGTATTGAATTAAGGTACCGCTTTTGATCCCTTATAAGTGCCAAAGGCCCCATTTAGGCCGTCCGCATGAACCAGTTGAAAATCCCACCCGTAGGGCGGATTTTCAGCTAGTCATTATTATTAGTGATTACAGGGAAGTCCTTGTTGGTACAGTGATAATAGTTGTCTTCAATCGAGCTGCACTTTTTGAATTCAAAGATGTTGTTAGATGTTTACTAAAATGTCTCTGCTGGTCGTCAGCCTCTAATGGATTGAGTGTAAAACCAGTTATGGCCGCCCGATGCTTTCAACGTGAGCAGACGACGTCCGAAAGATCAAGGGCAGACAACTGTGCTCTTAGCAATGTTTGCCGTCATCTTAATAGAAGGCTAATTCTTTGTCTAAGGCTTCTAACAGAGAGTGGAACATTCGAATCTGGAACGGAAGAAATATCGAATTAGCTAATGGAATGTTTGTCTAAATGAACATAATTAGATTTGGACCTCTGTTTCACTTCAGGAATAGTGAAAACCATTGAGTAGTGTTAACAGTGTTGTCTCATGTAACGTCTAAGTGGTTAAAGCTTTTCGGGTGATCGTCCGTCAAGTTAACGGTTCGAATCCCAAGACTGTGGAGATATTTACTAAGCTTAGCAAAGTCTGGCACAAGGCCAAATGAATAAAATCAGAGTAAGAACACTGTGTTGCGCTAAAATCCCTGCCTTTAAAATGAACATTCGAAATACTGGCTTTTACCTGGAATCGAACACGACTACTGGTGCCAGTGAGGAATATTTAACTATATCAAATTTTAAAAAATCTTCCGTATGCTAAAATGGCGTTAAGCGTATAAGCAATTACCATTAATTTATACGGGAAAATCTTTTGAGCGTTACCAGACCCTCAAAATGGTGATGATGGTATGTTAGGCTGATTCACCAGATCATGGGGTAGTCGGAGGTACGGGAGACTGGGGAGTAGGAGAGAGTGGGAGGGGGTGCATGCTGCCTCTATAACATCTCGCAGCAATTTTCACTTTTCGCCTTTTTTCGTAAAAGCGAAAAAATGGCGTAAAGCGAACTTTCGAAAATCGTGGGACACCTGTATACTTTTGCCATTGTGGGTAATTAAGGTCCTGTCATTGTTGGCCATCCATACTTCAGCTGTCCCATGACGCTCGTAAATTTAAGCGGGCTTTCATCAAATGTGGGTAAGAAAAGCTAACTCATACCCACTTGACCTTTGAACTGAGTCGACAGATAACAGACACCCGCTCTAAACTACATTTTAAGTAAAAAGTAAGTTATATTTTTTCAAAATCCTGTTAAGTGATCATTAAATCCAGGGGCGTACCTACGGAAAATAGCGCCCATGGCAAGCACTGAAATTTGAAACATTATTAGCTAAAAAAGGTTAGCTGGAAAAGGAAATATCTAGCCAATTTTAGCCATTTTTAAAGACAGTTTTAGCTATAAATAATAAAACATACTTGGCAACTAGTTTAAGACACATCTTTGGCCACAGATAGCTGAACATTTATGTGGAAGTGAGAGGCATATAAATGGTGTCTTTCCATACCACCCCTCTGCAGCTGTCTGTCTGTCTCTCTTTTTCTCTCTCTCTCTCTCTCACACACACACATTAAACCTCTAATAACAGAGAGGTGTCGCAAACCATAGCAACTCTGTAGCGTAAATATTTTGAAGTTTTGAAGTTTTTAAATGAAATTGGCAACACTGCCGCGGCCCGATAGCACATACTTTGCAGCCCTGTACCGGTGTACGGCGTCCCGGTATTTAAGGGTTGGCTTCTTGCTTCTCTGCTACCTGCCATCATTCTCTTCATCTCTTCTTATTCTTTTTCTCTCTTTCATTTTACCTTCTCTTTCTAATATCTTCGCTGTCATCAATGACACTATGCAACACAACGATACAGTTTGCAACATAAGTATCAACTGTTTCGCCTTTTTGTTGTCTTTCTGTTTTCATGTATTATTTGGCTTCACAGTCAGATTTTAATTCGGTAACCTTGCCATGGCCTAAAAAAGAGAGGTAGGGGTGTACAGAGGAATCCGGATGGGGAAAGTCGTGCACCTAAAGAGTTAAAATATATTATCACATAAAAAATTAAAATCACCAATGGTAGTATTGAAAAAAATTAGTTAAAAAAATAATGGTATTATTTTTTTACTATCCGAGAATGGCTTGGCTGACTCCTCAGGGGCGCCACTTGAACGCCCGGTTCAAGTGGCGCCCAGGGCACATGCCCTGCCTGTCCCACCCTAGTTACGCCATTGATTAAATCAACTAATCTTTGTAGAGTCCTATATTTGTATAACACTACATTCATTTTGGATGATTTTTAATTACAGAGTTTAAATCTTTTCTTGTCAGCAGACATCAATCATGGCGTCAATCAGGAAGTTAATTATTTGATGACAAAATTTGACATTAAAAATAGTATCAAACCTGCGTACGTAAATGTCATTTCTTTTTACGATTAATTCAGGGTTTTTTTCTTGGGATAAAAACCAAAATTAAAACTTCAAAGAACATATTTAAGTTATTGCAATATGTTTTAAAACTTTTATTTTAAAAAAGTCGGTGATCATTGCTTCAATTTGTAATGTTTTTGGTACCTACCTAGTTGTGTGGTATATTTTGTGCGTTACAAAGCAACGGACACTGGCTTTTATACATATAGATTATTTCCATCTTCACACCAAATATGTCTGGTCTTGATTGCTGGGGAACACGTGACAACAAGTCTCATCAATATTTGTCTGAATTCCTGAGGGGAGTGTTGTTAGTATTATACATTGGTTCGTGCAATGGGGAGGTGCTGTCAGGGAGACGAATTCCTAGGAACCAGGCATTAGTGAATTTTTGTGTATTTCCGTTTAGTGGTCAGAATCGGGGTGGGGTGAATTTTTTTCGAGTTGGCGCTGTGTTTTTATATTTGAAGCTATTTCCACCCGGACAACGCCGGGTAACATTGTTAGTATGTTATAAGAATGAACTAACTAACTACTTCCGTATGATCGCACAAAAGATCTGTCACGAGGTTTGTTGGGACATCAATGTTCAGTTGTAAGACTTTCATGTCGAGATCTCATCAAAATAATGGGGGATACAGTCACGATTACTAATTACAACACATTACTAATTACCATAAACACATAATCCATGTTCAGAAGCGCTTGAACTCAAAACTATGTACAATTCTTATATCTCACTACAATTGAAGAAATCTGTGTGTGTGTGTGTGTGTGTGTGTGTGTGTGTGTGTGTGTGTGTGTGTGCATCGCGGTTACTCGACAACTGTCCATTGTACAAAGTTAGCATTCACCTGATGTATCAGTGTTGTATTATACCAGTTGTTCATGTAGATGTGAAATCGACACGCGGCTCGCATGTCTCCAAAAATGCATGAGTGCATTTCTACTCGCTGATGAGACGTCTCGTTCCAGGGCTGCACATTTACGGGAGAGGAGAATCTGTGGAAGGAAACAAACAGTAGGGCTATACAGGAGAAAGGCTCTCCCACGTGGAGAGAAAGACGGCAAAATTCAGTCATTTCAAGGAAAAAAGGGTTCCTTTTATTTCCGTCGATAAACATAAAATTGGCAACACAGAAGAGAAGTAAACGATATACTACGAAGCCGTAGTTTCGTACGACGGACGGAAAACTATGCTACATGATAATATAGTGCCAAAGTGTTGACGTCATGACCCGGCTTCTGGCTCCAGTCGTCATAAAACTCATACTGAATTTGCACTACGGAGATTTTTCTTGTTTCTTTTTTCGTCGTTCTTTTGATATTTCGACCTGAATTTCGCACATTCCGTCTGTATAGGACAGTCAGTTTATACTTAATAAGAAATTTTGATGAGTTTTAGTCATTTTATCGATTTTTCATTCGTTTTTTCTCCCTGGAAGTTTGATTTCACTTTGATTACGTAAACTTATGATTGTAAGAAATAGTTGTTTTACATCCTTGTTTTGATGAAATGAACTTTTGATCAAATTAAAACTACGTATTTATTTATTTTTTGTAAAAAAAAAGTTAAAATTTCGCCAATTAGACAATTTCACCAATTCGGCGTAACATACATATATATATAAAATTTCGGCAATTTCGGTAAAGGTACCCATGCTGTTTTCAGCATTTTAAACCATTTAGCGAAATTGCTACGCAAGATCATACGCATACATTTCTTTTTCTTTTAAGAAAACGTTTTTTTCGGCCTAAAAATTATTTAGATATATTTACTCATATCAATCCGTGTCCGTGTATTTAAAAAGATTATTTGAATAATTAAAAGATTTGGATAATCCGTGTATAATAGAAAATTGAAGATTTCAAGAATCCGTGTATAAGATTTGAAGAATTCGTGTACGAAAACGTTTTATTAAAATTAAATAAGTTTTTTTTAAATCACACATGCACATTTATAAAAATCTGACCATTAAATAATTTCAATGGTCACTTTTCAAAAAGAAAATCTTTTCTTAAAAGAAAATTATTATTATTATTATTAGCTGTTACCGTCTCTAATATTTTTTGTATGCTTTCAATATAAATACATCTTTTCTTAAAAACAAAGGCTAAATTCTTCTGCTAATGTGTAATATATTCATTTCATTTTTTAAAGAGGTATTTGTTAACAATATCTTAACAATTATAGTGAGCGCTCAGACTTCACATCAGGGAATGTTCTTATTTTGACAGTTTTATTGTTTAATTCATTTTCCCTGTAGTAGTAGTAGTAGTAGTAGTAGTAGTAGTAGTAGTAGTAGTAGTAGTAGTAGTAGTAGTAGTAGTGATACATTTGTAAATTGCTATTTATTTTGAGCTTTACGCCGTAGCATATTTTGCGTATAGCCTAATGGTCATGTCAAAAATAAGAATAAGAAAAATATGAATATCCCGAATTTTTCCGGGCCCGTTAGCTAACGGGCCCCTAGGCTTAAGCTTACTCAGCCTTATAGTATAATCCGGCCCTGACCCTCACAATTACCTCAGAGTTGTTGTTTTTTGTATAGTTTTGAGAAAGGTCATTACTATTGAAATGGTTCTTCGGACGATTGAACTCCTTCTTGTTATTTGTGTTGTAAACACGACATTTCGATCGATCCATCCTTCGGCCTTCTTCAGGTGTAAAATCCGAGTGTGATGGGTTAAACAGAAATTATGTTTAAAGGAGGATAGCCCTTATAGCGCATGGCCCAGATTATCTGGACTTCCTCCCAAAGAGAAGTCCAGATTATCGACAGAGAACGTTGTTGGAAGCAGAGAAAAATCAAAGAGGCAGCTCACATCAAAATGTCGACTAAATGCATTAGCCAGACAAGCGCGGATTTCAACCCAATGTGGCTTCCACTTCGTTAGTAGTTTGGAGTATTTTATCAATATGGCAACAGTCCATTCGCCTTAATGATTGTCTACTAGCAACTTCCGGGGAGACAAAACGAATGAAAAATCGATAAAATCACTAAAAAAAATTTCTTATTAAATATAAACTGGCTGTCCTTATACTGACGAAAGAAAGAAAAAATCTTCGTAGTGCAAATTCAGTATTACTTTTATGACGATTGGAGCCGGAAGCCGGGCCATGACGTCAGACTTTGGCACTCTATTAAGCCAGGCTGTTCCACACACCATAAAGTCCGGCCCCTTCCAAACATGCACCTTTGGAACGGGCACTGCCCTAGTATACTTAATCCCAGATTACGTCAGCTCGTTTGCCGACAAGAAAAACTTACTAAAATTGACTAAAATTGATCAAAAAATTGATCAACTGTCGTCTGCCGTTTTAGTAAAAACCCGCTTAAATGAAGAAAAAAAAACTGCTGCCTAAATATACAATATATGTGTCGGATTAGCCATGTAGCAAAAGTAAAATATGCTACGAGCCCCGCATTTTCAAGGGCCCCGCTCTAAATGCTTGCAAGCTATCAATTCCGATTCAGTGAATATGCACTATTACTATACTGCTCTCAACTTAAAACGACTGGGTGTTTAAGATTAAGATTTTAGCAAATTGCCACCTTTATTTGAAGTTACAATAATTGAGGGGCAGTGTTGCCAACTCAAAAAATATTTTCGCGCTAGTTTGACTGCCAAAAAACGCTAATTTTTTTTAAAAGCCAAAACTAGCCAAAAACCACCAGAAAGACGCTAAAAATAGTCAAAAATAGCCAGAAAATGGCCAAAATGTTTTAGGCGCAAACACGCTAATTTAGCGCTTTTTGCACTGCCAAAACATGAATCGTGCTAAGTCTAGCGCGAAATGTACTAAATCGGCAACGCTGTTGATCGAAGTGTGGTATCTATGTAATACACATTCGACGTATAAATACGAAGGTATTTGAAACTGAAGTCATGGCCGCTGCACAAAGATGAGAGCGAAAACAAAGCAATACTATTAGTGAAAGGTCAGGCGTATTTGTCGTATCATTTGGCTGTATAGCAAATGAAAGAAAGTTCACCCCTAATCTTCTTCTAAACCAAACATAGCAAGATTTTATTATTCCTAGTGAAACTTTTCACAACCAAAACAGATATTATCAGGTATTATTTATGACCAAACTCTACAGCATTGAAACTCTATTGCCAAAAACATTTTTTCGTAGGGGTGTACTCATTTTGGACTGTAACATATTCATATGTTTGGAATGCTGTTGAGTTTGGTCATAAATAATACCTGATAATATCCGTTTTGATTGTGTAATATTCCACTAGAAATAATAAAATCCTGCTATGTTTGGTTTAGAAGAAAATTAACTTTCTATTAAAAAGTGGTCGGGTGTACTCATTTATAGGCGATACTGTATGTATTTTAATTAGAAACCGTCAACCAAAACTGTCACAAAAACTGTCAACATAGGTTTCTTCAGTTTTCAAGTTGGTCTGGCTGGCTATATATGTATGTATGTACCACGCGAACAGGCCACACCAATAGAGCTAGAGGGCTAGAAATTTCAACATTTACTCCTTATTATGTCTAAAAAAAACCTTTTTCCCCCCCCCCCCAATAGGCTTTTAGTGGGAGGGGTTCAATTTGCAATGTAAGTTTATGCTAAATTGATCAGTAGTTTGTGTCCAGCAGCATTCACGCTTGTTTTTTTTAATTCAGACTTATTTAGTGATCACTGCCCAACAAAATGCGACAGAAGTAACTTATTCATTGATCCCCCTTTTTTCATTGTTTTTAATTGATCGCCCCTAACATGGCATGCTGCCAAAAACGTTGGTCACGTGACGGTTTCTATTGAGTGACTAATATTCCTGTGTATTTTCTTAATTTAGGGCCCCTTTATAACATATGCTATAAGAACATGAACTAATTTAATTCGCCCCTCTGTGTTTGGGGTGGGGTGGTCATTACTTTTATTAACCCCCCCCCCTCTATAGTCAGAAGTGGCCCAATAAGCAGTGTTGCCAATTTATCGTGTTTCGCGCTAGATTTATCGCGTTTCTTGTTTTGGTAGTGCAAAAAGCGCTAAATTAGCGCGTTTCAGCCTAAAACAGTCTGTTCGCTTATTTATTTATTTATTTATTTATTTATTTGTTCGTCTGTGCACACGGTATCTCCAAAAGTTCTCAATGAATTTAAATGAAACTTTCTGGAAGGGTGGGCAATGGAGTAAGAAAGAGGTGGTAACATTTTAGGATTTTATTGGATTGAGAGAGATCTTTCCGTTTTTTTCCATACATTCATGTGATAATTATAATGACATTTATTAGTGAGAGCCTATATTTGCCCGGCGTCGGTGTGAGCGCCCGATGCCGGGCAAATATAGGCTCTCACTAATAATTATCATATTCTGTCGATTGGATATTAAATTATCCATCATTTTGATTTCATACATTCATGTATACACTCATGTCGGAGGGAAGGTAATTGGGCATGGATCCGCATTTTTAGCGATTTTTTGGTGATTTCTGGCCATTTCTGGCTATTTTAAAAAGTTTAGCGCTTTTTGGCAATAAAACTAGCCCGAAAATATTTTTTGTGTTGGCAACACTGCCAATAAGGATCAGATTGTTGAGCATCGTCGAGTTCGTGGTAGTTTAAAAAAGGGGAAGGCAATATATCTCTATCCTAACCATCCCAGCCAGTATTCTTTTCTAATCTGCTACCACCAGCCCCGCCAGTCCTCGGTCCACTGGCAGAAGGACGATTCATTAGCGAGTGTTTAAGTTTGGGCCACCCATCTCTCCTCATTGTCCTATTCTACGCCATAATATTGGCATGTGACAAGGGCACAGATACTGCTCATCATTTAACGACCTTCTTTTTAAGCATAGTCCTGTCTGTTTCAAGTTCAATTAAATAAGAACAACCGGTAACCGGTCAAAAGGCATCAGTTCAAAAAGCCTCAGTCAAAATGCAGACGACTGCAAGTTACAATGTTGAACGGTCAAAAAAAGGATCAGTCGAGAATGTCAATACTGTACTACGAATATTTTAACTGGATTTGTATTAATTAAGTAATATAAATTAAAAAAATAGTATCTTTTTGTAAATTTGAATGAATAAAGGTTTAATTGTGATTTTATTTTTATTTCATACCATGTCACAGGGGGAGGAAGAATAGAAGAAGTAATAATTTAATTTTTTAAATTTATTGTAATTTGAATGAATAAAGGTTTTATTGTGATTTCTTTTCATACAACCATATGTCACGTCACAGGAAGAATAGAATTAGTAATAATTTATAATAAATTATGAAAATGAAAAATATTGAAAATTATTTTCAATTTCACTGTTCCAGATGTTATAAATATTAAAATTCAAAAACTTCAAAATCTAAAAAATCTTTAAAATTAACGTTTTTATGAACTTAGTTCCGACTTGTGTATTGGTGTGTCTTCTGATGTACATGTTACGGCTGTTTAGGCCATTTTCAACATCTCCATTAAGTAATAATTTAAATTTTTAAAAATTTATAGTAATAAAATAACTTCAGTAATACTTTATTAATGAAATAAGCTATATTTTGTACAACCAATTCGGCTCCAAAAGTCATAGATAGTCTCTAAAAAGTATGATATTTAATTAAAAGGTATAATTATACAAGACATCCGAAATTAAAGCAATGATGAAATTAAAACGTTGTCTTTATAACCAAAAGCAAACACATTAGACGAGTGTGGCGCCATTATGTATTTCAAAGCAAAGATTACCAAATATATTAATTTAAATGAGTAATATTCTTAAACAGATAAGTAATATTTGAATAATTGATTTAATTCATACCTATTAAATAATTTTTAAATGGAATAAGTAACATTTTAATGAACCAAAAGAGTTGAGTAAAAGAATACTTATTTTTGGAGTCAGACACTAAAATTATTTTACTCAACTCATTTTCAAGGTTTTAATTTCATTACGTTAACGTCTGATGACTTTGATGTATAATTATACCTTTTAATTAAAAATTATACTTTTTAGATACAATCTATGACTTTTGGAGCCACGTCAAAGCAAAGATTAACAACTTAAAAAATATTTATTTCATTATAAAAGTATTACTAAAGTTATTTTATTACTGTAAAATAATGTGTTTACTTAATGTCGGTTATAAAGATAAGATTTTAATTTCTGATGACTTTCTTGTATAATTATACCATTTTAATTAAAAATTATACTTTTTAGAGACTATCTATGACTTTTGGAGCCGAATTAGTTATAAATAAATATAGCTTGTTTCATTATAAGAGTATTACTGAGGGCCCCATCTTTGTATCCTTGTGCCAGACTAAGCAAGTTATTGTAAATACTGAGTACTTCACATTGGAACAATGGTTAACAAGCGAGTCTCACAGACTATAATTACAGTAGTGAGTTTGATCCTTACTGAGGGCGACAAACGTGAAGCCTTCTGCCTGACTAAGCTAACATTGGTAGATCCTACTATAAGTCACCAAATGTCCGTCCGTCTGGGACCACAGGGAATGTTTTTAGCATATTAGTTTTTGAAAATTCAAAAAAGAAAATAGTGTTGGGTCTGCGTTCGCGCTCACCCTAATAATAATTATCTGATTTCCATCTATCCAGCCGAGGGGGGGGGGTGCACCTCCCCCACGCCCAACTTCTTCAAAACCGACCTTCGTAAAAGATCGTGACACCTCACCAGAAGATTACATTTTGATAAAACTTAAGATAGATATGTTGCAAAGTGTTTAGCAGCAGGACTTAACGGACATGCGAAATACGTGTGTGTATTTTGCATGTATGTGGGTGTATGCATGCGGCATGTATGTGTGTGTGTATACATGCCGCAAACACGGCTATTTCTAGCTTTTCTAGCCATTTTTAAAGACTGGTCTAGCCATTTAAATGGTCATAAAATAGCTAATGTTTTTAGTGTATTTTGGCATTTTTTGACGCTTTTTCGAGGTTTATTTAGCGCGAAAAGTTTTGAGACTGGACCCCCCCCCCCCCAAATGCTTGACCTGGTTTCACCACTGCATCTATCTATCTATCTATTTATTACTAAACGTCTGATTCCGCTATTCTGAATGTGACTTCTAAGTATCCGAAATAATGCATTGTAGTCAGAGGTATTGAATTAAGAAAAACAGTTTTGATCTCTTATTGGGACCAAAGGCCCCAGTTAGGCCATCCGCGGGAACTAGCTGAACATACAGGTCGGATTTTCAGCTAGTTCTGATAATTCTGGGCAATCTTTGCAAATAACGCACTGGGAGAACGGCCATTTTTTTATCAGTCATTTTGAATGGTTAAAAGTGGCTAGATTTTTCGAAAAGAATAGCTAATATTGTTTAGCTTTCTTTTTCAGGTAACTACGCTCCAAAAACTCATACAAAGGCTCCAAAAAGTATAAATATACAACGTATTGGTCAGAACGTTCAAATAACGTTATACTCCAAATACCGCTCTATATATTGGGGTGAACATATGAAAGACGGAGAGACACGGGTGAGTGTAAAAATGATTTTATTTCATTTTTGTGCTACTAACATGTTTCTGCCTATATGTATATATAGCTGATCTGGCTGTGAACTTGTATTGGTAGGTTGGGCATCTCGTATTACATCCATAGTTTTTGGTTGATCCCCAAAGGTCATCAGTGGTGTCAATTCGTTGATGAGTTGATGAATGGACAGATTTTGACATGGGTTTGAGTGACATTTGCCCCAAGGGATAGTGGAGGGTCGTTGGAGTTAGATTTCAAGGGCTATAGAGAAAATATTGTGTAGTGGTAACACAGGGAATGT
>VCCN01005748.1:4420466-4433662 GCA_006491835.1 Architeuthis dux
GGGGGGCGCTGAATAGAATCGGAAAGAGAGAGAGAGGCGGAGATCTGAATAGAATGGAAGAAGGGGAGGGTGAGAGAGATCTTAATAGAATGGAAGAGAGGGAGAGAGATGAATAGAATGGGAGAGAGAGGGAGGTCTGAATAGAATCGAAGAGAGTGAGCAATCTGGATCGAATAGGAGAGAGAGAGAGAGAGACAGAGAGAGAGAGAGAGAGAGAGAGAGATTTTGTGTAGAGTTCAAGGAAGTCGAACCCCTGGGAGCGGAGGAAGGGCGTGGTGTTGATTTTGGGGGTCGGGATTTGTTGACAGGACAGAGAAATAAATATACACACAAAAAAAGTGTCGAAGAGAGAAACAGTGTATTGTGTGCGGTGGGGTGGAGGGGCGAAATGAAACAACAAGCATGAAAGTAAGACCGTAGATGCGCTAAATCTTTTCTTGTGTGAAGATCGAGCAAGGGCGGTGTTGACATAATTTTCAAGTTTACATCTAAAATTGAGTAAAATAAAACATCTTAAAACACTTAGAAACATCTAGATTCTAGAAAATATACATTTTTGGATAAATTAAATGTGACTTTAATCTTCAACATTTATTCTATTAAAATAATACTTAATTTATTAAAAATATTGTCAAACTCCAGGACAAAGAGTTGACTTTACTTTCCTATGTAACAAGAACAAGAACAATCCTCACCAAAAATTGGTGAGTAAGCTGACATATAAAATCAGCATTTCACTACCGAGATTTGAACTCGCCATCAGGAGATTTCTAGCCTGAGCTAAACTGACAGATTTCTTACTTATATACTATTATATAAAAATATCACTTATTTCATTAAAAAATCATCTAAATAGCAATTTTTTTATATCTAGACTGTGGACCTTTTGACTTTCTGAATGCCACACTTAATTCCATGAGGAAAATAACGTTTTATTAACATTTCATCTAAGAAAAAGGGAACCTTTTTTTGAAGAAATGAGAAAATTCCAGGATAAGTGGACAAATGATTACTTCTTTCTTGAAGTAAAAAACACACCAAGGTGTCTAATATGTTCTGAATCCCACTTCGCATTTAAAGAATTTAACGTTAAGCATCATTACACAACTAAACATTCTGGGTTTGATACATTTAAAGGAGATATCAGAAAGATTAACATTGAAACACTAAAGAAACCTAAATACAAACAGAACTCAGCAAAATGGAGCATGCAAGCTATGTTGTTAGCAAAAAAAGTTCCTAACATTCTAAAAATTATTCTGACGGCGAATTTGTGAATTGATGGCCCGGTTTATGATTAGCAATATCTCATGCGGCCCCCTGCTCGAAAAAGGTTGCTCATGCCTGATTTAGACGCAAACAAAAACATCTGGATCTAGATGAAAAACATCTAAATTGGCAACACTGAGCAAGGGGCGTAACTCAAATTTCGGTATGTCAGCCCGTTAGTCAGTCAGCTAGAGTATCTAAAAAGAGAAAGGAGGAGAAAGAGCGAGAGAGAGGGAGAGAGAGAGAGAGAATTGCCGTGACGTCGCACACTCCTTTATGTCCAACTCGTTCTTAAAACCAAAAGTGTCCCTAGATTTAGCTGGGAAGTGTATTAACCTTTTCGCTACCAAGTATATTAGAAACCGTCAAGCAAAACTGTCAAAATCGGTTTCTTCAGTTTTCAAGTCGGTCTGGCTGGATATGTATGTATGACGCGTACAGGCCACACCAATGGGTGCTAGAGGGTTGAAAATTTCTTATTATGTATAGAAAAAAAGTAGGTTTTTTAGGGATCTTTTTAGTGGGAAGAGAGTCAATTTACAATGTAAGTTAATGCTAAATTGATCCCTAGTTGGTGCCCACTTGTTTTTTTTTTAATTTGTAAAAAGGTGAAAGAAGTAACTTATTCATTTGTCACCTCTTTTTTTAATTGATCACCCCAACACGGCATGATGCCAAAAGATGTTGGTCACATAAAGGCTTCTATTAAATGTTATTCTTTGACGTTGTAACTCCTGTGCCGGGTTCCCTCGTAAACAATTGATGAAGATGGAAAGTCTTCATTGAATGTTTAAAACGGTTTTATTTTCATACCCATTGACCAATATGTACAACATTAGTATGTCTAATAAATGTAATACATAAATGTATGATGCTAGGAAAAGACAATGTGGAGACTCAGAATAATTTGGAAGACATATATTTAATACCTTAACATGTTTCGACTTATTAGGTCGTTTTCAAAAGGAGAAAGTGATATGTCTGTATGGACCGAGGTTTCTATCTGAGTTAAGGTTTTAGTAGTGGTAAATCTCTCTGTCTTTAGAGAGTGTGTGTGTGTGTGTGTGTCTATATCCGTTAACCAAGTCGAAAAAGAATAGAAACAATTTCTTTTCGCCAGTAATTTTTTGTGCTTTTAATCCGTTAGACCCTAACAATCTTCCAGGGATTTTTTCTATTTACAATGTAACTTTATGGTAAACAGGACCGTTACTTTCAGTCCGTTATTTGTATGGAAGTGAGGCTTTGAGGCTTCGAAACATGTTGTTACTTCCCTTGTAAAGGTTGTTAACTAGGTTTCTTTGATGTTTTAATGACGATGTTTTTGTGCTTTCACACAATAATAATAATTAATGAAATTAATGAAAGTACAGAAAAATCGCCATTAAAATATCAAAGAAGCCTCACAAGGGAAGTAACCGAATACTTCAAAGCCTCACTTTCATACAACGGACGGAAAGTCCCGTCTATCATACATACACATCGTAAATAGAACTCCCATCGTAAACATTTTTTTCTAAAAACTAACAACTTCTAGGAAGATTGTTAGGGTCTAACGGCAGGGCCTGATCAACCTATACCAGTGCCTCTAGGCTATTAGCAATATGCCACCCCCCATCTTCGAAACCCCCGTTTCATGTATAATTTTAAGTAAGTAATGCAATCTGTCAATCATATGAATAAAGTGGATTGTTATGTGCTAATGTGTAATATATTCATTCCATCTTTTAACGAGATATTTGCTAGGACATTTTCAGTTTTAAGATATTATTATTATTATTCCATATCTGGATCCAGTTATAGTGAGCGCTCAGACTTCACATCAGGGAATGTTCTTATTTTGACAGTTTTATTGTTTAATTCATTTTCCCTGTAGTAGTAGTAGTCATACATTTTTAAATTGCTATTTATTTTGGGGACCCATCAATGTTTTGGGCCCTACGCCGTAGCGTAGTTTGCGTATAGGCTAATCCGGCTATGGTCCTGTTAAAAATAAAATTAAGAAAAATATGAATATACCAGAATTTTTCCGGGCCCCTGTTAGCTATGGGCCCCTAGGTATAAGTATAATCAGGCCTTGTCTAACGGATTAAAAGCACAAACAATTACTGGCGAAAAATAGTTTAACGGATGCAGACCTTTACCAAAATGAGCAACATACACGAGGAAAATAGTCCAATTAAACCACATACAAAAAAGGGTTGTTGTTCTTTTGAAATTCTGTACATGAGATGAGGGAGGTGCGGGTTGATCGAGCGGATAATGGCACGACACAGAGAATCAGTTCCGGCCGCTACAGTTTGTGTTCACTTCGCACTAATACCCTTGGTAAAGGCATGAATACATCTATACCCCCAGTTATGGGTAAAATAGAGCAGGGTGTAGTGAGTGACGCCAATTTGGGTATTTTTCGCCTCTAAGTCTATTTCACATATTGCAATCGGGCCGAGTAAGCAGTAATGTGATAGGTGGGGCCTAATTCGCTGGATGTTTCATAAAGTGCAGACATTTGCCAGACTCGGTTTCGTCTGGCAAAACACAGCAGTTTATGAAGCATCTAGTGAATATCGAACTGAATCGTCAACTACCAACAGCTGGTACTTAGCAGGGCGGCCAATGCTGGGGTTTTTCCACCAGATCTGGGATTTTCACCAACCATCTGGGTTTCTGGGTTTATATTTTGAAAATAGTTTATAATCTGTTTTTTTCATACCTCAAATGAATAAATTTTTGAAAATAGCCCACATTTATATAAATGTGTTTAAAATAACTTTTTTTTACAATTTTAACTATCTTCAATTAAGCTTAGATTAGTCATCAATTAAACGTGTTTGAATATCGTCTGATACGTGTACTGTTTTAGTACAGTGGCTGCTTTGTGCCTGGCGTTCAGAATTAATCAAAGACTTGGAAGAAGGAGCTGTAAGCAACAGAGACTTGGGAAGAATTTTAAAAAACATGGAAAAAAAGAGGAATTGATTGATTGATTGATTGTTTTGTTTAACGGCACATCGACCTTTGGTGGGTGATTTAATGCCGAAATCAGTTTAAAATTCCCAAAATAGAGTTTCGCGACTTTGGTGAAGGGTTATTTTTTCTTAACTAGAGTTTTGCGACTTTGGTGAAAAGTTATATTTTTTTTAATTAGTGTCTTGCAACTTTAGTGAAAGGTTCTTTTTTTAACTGAAGTCTTGCGACTTTGGTGAAAGAAAAGGTGGGCCCCTGGTTTGGGGTGGGGTCCTTCTTGGCCCCAGCCGACAGGGCCGAAGATTTTTTTAAAAAAGAGTTTTTTCTAGACATAATAAGGAGTAGATGTTGAAATCTTCAGCCATCTAGCTCCATTGGTGTGGTTTGTACGCGTGATACATACGTAGCCAGCCAGTCAGCCACCCCAGCTCAAAAACTGAAGAAACCTATGTTGACAGTTTTGGTGACAGTTTTGGTTGACGGTTTCTAATATATTTCTATTTAAACTTGATGTTTTTATAATCTGGGTTTTTATTTCTTCTGAGTCTTGAGTTTCTTTGCGATCCTGATCTGGGTTTTTTTCTTAAAATCTCATTGGCAGCCCTGGTACATGGGCACAGAAAGTGTTCTCTCACCAGAGAGTGTTTGGCGAAATCATGGTTCAGTTTGTTGTATGTCTTGTCAGTTGAAAGAGTATATCAAAATTGTGGCATCCAAGGTTTCGTTTAACTTTAACTGTGGCTCACACACACACACACACACACACACACACACACACACACACACACACACACACACACGGAAATATATGACCAATTTGATACAGTAAACTCTCGTTCTAACGGCGCTATTTAATGACACACGAGATATAACGGCATGTTTGATTTTATATTCTTGCAAGACTATTATCGGAGATTAGTTTGCAGCAACAGCACATGAAGATTTCAGTGAATTATTTTGAATACTAAAATTAGTAAAGCCTTAAATAAGGCAATCTAGAGTAACACAGACTGTGAAAGGGTAATACAAAGTTATTTTCGTTTGTAATTTTTGGTTTCTCATTATTAATGAAAAGCACCCGTTATAACGGCTAATTCGTTATAACGGCACTCTGTTCTTTTCGTGACGAGGTTTAAAATGTTATTATTAAGATGCGAAATATTCAAACAATATGAACAATGCAATTCTTTAATAAAGATAAAAGCTCCACTACAATAACATATTGGCCAAAATCTATATCCATGGAGTGAAACCTAATTGAATTTACTAAAATAGATACGGCGATTGAAAGGTGAGACGACTAGTTATTCAGGTCCATCGCCAGGGTTCAGCGAGTGGGGAGGGGGGGCATCCATTAAGTCCGGGGGCCGTGAGTAAAAGTTGCTAAAAAAAGTGCTAATTTTTTTTTTAAATATGCAAAAAACGTCAAAAAATGGTCAAAAACACGCCAAAAAAATAGCCAAAATGTTTAAGCACGCCTGCGCTAATTTAGCTCTTTTTCGTCATGATGAAAGAAGGTGAAGCAGTTTCAAGCGCTGGGGATTTGTCGTATAAATGGTTTATGTTGTAAAAACAATAGCACAAAAACTATTCACACCACATTCACCGTGATTTCCAGGACGGGCAACGGGACTGCAGTTATTGTGGACAGGGACTAAACTCGTTCTAAAACACACAAAGACTTAAATAAACGAGTTCATCAAACAATCGGAAAACAATCTAAAATTGCTGGCCTTAATCTGATATCTAGATTTCATGTTCCGTCCGCGTCTCTTAGTAGAACTGAAAGAGCAGAAAATAGTGTGTAATTGTTCGTGAAACTTTATATAGAAATGTATACTTCATTTAGTATTTGCTGTTGTAAATCTCACTATTCTACTTTTGTATTGGGTTGTACTGTTACACAGTGAAAGGTACATAGGGATTCTTTAGACGATGAGAGAGATACATGATTGGTTGAATAATTAGACAGGGAAATTCGTCCAAAAAAATTAGTTCGGCCGGTCAAAGTAAAGTAGATTGTAAAATGAAGACTTAGAATAAGAAATAGTTAAAGAAAATAAGATGCCGTTTGTTCCAAGTTACCAATTGAAACAGAGACAATCATTCTTTCAACAACACATATTATTATTACAACAAGAAACAGCGGATTCAAGACGATTGATGACTTGGGGCCATCAAGGTGGATTTAAGCTGGTGGTTATTCTATTCTATCATTTGCTATTGTAAATTAGGCTGTTCTACCGTTGTATTAAATTGATCTACCTCAGTGACAGATTTACGATGATTGATGATTTGGTGCTATCGAGGTGGATTTAAGGTGGTATATATATATAAGAAACCGTCAATCAAAACTGTCACAAAAACTGTCAACATAGGTTTCTTCAGTTTTCAAGTGAGTCTGGCTAGCTAGCTGGCTGACTTGCTCGCTATGTATGTATTACGCGTACAGGCCGCACCAATGAGCTAGAGGGCTGACAATTTCAATACTTACTCCTTATTATGCCTATTGCTTTTTGTTTCTTTGAAAATCCCCCCTCCAAAATGAGTTTTTATTGAGGAGTTCAATTTACAATGTAAGTTTATGCTAAATTGGTCGCTTAGTTTGTGTCCAGCAGCGTTCACACTTGTTTTGTTATTTTGGAAAATTCAGACTTGTTTTTAGTGATCACCACCCAACAAAAGGCGAGAGAAGTAATTTATTCATTGATCACCTCCTTTCCCAGTTTTTTGATCACACCAACACGGCATGCTGCCAAACCACATTGATTTTCTATTGAGTGACTAACCAGACCTGTTGTAGTTTACGATTATATTAGTTTATACCACAGGAAGTGTTGGATTCACGCCCAGTCCTGTTTTTGTGACACCAAATGAATTCAAGTGTTGTGCTATATTGTATCAGTTGTTATTGTAAATCTGGCTATTCTACTGTTGTGCCTCACTTTTCAGATGATCCGTTCATCATGAACTTTGAATGCCGTCTGTGAATGAAGCTCAACTACTCTTTTTTGTCTGAGTTTAAATTGGGACACCCGTCGAAGGTGGGGGGGGGGCGGGGGGAGAGACACCAATTTGGCATTGGGAGTAGAAACTAAAAGCGAACGAGCAATACAGCGGTGGTTCCAGAAATTTTCCTCCAGAGATGAAAATATTCAAAATGTATCTCAAAAGTCATCAATAAGGGAACAACTCGGAAGAATTGTGAACAATAATTCTAGCTCTTTCAAAACAAAACAAAAATGAAGTTTCTCCGACAGGGCCTCTGAGAGGGGGTGCAGCCGGTGCATTGCACCGGGGCCCGGTGTGCCAAGGGAGGGGGATTGGGATGCCTTGGGTAGAGCTGTGTATCGAAACTTCTAAGTCGATACGATATGTCCATTAATAAAATAAGTTGACTATCGTTTACCTATAGGTGAATATAGTATGACGTGCTGAAAGGGTTATAGCAGATGAAAACAGGATGGCCAAAAGACGAGGGTGTTTGTGCAGTTTATAGGGAGGCAGCTTTGCGTTGCCTTATATAATTCTTCTCGAGAGTCCAGTTCTCCAAATAATTTCTCGTCATTTGGCTGCGATAGGAAAGGTGGAAATTTTAAACAATTGGATTCTACATGAATTAACAGAAAATCTGAAACTGCGTTGTTTTGAGGTCTACTCCTCACTGCTTGCTCGTAACAAAACCGACCTTTTCGAAAACGTGTAATTACTTGTGATTAAAAATGGATCCTTTACGATCATCGTAATGGGTTACGGTACTTTCATCACAGCAAATATCAGTTTTGTCTAAATCACTTTGGTCTAAAACCACCCTTGTCCTCATAATGTCTCCAAAAGTTCTCAATGAATTTCAATGACATTTTGTAGAATGGTTGGCCATTGGCAAAGGAAGAATTGATGAAATTTTGGAGGGATCCAGGATTTCTTTTCGATTGGGGAAAAATCCAAGTTCCGTCCCAAAATTTAATTTTAAAATATCTATGAAGTGATATTGATGAAAGTGTTGTATCCCATCGTAATGCATATTTTGATTTAAAGATGTTGTATTTTATTTGTTTAAAATATTTGTTTAAAATATAGAGTTTTACTTTTCTGCTCCCAAATACGACATTTCATACGGTTTTATGGTTTATGGTAGTTTTCCTTTTAGCTGCACTGGATTAGAAGTGGAAATATTATTACAAGAGCCAGAGAATGTTTTCTTTCTGTCGGTGTAGCATGTTAAAAGTAACACTGTTTCCTCGCTGAAATTTGCCGAAAAACTTCCGTTTAACCTTGGTGACCCGGAAGGAAACCAGATGGGATCATAGTGCCACTAACCTACTGACCCCTGTCAACTAGATTGGAAAGGTCACTTTTTATCATATCTTTGAATGAATATATATATATATATATATATATATATAGTCGTAAGACGACGAAATAGCGCTGTATGTGGATTTGACAATATATATTATATATATATATATATATAGAGAGAGAGAGAGAGAGAGAGAGATAGATAGAGAGAGAGAGAGAGAGAGAGAGAGAGAGAGAACTACAATCATCGAGGCCACAAGTGTAGGGCGCCCTGTGAGAATCAAACTCACGACATTAGTAATATCAATCGAGACTAACTTGCTAACCACTACTCCATGGCGATGCGTCCCATTTATTAACTCTAGCGGCATTCCTTGCTTATTTGGCTCTAAAATACGATAGCATAACAAATTCAAAAAGTTATTCAAATAACGTTGTTATTGTTGCTATAAGATATCGTTCTTGAAATCTTAATCTTAAACCCTGACCCTAACCGTTTGTATGAATTTTGGAGCGTACATAATATTTTTTACTATAAAGTTAGCTGGAAATGAAAACTCTAGCCATTTTTAGCCATCAACTTTTGGTAATCTTTAAGCTATCGTAATTTACGACCAAATAACCTAGGATTGTCACCTTAGCTTATTCTGGCCGCAAAGTGTATGACACTCAGTGAGGATCCAATTCACAATAGTAGTCATAGTCAAGCGAGACTAGTTTGCTAATACTGCTCCACTGCGAGACGCTCCACTTACTGGACTTAGCTTAGTCTGGCTCAAGGCCGCGAATGTGGGGCACACTGAGAATCGAACTCACGACATTAGCAATGGTCAAGCGAGATTAATCACAACTCCACAGTGAGGCCTCCAGATATTTACATAGCATAGTCTGGCACAAGGCCTCAAGTATGAGTCCCGATGTGAGGATTGAAGTCATCACGCCGTAGCAATGTTCAAGCGAGACTGACTTGGTAATCCCTACTCCATGGTGAGTCACCCCATTACTAACCATAGCTTAGTTTGGCACAAGGCTATAAGTGTGGGGCACTCAGTGAGGATCAAACTCACAATAATAGCGAGACTAGCTTGCTAAATATTTCTCCGCTGCAAGACCGCAAATGTAGAAAACCTAGTAAGAATCGAACTCAATACAGTAGTAATAGTAGTCATAGTAGTAATAGTAGTAATAGTCATAGTATTAATAGTAGTAATAGTAATAGTAGTCATAGTAGCAATAGTAGTAATAGTCATAGTAGTATTAGTAGTAATAGTAATAGTCGTAATAGTAGTAATAGTAGTAATAGTCATAGTAGTAATAGTAGTAATAGTCATAGTAGTATTAGTAGTAATAGTAGTAATAGTAGTCATAGTAGTAATAATAATAATAGTCATAGTAGTATTAGTATTAATAGTCATAGTAGTCATAGTTGTAATAGTCATAGTAGTAATAATAGTAATAGTAATAGACATATTAATCATAGTAATATAGGAGGTGTGGTTGGCGTAGCGGACAATGGAATCGGCGACTTGAGTTCAAACTCCGGTCGATGTTCACTTAGCATTAATGGGAAAGGCATGAAACCCACTGAGGTCGGACAGACAGACATTTGGTGAACTATATATATAATTCATCGATGAGGAGAGCTTCCTACTGCTGTACAAGTCTCTGGTACGTCCCCATCTGGGGATTGCTTCCAGCATATGGTCTCCTTACCTGAAGTACAACTCAGATGCCATAGATAGAGTTCAGAGGAGAGCCACCAAGATCATTCCGAGATTGGGAGATATATCCTACACTGAAAGATTAAAACAACTTAATCTAGTGATCCTTGAATACAGAAGAAAACGTACAGACCTACTAGAGATCTATAGAATCCGGAACAACATACATAGAGTGGATACTGACGTTCATTGCTCAAAATGCCCTGATAAGAAAATGTTTACTTCATCTATGTACGGTAAAACCAGAGGACACAGCCATAAACTACAAATTCAGATCTACACTGGTGTTTAAAAAAATTGTGAAGAGACGGTCACATCCGAGAATATCAATATTTAAAAAAATAATCTTTATTCTGATATCGGACATACCAAATTTAACTACCATTTTTCTTATTAGTTTAAACCCAGACCAACTACACTGAAGCTGGTTTAATGATGCAATTAACTGCTGTCAAAAAAAACATATTTCAAGTATATTCAAGTATATATATTTATTATATCTTTGTAATAAGATTGAATTTATTATATCTTGTAATAAGATTGAACATCTTCCCTTGGTAATGTGCGATTGGCGTAGTCGGTAACGGACAATGGAATCGGCGACTTGAGCTCAAACTCCGGTCGGGGCTGTTTATGTTCACTTTGCACTAATGCCCTTGGGAAATGCATGCATCCATATCTTCTCCCCTCAGCTATGGGTAAAATAGCAGCGTAGACTGGGATCTCTAGATTGGGAAGGCAACCAGTCTAGGGGAAGGACAAACCCGGAAGTTGAGTCCAATATGACGTCCTTCGGGCAACTCATGACATATCACTCTCTGCTTTCCTCTGTATTATATCCCTATATCAGCGGTGGATTCTGACGACTGGGCATCCCAGGATCTCCATACGCTTCGACCAGGCATACGCCCTGGAGTGGAAACTCAAGTGTCGTTCCACTGTCTATAGAGACAGAACGCAGGCCATTTATAGTCAGGCAATACTAGCAATACTCCGCAGTCTTACTCTGGCTCAAAGCCAGATCGAACTCAGTAGAGTAGTATTTCCAGGCCAACATGTGAATCATTACTCCACGGTAAGGGACTCCTTAATTTTGTTTGGCACAAGGCCACATTAGTCGAATTCACGAGATAAACTCGTTCACCATCACGCTTCGATTCAATTGATTTTGAAATTTGTATTACTAAAGAGAGAGAGAGAAATAAGAGAGAGCGAAAAGTAACGAGGAAAGAGAAAGAAACACGAAGGGAGAAAACAGAGAGAAACAAACCTGGCTGCTCCAGAGTCAAACTCTGCTCCTACTTCTATTTCCTTAACTATACATTTTGGAGGTATGTAAGACTTGTCAGTTTAGCGCAGGTGGTAACGCACTAGGCTAGAGATCACTTGGTCATGAGTTCAAATCATGGTAAGGGAATGTGGATTTTGCATATCGGTTTACTCCCCTATTTTTGGTGAGGATTGTTCTTGTTCTTGTTAGATAGGAAAGGAAAGTCAATTCTGACTCTGTCCTGAAGTTTGACAAAAGAACGAAAGAAATAAGGATAAAAAGAGAAAATGACGCGAAAGAAATAAAAGATAAAGACAGAAGAAAAGAAACTGAGACCAAGGTGTGTGTGGGTGTGTGTGCGCGCGCGCTATACATTTTGGAGGTGTGTAAGACTTGTCAGTTTAGCGCAGATGGTAACACACCAGGCTGGCGATCACTAGGTCATGAGTTTAAACCACGGTAGGAGAATGGGGATTTTACATATCATTCTTGTTCTTGTTACGACTTTGTCCTGGAGTTTGACAATAAAGTAAAGAAGAAGTAGAGGAAATGTTACTTTGTCCAACCAATTATTAAGGGCACGGCTTAGTGGTAGAGCAACAGGCCGCGTACACCCACGTACACCCACTCATATACATGTATCAGGGTTGCCAGATTAGATTTCTCAAACTGGACACGAGTGTTCCAAAATTCGGACAAAAGGGTCAACTCTGCTCAATAGTGGTCAAAACGGACATAAAAATTGATGGCTAAAAATAGATAAGGGTGGCTAAAGGTAGCTAGATTATTATCACAATAATGGAAATAAATAGCTAAAAGTGGCTAGAACTGATAACCGATATCTAAAAACAATGTCTTGTACGCCACAAAAAATATCTAAATTTAGATATAAAACATCAAAGTTGGAAAACGCTGAGTGGGGCCTTACATCGGACAATTTTGGATGTCCGATGCTTAAAATTTTATTCGGACATACCGGGCGAAAACGGACACAATGTCCGAAATCAGACATAATTGGCAACCCTGACATGTATATACATGCACAAGCGCACACATAAATCAACGTACACACTCACGCAGTCATGGATTGGACTAGTTAATAACTAATTTTGACACCAGCTGTACCTGGTGGCCGTTGCCAAGGATACACTTAAAATCTTCACGCCCTGTTGCTGCAAACTAATCTCCCACAATAGTCTTGCGTGGCTATACAAACAAACGTGCCGTTAGAACGCGTGTGTCATTAAATAGTGCCGTTACAACCAGAGTTTACTGTATATGGCTTCGTAAATATACTCGCCCGCCACTAAATGATATTGTTTTTTTCAAATCGTACGGCTGATTTCTTGATTGTGTGATATTTTTTTAGTCTTTCTGACGCCTAAAAGGCAGAGTTGGACAAAGCAAATCAAAGTAAATCATGACAATAAAGGAAGAAATGACAATCATCAGAGAAAATGGAGCGGAATTTTTGCTGTCAGGCCTGCAAGGAAGGAATCTTGGAAGCACCATTAGTCTTTGGCAGACATCTTTTTTTTTACTACAATTAGACAAGCCGGAACGAATATAGGCGTACAATTTCCCTTTATCCTATGTCTTTTTATATTCCGTTTTCTTTTTCTTTCTCTATGTCTGTCTGTCTGTCTGCTCCCATCTCTCTCTCTCTCTCT
>VCCN01005748.1:4434854-4449038 GCA_006491835.1 Architeuthis dux
GTTCAATCGTGAATGAAACAAAATTGTGCAACCTTGTATGGGATAATAGTTTATTTGTGTTTTAATTCATGAAACATATTTATTATCCTGAAGATAAGCCTTGATGCATTTCGCTGAGTTTCATTCGGCGTCTTCAGAAGTTTTTTTTCAGTGCAGAGAACTTCAGTATGTGCAATCAACTCCTCCTATCGCGTGGACATGAGCGTATACATAAATGTATAGCAAAAAATGGAAACATATCTCTCAATCAAATTCCTGGATCCGCCCCAAAATTTAACCAACTTTTCCTTGCCCATCATTCGACAAATTTCATTGAAATTAATTGAAAACTTTTGGAGACAGACAGACGGGAAGACAGACGGAAAGACGGACCAAGAAGTAAATTGAAAAGAAAATGGCGATATTTATTTGATAAAAAGAAAGAAGTTACAAGTGGTTAAGCTAAAAGAGATGAAGTCAACAGAATAAATGCAGAGGGCGTATACCTCTGCCCACGCCGTACACTAACTAAAAACTGAATAAAAATGTTTTTTTTAATTTTTAAAATGTACATTCATAGAAATAAAAATGTACAAAAATTGAGCTACTTCCCTTAAAATTCAAATCTAGCCTTTTTATTAACTGTTCGCTTTTAACTTATTTTCCTTCAGAATAATAAAATTATCTTTCAATCGAAAACAAACTCCTGGATCCACCCCCAATTCTCCCGTAGCCCATGGCCCACATTTCCACAAAATTCCTTTAAAATTCATAGAGAACTTTTGGAGATATTGTGTGGGCAAACAGACGGACTGGCAGACAGACGGACACACACGAGTGGATACATATACAGTAGACCTTCATTAATCTGTCTACCTTGTAATCCGGTTCCTTCACTGATTTCAAATTTCCTGGAAAACTGTAATTTCAAATTTACCGAGGTAGCGCATCAACCTGCTGCGCATCAACCTGCTGCGCATTTTTGGTTGCACTAAATCTATTCACTAGTTAACAAGCTCTTGTGTAACTGAATATATATTACTTTTCATTTCGGAAGCGGAGTTGCTCTACTTTCTTCCGTTAGTTAATTCCTGTACATTTACCTGTACCCTTTATTCCACCTGTGCCTCTACAGTACATTAGGTCATTAGAATTTCATTTGCTTTTCTGTTAATGTTTCTGTTCCCTTATTACTTAACTTGTGTTGATTTACATAATATCTTAAAGGTATGATGAGGTGGTTAGTTATTGTTTAAATGCAATCCTTTTGTGATTCGGCGTTTTCACCAATCTGGGACTCCTCCGGTCCCAATGGTGCCCGATTAGTAAGGCTCTACTGTACTGGCTTTCGAGATAGGCAGGTTACTTCCAATTGAAAGATTGTCGCGGCACAATAATCCTACTTCCAATTCCCCCTAATAGGTATTGTAATAAAGTGAAACTGAATAAATAGCTATCGGGTTTTGGTCGATTTTATCTGGCTTCTAGAGGGCTGGTTCAGAGTTATGTTACAGCGGTGACGGAATTAAGAAAGGATTAGTATTATCACCACTCATCACCATTTGAAATTCAAAGAATGGGTAATTTTATATCCGACAGAATATGATAATGAATATATATATTTCTTTTCAATTCGTCATCCTGTGGTTTAACTACCCAAGTCAGCCATACTGTCGGAATACTCCCGCAAAGGGGCGGTAGACTCCTAAAGCTAGCTCTGGCATCTCTCGGGAGAAGGAAACTTCTGTCAAACCTAAGACCTAGGGGCCTATTCGTGCCACCTCGGCGAGCTATAGGATGCAAACCCTTGATTTAAAGGGTGGGGTCGGCCGTGCGCACGTTGCACTTCACCTTAAAACCTTTGGCTGGATGGCTATTTCGCGTACATGAAACCCTCCCAACATCTTCGTTCGCGAAGCCAAGCCATTCATCTTTGTACTGATTTACATGATATTTTAAAGGTATGATGAAGTTTATTGTTTAGTGGTAATACTTCTGTGATTCGACATTCTCACTAATCCGGCACTCCACAGGTCCAAATGTTGCCGGATTAGTGAAGGTCTACTGTACGTACCTATTCCGACTTCGCTGACAGAGCTAAAGTAGACAACTCCATCAATCAGACAGACTTATTTCGTTATCCCCTCCGTTGTATAGATAGACTAACGAACTGCCATTCTAATCACGGGGAAATTAAGAAGATATTTTCTCTCCGTTTGATGTCTCCTTCCAGAGCCGTCTCTTCCATTTTGTTCGGTCGCTGCGGGGTGATCGTGTCGTGTGACGGGGAATAAAAGACGCGAATTTGCAAGGAGTGTCAATTTTACGGACCAATTGGCAAGGGAAGAAAGCACCAGAAGGAAGCTATGAGAGAGAGGGTGGGAGGAGAGAGAGAGAGAGAGAGATTTAGTCTAAAATGATAACCCAGAGAGAGATATGGGGGACAAAGAAGAAAGTAGGAAATGGACAGAAAGAAAGAAAGAAAGAGAGGGAGGGGAAAAGAAAGAAAAAAGAGAGATGGACAGAAAGGAAAAAAAAGAGAGAACAAAGAAAGAAAGACAGATGTTATTGAAATGCAGGGAAAAGAGGAAAGCTACAAAAGAAAGAAAGAAAGAAAGAACGAAGGAAGGGAGGTAGGGAGAAAGAAAGAAAGGAAAGAAGAATGAAAGAAAGAAAGAAAGAAAGAAAGAAAGGGAAGAAAGAAGGAAGAAAGGAAGGAAAGAAGGAAGGAAAGAAGAAAGGAAGGAAGAAAGGAAAAAAGAAAGAATGAAAGAAAGGAAGGAGGGAAGGAAGGAAGAAAGAAAGAAAGGAAAGAAGAAAGAAAGAAGGAAGTAAAGAAAGAAGAAAGGAAGGAAGAAAGGAAAAAAGAAAGAATGAAAGATGTTATTGAAAGGCAGGAAGAAATGTACGGACCAATCAGCAATCACTTCTAAATCCAATTCTTTTTTTCCAAACGATTTCGACAAAAGGAAATACTTTTTCAAATAGTCCGGCACAAAATGTCGATATTAATGAAAGGGAATTATGGCACATTTGAATCTATGGGGTTGTTTTATTTGTCGATGTTGAGATAAGAACTTGTAGGCAGAGAAAGAGAGGAAGTCATGTAAGGGTTTATGAAAACTAAGAAAGACGAAATTAGATCATAAGAAAGAAAGAAAGAAAGAAAGAAAGAAAGAAAGAAAGAAAGAACAAAGAAAGAAAGAAATTACAGTTAGGGATGACAGTTAAAAAAGAAGGAATATTATAAACGAAGGTTGCGGAGAAAGAAAGAAAGAAAGAAAGAATGAATGAATGAATGAATGAATGCTAGCGAAAAAAGAAAGAAAGAAGACATAAAAAAGATATGAAAAAATAAGAGAAAAAATCTCAAAAGTATAAAAGGTACTCGGCGGAAAACTTATTTTGATTGCCATATTGTCTCTATATATTGCCGTTTTTATATTACCTATCTGTATGTATCTACGCCAACATTCATACAAAATGTCATTGAATTATCTTTTAAAAAGAGGAATTATTTAATTTTAAATTAAAGAAGTTATCCAATTTTAAAACACAGACGACATAGTCTCCAGCGTTTTCAAACACCGGAGACAATAAAGAAAAGAATGAAAAACAAGAGAAAGAGTTCTCAACAACAAACATTTTTTATACTTATTTATTTATGGATGAATTTTTTAAAAAGAATTTTCCATTCCAAATTTCATGGAAGAAGAATTTTTAGCAGTTGATGGTAAAGATTTTTAAAGTTACTTAGCTGATATTTTTTAACACCTGTATATACCAAATGCAGCCATGCGTCGACTTACGTCTGGGTTACGTTCTGGTGGTATGGACGCAACTCTGTCTGGGCATAAGTCAATCATTGTAGGGTGCAGTGGAATATACGCACGGCACAACATAAGATACCATGACACATATATATTTACCTAAACCTTTATAACTTACATACGTCTTCTTCCTTGCCTTTCCAAAGAGAAGATATTAGCTCAACCCAGCAAGGTGTCTGCTCGTTTACCATAACCTTGTCGCTGTCCTGTCTGGAGAACTTGAAACAAACATGACTGCATTCTCTTTAGTAAGCTAACAATAACACGACGGAACATTTCGTCAATCGCAGTTGAGTAATAGAACTGCAATGATTGAAAATCCCATCACCCACAGTTAATGGCTTTTAAGCTGTTATGGGGACGTATTAAAAACCGTCAACCAAAACTGTCAAAGGTTTCTTCCGTTTTCATGTTGGTCCGGCTGGTTGGTTATGTATATATCACGCATACAGGCTGTACCAATGGACTGAAATTGTTTTTTCTAGTATAATAAGGTGTAAATGTTGAAAGTTTCAGCCGTCTAGCTCCATTGATGTAGCCTGTATACATGATACATACACACCGGCCAGCCATCCGGACCAGCTTAAACACTGAAGAAACCTATGTTGACAGTTTTGATGACAGTTTTGGTTGACAATTTCTAATATGCACTGCACAACAGAAGATACCGTTAGACGTACATATTTACCTAAACATCTATATTGTACATATGTCTTCCTTGCCTTTCCTAAGAGAAAGGAACAAATGTCATCCATTACATTTATTTCACTAACTCATTAGTTCAACCCAGCAAGGTGTCTTCTCTTTAACCTTCTCCTTATCGCCTTCCCTGTTTGAAGAACTTGAAACAAACATGACGTATTCTTGTCTGAATTTAGTTAAACGGGATCTGTTGATCATTGTGTATGGTATGGTCGGACTATTTTCTTCGTCTATATGTTCATTTGTTCACAACGTTTCGGCCGTGTACCCTCCTGCCTTCGTCGGGTGTTCATGACGTATACACTGCGTTCTCTTTAGAAAGCTAACAATAACATGACTGAAATGTTCGTCATTCGCAGTTGAGCCACTGAACTGCAATAACTGACATTCCCGTCATCCACAGTTAATGGGTTTTAAACTCTTAAGCGTAAGTCGACGAATGAGAAAGAGAGAAGTTGGATTAAAAGAAAGAAAGAAAGAAAGAAAGAAAGAAAGAAGAAAAGACAGAAGGAAGAAAGAAAGAAAGAAGAAAAGACAGAAGAAAGAAAGAAAGAAAGAAGAAAAGACAGAAGGAAGAAAGAAAGAAAGAAAGAAAGAAGAAAAGACAGAAGAAAGAAAGAAAGAAAGAAAGAAAGAAAGAAAGAAAGAAGAAAAGACAGAAGGAAGAAAGAAAGAAAGAAAGAAAGAAAGAAAGAGAAATGCTATGATTTAAAAGAAAGGGTGGGACTGCAGATAAATGAAAGGCTGCAGATTTGACCGTGGGAATGCATTGGAATCAGTCCTGAGGCGCAATTCGTGCGGAAACTAGTGGCTACGCAAAATAGGGCGGTCACTATGGGTCTTATGGAATCTCTCCTATCCTTCCTTGGGATCCCCCCCCCCTCAGCACCTAATGGAATTTCTTGGCGAGACCGAACTCAAAGAAGACCGACCACTCAAGTTAGATCTACATTAATGGGGAAAACGAGGAATTCCGTCGACCTCTGACCCGTGCCAAGGTGGGTCCGATCTCTGGCCGTCGTGGTTCATTTGCTGGGTGGGCGTAAGGTCCATTCACTCAGTGCTTAGTCAGCTAGGGGCATCGGTAGGGGAAATTGGGTTGTCATTTTAGACTAAATCTCTCTCTCTCTCTCTCTCTCTCTCTCTCTCTCTCTCTCTCTCTCTGTGTATCCATTTTCTCTCTCTTTATCCATTTCCTGTCTCTCTCACTTTTCACCCATTTCTCTCCCTCCCCCCTCTCTCTCTTTATATCAATTTTATCTTTCTTTTTCATTTTCTCTCACTCTCCCGCTCTCTCTTTATCCATTCTCTCTTTCTTTATATACGTTTTCTCTTTCCCTTTGAATAATTTTGTATATCCCTCTTTTTATCCATTCTCTCTCTCTCTCTCCCTCTCTCTCTCTCTCTCTCTTAATTTTCTACTCTCTCTATATATATATCTATTCTCTCCATCACAACTTTTTTTCTTTCCCCGGGGAAGGTCCTGGTATTTTCCCGCTCTTTTTCGCTTATCCTCACCATATGGTCTGCTGAAAGGACCACTTCTACGATTTGGCATTATCTGTTTTCCTTCTTTAAAACTTCCACATCCAGTCTACTTGCTGGGGTGGATGGAGTGGACTGTCTGGATCTCAAAATTCAAAAGCGTTTTACTTCAAACAATTCTTTTTTCATTTTTAAGAACAGACTTTGCTTTGTGCTGATACCATTTGATTACATGATCGAACCCAACTCGTTTGCACAATTCCTAGTTCATGACTGTTCCAACTCTATCGTGCGTAGTTTTACAAGGTTTGGCCGGAAATTATCCAGCCATTTAATACTCACGAACAAATAGTCTACCTAGGGCAATGGTACCTTAGTCCTCTTCAGAGAACCCCCTTGGGACCTCACACACTTTTATCCAAGCCCCCATTCCGCTTTTCAAAACAGTCTGCAAAGCCCTCTTTCGGGATGGCCATCTTTAATCTCGGCTACGGTCTATCGCCCCCCTTTCAACGGCAACAAGCCAGAAGTCGTAGGGAACCATATCTAGACTGGATGGGTGGGGCGGACAGACCTTGCAAAAGAAAGCCTGCACGAGATATGAGGAATTGGCAAGCTTCGACATTGAGAGAGTGCGACGGTCACACAGTACACTAGCTCACATAATGGCGTCTCACTGCCGATTGAGTAACCCCACGGGTCTATTTACGCGAGTGCAGTAAAGCCCCCTCTTATTAGATGCTAAGTTACATCAAAGCCGTGCCACCGGTTCTGGAGATCTTCACAATAGCTGGTAGAGTAGAGGGGTAGACACAATGATGGTTATAAAGAAAGTACACTGATACTTCACATCAGCAGTTTGGTACGACGGGTAGGGGCCAATTTAGCATAATAGTTACATTGTAAATAGAAACACCCTTCTAGAACCTCTCCAAATTTCTCAAATCTAACAAATTTCAGGAAGGTTCAGAGGTCTAAAATTTAGACTCTAAATGGATTGAAAGCATAAAAAACTAAAATGATTTTTTTTTCTAGAACGGCGATGTAGCCTAAACTAAATCTTGACCTAATTTAGTTTGTGATAAAATAAATTTTCTACTCCATTTTCTTCCAAAACGCTTTTTCACGGTGCGTGTGTGCAACACTTTTAGCAAAATTCAACTAATTATCGGATTTCAATAAAAAAAATTTCAGTACTTATTCATTTATGAATGCATCTAATTATGAAAAGAGTATATTGTGAGAAGAAAGTTGTTGAAATATTTTTTCAAGTCAATCAATTTCAATATTTAGCTACGGCATCCCTGTGTAATGAAATGCACTCTGTGTTCGTGTGTTCGCGCGTTTTGGGGGCGTACGTGACCAACAGGCCATATCGTTAGAAAATATATTTGTGCTAGCCATATTCTTTCTAGTTAGATGATCATCATATCGTTGGGGTGGGGGGAGGGCTCTTCGTTAAAAAATATATTTATTCCAGTCATGTTTTTCTTCATATTGTTTGAGGTTTTTATTCAGTTTTTATTTGGAGGGGGGGGGGTTCTTGTAAAAGTACTCCTGCTTTCTTCTTAAGGTCGCTGACACTTGCAACGTAACTCCTTCTCAGTTTGTCGGTCAGACAGACATTGGCAAGCAAAGCGTCGGGTGTTTTTTTTTATTTTCTCCGGATGTCGTTCGCGGTACGATGTACAATGAGGTCGACCTTATAACCATCCGACTTGCGGGGGCTCTAAAGAGAGAAAAAAACCTTTTGATCTGTGGTCGCCTCTCCCACTTTATCGTTCGTTGCTGCCAGTGGCGTGTCTGTCTCTTTGTATCTTTCTACGAACCAAGGTTAACCAAGGAAGTTGTTGTCACTCGTATTCTGTTATTAATATTTCTCTCAAGTAAGGCCGGAAGTAGAGAGAGCGAGAGATGGCGACAATATTGTCTGACTTGTTTATATTTATTTTATTCGTAATTCAGTGTTATTTACGTTTTTATTTTGTTGTTTCTTTTTAGAAATCTTTTAAAAAATATTACGCTTTGATGTTATTTGTTAACGATTTATTCTCTTAATAAAGTGTGAACCAGACTTTTTGGCGAGAGACAGTCACTTGAAAAAGTTTTTGCCTGTTTTGCTTGTAGCCTCGCTAAAGTGGTGTTGTCTATTGCTGCCTGTGAAGAAGCAAGTAGCGAATTGGGGAAACCTTTGAAAGCCCAACGCTACTAAATTTTAAATTTCGCTACATGCGACTTTTACCTTTGGGCTAATCTATACATATAAAAGGCAAATGAGTATGTTTGTTTGATTGTATGATGTTTGGTTGTTTGTAGTGTCTGCTAGCTGAGATTTTACAATTCATAATGGACTGGTCCAAATGAGATAGATTTTACACCGAATAATAGAATGAAAGGGTGGTGTAGCACAACGGCGATCTGTACTTCTTCTTCTGGTCGCCGAGAGAGAAAGAGATGTTGAGAGAGAGAGGAATAGAGATAGTTTCAGAAGAAGAGAGATAGAGACGATCGTTTCTTCCGTGGCTGCGATGATGATGATGTTGATGATGATGACTCTCTGTCCGTTTCTGCTGACGGGAACTGATCTTTCTGTGGGGGAAATTCATTTCGTAGAAAGGCTCTCCCACGTGTGTGGAGAGAAAATACCACAAAATTCACGGATCTTCAATTTTAAATCTGGGGTTTTATTTCCGCATATGCAGGTTAATTTCTGGGCTGGTCTGCGGATTTCATCGAGGTACGGAAATTCTGTGGCATTTCGTTTTCTGAGTTGGTCACTTTTCAGAGTTATTACTACGAAAATCAAGTGTTCCTGCCTGTTCACCCCAGCCGGGTGGAAGAAGCCATTTCGTCTCTGACCTGTCGCTCCGGATTTAAATCTCAAACTGGTAACTGCTCCTAACCGGCTCTCACCCAGCCCTAACGGACAGGGACGCTGCTAACCGCTTCAGGTCGCAACCCCAACTGCTGCTAACCGTTTCAATCTAGCCCCTTATAACTGCTACTGGTCATACCATCCCTCCTCTTTCCTATTTTCAAATCTTCAACGGTTTCCGGTAACCCGATCTGTCCAGTTTTGTCACGTACGCAGTTTAACACAGATTTCAAATCTTGGCCACTTCCAACGGCTACCGGTAACGTGATTTGGGTGTATTTCGTTACAGTGGGAAAATGAGACATATCCCATATCAAAGAAGTACACCGATCAAATTCAACAGACAACCTGTGTCTGTCAACGCAACGCCACAATGTCCTTTCGACTTCTTTTGAAGATAGCCGACACAGTGAAAAGAATTGGGAGGGGAAAGGCAGTTTCTGGCCAAAAACTCGCAAAAATGGCCAAATGCAAATACTCAGAGTCAAAATGACTCAAAGTTTAAATATCGCCAAACCAAAAAGTTCATGGCCAAATTTGACAAATCTGGCCTTTTTAAAAAGCATTTGGCCATGAACTTTTTGGTTTGGCGATATTTAAACTTTGAGTCATTTTGACTCTGAGTATTTGCATTTGGCCATTTTTGCGAGTTTTTAGCCAGACAACTTTATTTTGTAAGGAAACAGGTTATATTTTTAATAAAATAAGTTTCTTTCTATGACTTTTTTTTCATACGATGTCAGTGGTGACTTTTCATAAGTTGAGACTTTCAAAAAACATTTAGGATACTTGAATTAATAAAAAAAAGAATTACCTAATCGCTTTTGGTTCCTTCATCGATACATGAAGAAAAAAAGCTGTCATTTTAAAAATAAGCTTGGCTATCTTGGGCTGCTAATGAGAAGAAAGTCAATGATTGATTTGTTATGCATCTATAATGTAATATATCTTTTGAAGAGACATAAAGATAATTATTTCTAATTTATCATCTAATCCCTTGTTAAATTTCCGGCACTCCCATATTAA
This sequence comes from Architeuthis dux, assembly GCA_006491835.1. NCBI lineage: Eukaryota > Metazoa > Mollusca > Cephalopoda > Oegopsida > Architeuthidae > Architeuthis > Architeuthis dux. The sequence continues at coordinate 4,444,752 of VCCN01005748.1, forward strand.
TCCCTGATTAGATATTTAGTAAAAACTTCATAATCTTCAACTATGAAGACATGGGGGGACCAGTGTTGCCAATTTAGCGCTTTTCGCGCTGAATTCAGCGCGTTTCTTGCTTTGGCAGGAGGAAAAGCGGTAAATTAGCGCGGACGCGCTTAAACATTTTGGCCACTTTTCTGCGTGTTTTGACCATTTTTAGTCTGTTTTTGGCGTTTTGGACCATTTTTGACGTTGTTTGGCTATTTTTCTTTTTTAATTTAGCACTTTTTGGCAGTTAAACTAGTGTGAAAATATTTTTTGAGTTGCCAATACCGGGAGGGACTACACAGCCATAATTATGCTTCATACAATAAATATGGGTAAGTTTATCCTATTATCGCATTTTGTATTAAATATATGTAGTGATAATATTAATAAAACCATTACCATCGCGTAGTATACTCTATGTATTACAATTTTTTGTGAGGATTGTTCTTGTTCTTGTTCATAGGAAAGTAAAGGGCAACTCTGACTTTGTCTTGGAGTTTGACAAAAGAGTGATCCTTGGTTATTTGGTCCTAAAATACGATAGCATAAAGATTGCCAAAATGGCTCAAAATGGCTAAATTTTCCATTTCCAGCTAATTTTATAGCTAAAAATATTATGTACGCTACATAATTCATAGAGGTTAGGATTTCGAGAAGGATATCTTAGATTTGAAGAACGGTAGCTTCTAACGAGAACAACACCACTATTTGAAGCGTACATAACAATTTTAGCTATAAAGTTAGCTGGAAATGAAGGATCTAGCCATTTTTAGCCATCAAGGTGGATAACTTCTGGCAATTGTTATGCTATCGTATTTTAGGACTTAATAACTAAGCATTACCGAAGAAAGATTGGAGAAAATTCTTATATAAAAGCTATTTGTGTATTCTCTATAGAACCGGAGATATTGTTGAAAAATGTGAAAAAATAGTGTGAAAAGTTGTTTATCTGTAAACAAAAAATAATCGTAAAAATGACAGATGTATTCAGTTGGCAACCAACTCAATGGCTGGGCTAAGAAATTTTAAATCTGAGCAACAAGTGATGAGTGCGTATTTGATAAGAGAAGCTTTTGTCAAAGAAAAACATAAATAAAGCAACTAACACCACAAGACATGTTTCGGAGGATTACCGACAAGGATGCCAAGGAACACCGTAACAGCATCCAGAATCCTCTTCCCAGCATCTCCTGACACCCAGATGTACCGCAAGATAACCCAGATGCAGATTTCTAGATTTTACTCAACTTTAATTGTATGCAGAAACATAAATACATTTTGGAAGTGGGTTTACAGTAAAAGTTAAGGTAAACAAATGATTGCATTTTGTTCTTAATTTTTACGTAGTGTTTTACAGGTATCAGGAGGCCGATTTTTCTTTGCTTTTTCTAGTTTCTTAAGAGACAACTCCCAAATGGAGGCCGGTGACGAAGTCCCGGTTTCTGTTGCATGCGTCAGCTTAGTGATCCTTGCAAGTTTCAAGTCTGGTCGAGGCCAGGACTGTATTACAAGATTTTATGACCACCCACTTTTTATGACCACCCACAAGTGCAATGAAGGGATACCTTCACCCTAATCGCACAGCTTAAAGTGTACTCAATTAGCGTCTGAGGGCACAGGGAAATTTGTCTTAATGAAGAGTTTTCTACACTCTTCGCTTATTCCGGGAATCGAACCCAGGACCTTTAGTGTGGGTTACCCACACACTTTTGTGTGATGCGTGTTCCAAAGATTGCATCGGAACGTGCCCTTGCCTCTATCTCTTTTAGTGAAGTAGAGAGGCGCTGCCTGGGAGACGGGTTCCCCGGAACCAAGCCTCTATACTTATTCTATTGGTTTCCGGAATGGCTAGATACCCAGTAAGTTTTATTACTGTTATCTACTAAGCTTGATTTAGTTTCGGCACAAGGCTACAAGCATGGATCACCCAGTGAAGATCGAACTCACTACTCAGTAGCAATGATCATCGAGACCAGTTTGCTAACCATTAGACCACAACGAGGCGCCCTCAAAATACTAAGCGTAACTTAGTTTCAGCAAAAGGCCACAATGCCACAGTAAGGATCGAACTCACTACTGAGTTGGTCAGTTTCATTATAGTATAACTTTTAATGAAAATGTACAATTGATACAATTGAAGTAGTGTGTGTGGCCTAGTGGTTATCAAACGGCATCGGATAACCGAGTTCGATTTCCGACTGAGGCTGTTACTGTTTGTTCACTTTGCACGAATACACTTGGAAAGGGCGTGAATGCACCTCCCTCGATTCTATTTCATCGCTGGATCTTGAAAGAACGTCTCATCACTCGCATGCCACGATGGAAAAAGTGGTTAGTGGGGAAAACCACTCTTCCATCGAATGAATAAGTTACTTATCTCACCTTTTGATGGATCACTAAAAAGTCCGAATTAAAAAAACAAAACAGGCCGGACACAAACTAGGGATCAATTTAGCATAAACTTACATTGTAAATTGAAACCCTCACTAAAAAACAACGTTTTTTTCTAGGCATAATAAGGAGTAAATGTTTAAATGTTCAGCCCTCTAGCTCCATTGGTGTGGTCTGTACGCGTGATACATACATACATAGCCAGCCAGTCAGACCAAAAGGCTTAAAAACTGTAGAAACTTATGTTGACAGTTTTGGTTGACAGTTTTGGTTGACAGTTTCTAATAACCCCCCAACAAAATCACTAGTCATGGGTAGGTGCCTACATGTCCCCAATTGAATGGAATTAACTCATAAGATTAGTAATTTACTAATTAAAATTTTTAAACATGCAACCTTATAAAGCAATTATTTAATTATTCATTTGTTATTAAATGAAGTATTGTAAAGTATTGAAACCGTCAACCAAAACTGTCAACATGGGTTTCTTCAGTTTTCAAGTCGGTCTGGCTGGCTGTGTATGACGCGTACAGGATACACCAATGGAACTAGATGGCTGAAAATTGCAAACTTTTACTCCTTATTATTAGAAAAAAACTTTTTTTAAATCACCTCCCCCAATAGGTGTGTGGGGGGTGCAATTTACAATGTAAGTTTATGCTAAATTGATACCTAGTTGTGCCCGCTTGCTTTTTGAAAAGTCGGACTTTTTAGTAATCTAACAAAAGGTGAGAGAAGTAACTTATTCATTGATCACCTCCAACACGGCATGCTGCCAAACGATGTTGGTCACATGACGGTTTCTATTGAGTGACTAAGCAGACCTGTTATTATCAATTTTTGATTACTATTTACCTCCATCTTAATTTTTTGGTTGCTTTTCATCACAATTGCTTTACTGATACTCTTACTACTAGCAGTTCAGAAACCAAAAACAAACATGGCACAGTGATCTCAGGGTATAGAGTAGGTTTAAGTGTTGGAATAGGGCTCCTTCGAGCCAGCAAAAGCTCTCATCGCTTAGCTGGTATAGCAGCAGGTGCATTAAACCTGGTTCGAGTCTCACCAAGGGCTTATTCTTTACTTCCTATCCACGCTGTTTACTCACTGCTGTAGGTCGATGGGCTGAGTTAAGTCGTGATAATAACAACTAAAACATTAAGATGATGGTAAATAGTACACAAAAATTGATAATAATGATGTTATAATCTTGCGACTTTTAATAATCCGAGCCGTCAAAAATCAATATTAAGCCATACTAATGTCATATACGAATTTTCTTGCTTCTTAAGAGATCATACGCCCCATGTTGCACGCACATCTCTAATTCATATGTTGGCCACACAACCATCGCCTTATCTCGTTAAATAAGTTCCCATTAGTCCAGCCAAATTGCGATCACTGCTCATATTGACGAACGTGGACTGCTTTATATATTTATGAATCTCCGGTTATCGAGGCTCCGGGGCTGGAAGCCGATTATAATTAACGGATGCCTGGCGCCCGGCGGTCTGCTCCCCCACCCCCCAGGAAGCACTTCCCATTGTACTACGAGGGGTAGGGTAAAGAGACAGACCCTGATGTCTGCAGTAATAGCCGAGGGAACCAGGCAATTTCTGGATGACCCAGTATACAACCTTGAGACGTGTGCTGGGTACACCACATAAAAAGACCTTGTGTCACATTTGTTCTCGTGGGGGTAACCAATAAATACCTACAAAGACTCTTCTATACAAAACATCGAGGAATTTGACCATAAAGAATTACTTATCCCAGCACCAAGTTTCCACCATCTCCTTCGAAGTAATCCCCTTAGGCATATAAACAGCAACCACACAATTTACACACACACACACACACACACACACACACACA
>VCCN01005748.1:4449606-4462400 GCA_006491835.1 Architeuthis dux
TCTAGTTCTTGTATTCTGTTCTGTTACTTGTAAGTACATCATATGCACTAGATGTACATGTATATACCAATACATCATGTGTCTTTAGAACTGATTACAAAAATACTTAATGAGCAGTTTGAACTGGCGTTTACATTTCCCATTTACTAGCTGGGTACAGTTAACCCTCGTTAAAACTGACTAATGGGGGGGGTCCGTTTTAGCCGATTGTCCGAGTTAATCGATGGTGTACGATACGTATACAATATTGGAAAGTATATATACTAGCAAGTCTCGCGGACTATTTTTACGCTCTTTTAAAACGTATTACAATAATTAAATATTTCCTTGAAAATTTAATTTTGGTTATAACTGCAAGAAAATAGCATAAAGTTAGTCGTAAAAAAAAAGAAAATATACTGTTGCGTACACAGAGGATTTCTGCGCAGATTAAGGCCAGGTTTGCGTTTTTTGCTAAAATTTTATCGATTCCGACATAATTGTCACCAAAAAAAAATAATTTTCTACCATCTTTCTTTTATTATAACATATATAATAACACAAAGATTATTACGTTAAAATTAATAGATTTCAAGTTACAGACGTTTTAATCGACACATGTCGCTTTTTGCCAAAAGTCCGTGAGAGTTGTTAATATACACTGTACACTGAACATAATACATCATATAACTACATAAAACATATCTATAACGAGGTTAATTAGTTCAGGTCTAATTAATTAAGATCTGATTCCTCTGAAAATCCCTAAACCGTTATAAGTTTGTTTACTTCTAAATGTGGAGAAGTAATTGTAGTAGTAATTTTGATGTTGTCCAGTAATGATACTATGCTATGAATTTTCTTACAGAATACCTTTCTCGTAAGAAAATTCATTCAAAATGGAATACATCACGAAGATGTTATTGAAATTGGCCCATTAGTATATTTGTCTCCTCTGAAAATCCCTAAACCGTTATAAGTTTGTTTACTTCTAAATGTGGAGAAGTATTTGTAGTAGTAATTTTGAAGTGGTCCAGTTATGATACTATGTTATGAATGATGATGATGACTTTTCCGGTCACTCTCAGATTTCGTTCGTTTTATCCGATATCCGGCTTAACGGGGTCTGTTTTAACGAGGGTTCACTGTACGACATTTGTTTCTAAAATCTCTTGTTTATTCCTTTTACCGTGTTTTTCTTTCAGACCTGGTGAATATTGCCTCTCATTCATTTTAGTCAGTCTTATACATTTCCCATCTAGCCGGGGCCTATTACAAGCTTTGCACGGTCCAGGGAGGATGTATGCGCACTTATTGCACGCGTACATTATCCCCCCCCCCCTACCACCAACCTTTCCAGCATTTATCCCCAACCTCCAACGGACTAAACCCCGCCGGCTTCTTCCCAGCCTCGCCGCCTCTTACCACAGGAAAAATTAACTCTCAACCCAGAACCTGAAATTAGACAAAAGGATATCCCTCGGGGCATTATTTGGTGTTAAGAAAAACACAAATAAATAAAAAGGGGCCGGCACTCCGCAACGTTTGAAGCAATTTGTGGTCAAATCAGTGGTCATCATCAAAAGAGATTTTATGGGGTTTTGCTTTTCAATTGGCTTCCGCTGTTTCATTGTTTCGTCAATATTTAAAGGGTTGCCGATTTAGCTCTTTTGTGGCCAGATCTAGCTCCTTTTTGGTGCATTTAGCACCTATAAGTCGGTATCTTGCTCTTAGCTTCTAATTTAGTTCCTTTTCAATTCACCGAACATATTTCTTATTTATGAAATAATTCATGTATATTAGGTAAGTAAAATTGAAATTATAGGTTAAACACCATATAATTATATGTTAATTGAGTGCAAATTGAAGAAATTTTATATTTTAATTAATTTTAAAATATTTTTCATTTTCATAGTTTATTGTTAATTTGAACAATATACTATGAAAATGAAAAATATTTTCAATTTCAGTGTTCTAGACGTTATAAAATATTAAAATTCTAAAACTTCAAAATTTAAAAAAAAAAAACTTTTTAAAATTAACGTTTTTATGAACGTAGTTCCGACTTTTGTATTGGTGTATGTCTTCTGATGTACATGTTACGGCTGTTTAGACCATTTTCAACATCCTGACTACTCTATTATTCTATCTATCTCAGTTTCTATCTATCTATCTATCTATCTATCTATCTCAGTTTCTATCTATCTATCTATCTATCTATCTATCTATCTATCTATCTATCTATCTATCTCAGTTTCTATCTATCTATCTATCTATCTATCTATCTATCTATCTATCTATCTATCTATCTATCTATCTATCTATCTCAGTTTCTATCTATCTATCTATCTATTTATCTATCTATCTATATATCTATCTATCTATCTCAGTTTCTATCTATCTATCTATCTATCTATCTATCTATCTATCTATCTCGGTCTGTTCTATCTTAATCGAATTAAGTAAATGTTTTGATGAAATTCTGTTTTTAATCACGGTTTTCTAGATGAGTGAATGACAATATAAGCAAAATTGATGGGTTCCACGATCCACCCGCTTTAAATTGCAAACCGCGCTATAGCGAACCCCGTTTTATAGAGACGTCTGTTTTTAGCTCTTTTTAGCTCCCCTTTTTTACGGATCTAGCTCTAAAATCTATATTCGTGTTGGCAACCCTGACTTAAAGAGGAAACGCCCTGGAAACTGCCACGTATGTTATTAACATTTGATTTACAAACTAGACCAGGGGTTCTTTGTTCAGTAATTCGAGTTTACACTTCTAACATTAATAAAGCAGCCGACAAAGGGGACATTTTAAAATACTGTTTTTAACATTATTTTAAGTTCAAATAACAATGATAATAGCACATAACAATGTTATTTTATTGAATTGTAATTTTTAAAAAATATGTACAAATCCAGGGGATAAATTTACCCCAGATTGGGAATCCCTGAACTGTGTGATTCATTTTGCTGAGATTTCAATGTCTAATACTATAAAAACGACGAATGTTTGCTTGCTTGTTCTCTATAGAATCCCAAACAGCTGCACTCTAGGGACTGCAAAATTGTTTATAAGGCTAACTTGACCCTAAGATTAACATAGAGTATGGGGTGCTGACCTTCGAGGTCCCAACATGTCAATTTACTCTCAGGTTAATTTATTAAAACAATAATAATAAAACAAATCAAAGAGAGACAACTTCATATCTGCCTTCTGCCTAGGAGTGTGAGCGGGCCAGACTTGATTTAATTATGAAATCTCTATTTCCCCCCGGGAGTGTGTGGGGGCCGACCGGGGAGTGGGGGGGTTCCTGCGAGCACATCCCCTCTCTTATTTAATTTTATGAAATCTCCATAAAATATCATTTGCAGTTTTTTCCCTGGGCAACGCCGGGTACCCCAGCTAGTATGTTTATAAATTCCACCCCATTTTACTTTCTCGACTTTCTTCTTTTCTAGTTCAGTCGTTCTCCTTTAGCGATTATCTCCCAAAATATGTCGCGTTAATTTTTCTCCAAATACGCAAACATGTATTTCATGCCTTGAACGTGTCCATGCGGGTATTATGTCTGTCCCGTTTCCGCCATCAACTTGCCAATCTAGTGGTTTTATCACTAGACTTTGTGAGATCTCAACCATTTCAGGGACAGATGGAAGGAAAAAGGGGATGATGAGTGCGTATATGAGTCTGCCAATAGAAAAGTTTCGTTCATTCACAAATGTTTTCGTCTAATTCGTTTTATTTTTACAGTACGTTGACCCACAGTACACTCCTTCATTACTACTTCAAAGTTTACTGCTATGTGGAAGCAGGATGTTAATCAAACAATAACACATGTATTCCAGTGGTTCTTGACCTTTTTTGCTCCATGCCCAACCTCGACAGCTCAACAAATGTCCACCTTACTATATAAAAACAAGAACCATAAGTTCAACGATGCGTCCACCATCCTTACGTCCATATCTGTGATTTCCGATTTCAAAGGAATTCTAAACGGAGTAGTAGTAGCATTACTAGAGTAGTAGCAGCAGGAGGAGGAAGAGGAAGGTGAGGATAGTTCACCCGTAAATCCGGCTATTAAGAAAACAATTAGTAAGTTTAAATTTCAACGATGCGTCCACCATCCTTACGTCCATATCTGTGATTCATTCTGGAATCTTAGTGTATGGTTATTTTATTTGATAAGTGGCTTTAAATGAGTATATATATAACATTTTTAGCTATAAAGTTAGCTGGAAATTGAAAGGTTTAGTTGATTTTAACCATTTTTGAAGACAGTTTTAGCTATTAATTTCTTTTATTATGCCTCTTTGGGCATCTCCAAATTATACATAATATTTACACATCAACTTCTAAACAAATACAAAATTCATAAAAAAAAACGTATTCAGATGTACATAAATACAAACAACATCTACAATTTAGCATAATTCACAGGTCAGACTCTCTTGTAAATCTCCCCTAAAAATGTCCATTTTTCCCCATAATTTTTTAAATTATCTAAATTAAAAACTGTAAAAAAAACAAACGCTTGATACGCCATCTTTTGATAAGAATGGAAGATCTTTTAATGACGTTACACTTTATTTTCTTGACATTATAGTATATATACTCCCTTCCCTCCCCTTTCTGTTATTTACATAAACGGAACAGACCGGCCGAAAGGCGTCTAATAGAGATGTGTTGGAAACATCTAGAAAAGATTTAATTATGTATCATTTTGCAAATTCTTTGTAAAAAAGAATACTGATATATAAACGTTAGGGCACTTACTAAATATTTTATAAAATTTAGTAACAACAACACAATTACCCCATCGCTTTTATACCTCACAAAGTTAATGATTTAGGCAATACTTCCAATGGAATCTATAGTAAAAGTAGTAATTAATAGTAATTAGAAGCAGGGCCAATCCTAGTGTTGTATAGACATCTTGGCCCGCAGGAGGAAAATCCTGAACTTGGAGAAAAAGGAAGACTCGAAACTTGGTTATAAAAATATGAGGATATATTTTTATTTCATAAGATACATTGTGTCGTGGCGGAGAATAAAGAGTGGAAGAGAGACAATGAGAGCCGGCAGACTGTTCCCAACAGGGGAACTGGCCTTGTGTCTTCCCCCAGCCTAGACGGTCTCTCTCTCAGGGCGTCCTGTGTCTCTCTGCTCCCTGAGGACGTCTCTCTGTCGCTTTTATCGGGTTCGAACGACTACGCTGATTTTCCAGTCCGCTATCTGCAGTCAGGGTCAATATCCTGTTTATGACCCTTGAATAGCCGGTGTGTCTGTTTCCGGTATAACTTTGTTGTCGTCGATATCCTGTTTAACTTTCAACACATGTAGGAGTGAAATCTGTGACCTCCGCCCACGGCTGCCTAAATATCCAACATTAGGTATTGGCAACACGGGCAGTCGCCCGGGACGCCAAGTGCTGTCATATGTCTGAGACATTAGTACTTTCTAAATACAAATGAAAAAATGGGAATGAATGAATTTAACAGAATAAACACAGTCAAAATAAGAAAATGTGAAGCCAGATTTTTCAAGAATATCTGACAGTTAAATACTTTCAGCTGTGGTGAAACTAAGAGAAACAATTGGCAAAGGAAATTCTCATGACTGACGACAAGCTCAGTCAGGCTTAAAATGGCGCCGAAGTTCAGCTTGCCGGGGGCGCCAAGAACCCTAGGGACGGCCCTGATTAGAAATTAATCAGTTAAGCCGTAAGCCAGTTTTGAGCCATGGACCGATTTTCACTTTTCACACTTAATAAATCACAAATATCCCCACCCCAATTGCCCCCTTGTGGGGCGCGTGTCCCACGTTCAGAATCACTGATGAATTCAAATTTTAGCAATTCATACCGGCCAAGGTTTAGAAATTCCCAGGAGGGAGATTTCGTACCCCCCCCCCAATGATTAGGGGGCGAAGACAATTTTCAATTCTAGAAGCTCTAAAACAGCTATTTCCGTGTATTAAAAACATATCTTAACATAATTTTAAACCAAGATAATCAACAAAATGCGGGAGTCTTGGTAGGTCAGCATATAGGAGGGGAAAATGTTTACAGGAATATTTTTTTCAATGCGGGAGAATCATACAAATTCATTACATGCGGGTAGGTATTTCTGCGCAGAATACGGAAAATTGACACCTAGATAAAATAAACGTCAAAATCAAATAAAACTTAATTTTTTCGTTGAAAAATGTTAGTGCCATTAGTAAGTTGAAGGATTGGCGAACTATATGAAATAAAAATTAATTGTGTGCACCTTATAAAACGGGAGATATTATTGGATAAAAATAGTGTAAAATATCCGTACAAATGTAAACAAATTATGCCCGTAGTAATTACTAGTAAATTTTCTCCCCTTTTCAACGAGCAAAAAAACACCTAGATTTTAAAAATTTATTTCACATCAACTACTGATCGGATCTTAATAGAATTTTCAATACTTATCGAATAAAGGATGAATTTAAAAAAAAATTAGTTTGTATTCCAAATTTCGGGATTAATAAAACAAAAACAAAAAAAAACTTACAAAAAACAGTTTTTAAATTTTAATTTACGTTTTAAAATGGGGTGTCCAAAGTGGGCAGAACTACCTACATTCGGGGGAGGCTTCAAAATTGCTTCAAAATGCGGGAGTCTCCAGCCAAATGCAGGAGACTTGGTAGGTCTGGTAATGGAGTAGAGAGTTGGTGTGTCGCATAAGTCAAATAAACAATACAGTTTGAGAACCACTGCCTCTTATGCTGTGTGCGTGAGTCGTGGTGTGTATGAAGTGTGTACGTGTGTTAAAATCTGCTTGGGCCGTTTCTGGAAACTAAAGCCCCCCCCCCCCCATCCTTACAGAGCGAATTAATACAAAACAACACGATATCGAATTGGGTCTGATTAGTCACTCTATATAAACCGCCAAGTGACTAACGTCTTTTGGCAGCATGCCGTGTTGGGGGTGATCAATAACAACAATTAGAAAAAAGGGGTGACCAATGAATAAGTGATCACTAAAAAAAAGTTCTGAATTTCCAGAAAAAAAAACAAGCGTGAACAATCCGGGATACAAACTGAGGGAACAATTTAGCATACACTTACATTGTAAATTGACTCCCCACTAAAAACCTATTGAGATTTTGAAAAAAAAAATATAACGTTTTTTCTAGGCATAATGAGTAAATGTTTAAGATTTCAGCCCTCTAGCTCCATTGGTGCGGCCTGCGGCACATACATACTAGACAGCCAGCCAGACCAGTTTGAAAACTGAAGAAACCTATGTTGATGTTGACAGTTTTGGTTGAGGTTTTCTATCTCCGATTTAGATGAGGCAAACACAACAGCGCAACAGCGGTCGGTCGTAAAGCTGTTCAGTTTTGGTGGCGAACGAAGACATGGCGAGTCGTCTGAAAAAACAATCCAGAAAATCTTCTTTACTCTAAGAGATGGCCTTGAATTTGGAGAGAGAGGGGGGAAGACAAAGAGAGAGAGAGGAGGGGGAGAGAAAGAGAGAGAGAGAAGAGGGTTATTGGCTTTCTCTCTCCCTTTATCTATCTCTGTCTATCTCTATCTATGTCTGTTTATACTATATCTGTCTCAGTCTGTACTTCTCTTCCAGTTTGTTTGTTGTTTCTTTCTTTCTTAATGTATAACTTAGTTTACACACACACACACTTTTCTTTCTTTCTTAAATCATACTTTAGTATCTCTCTCTCTCTATCTCTATCTCTCTATCTCTATCTATCGAAAACTGTACTTCTCTTCAAGCCTTTTCACTTTCTTTCCATCTTTCTTTCCTTCTTTCTTTCTTTCTTTCGTTCTTTGTTCGTACCTTTATTTATTCCCCCCCTCTCTCTCTATCTATCTATCTATCTATCTATCTATCTATCTATCTATCTATCTATCTATCTATCTATCTATCTCAGTCTGTACTTACTATCTATTATCTCGTACTCTTCTAGTCACTTTCTTTCTTCCTTTCTCCATTTATTTATATCTCTGTCTTTCTCCATTTATTTATATCTCTGTCTTGCCCCCCGCCTCTCTCTCTCCTCTCTCTCGTTTGATAGATTATCGCCATCTCCCGTAATGTGCAATGATAGCTTATCCGCGTTATAATCTTTCAAAGGATTAGCCTCCATATTTGATCCGACAGCACATTACCGACAAAGTTTAAACCCGTGTTTTTCTTAAACTTTTCAGTGTCATTCACCATCGAGTCTTTATTACACAAATTCATTCACCCATGACTAAATTCCCTCATGTTTTTGATTATTTTCATCTTATTCTCCTTTGTGTAGAATTTTAATTCATTTTGTATCCTGAGTAAAAAGCATAAATCAATTTCGTCAAGTGTTTATTTCTTTCATGTTTTTGAACATCGTAAAAAAACATCAAGAAAACTAGGAGTGACAAAAAAATCATTAGAATTTTTCTAGTTTACATAAATTCAGCAAAAACAGTCTTAGAAAAGAATTGGATTTTTAGAAATAATGTTTTATTATTGTACCTGTTTAACACAAACATTTCTTTTTTAAAGAATAGAAAAAATATAAACAGGTCTGGGTAGTTACTTAATAGAAACCGTCAAGTGACCAACGTCTTTTTGCAGTATGCCTGCCGGGGGTGATCAATTAAAATATTGGAAAAGGTGGTGATGAATGAATAAGTTACTTCTCTCCCAATTTGTTATATCACTAAAAAAGAATTTTCAAAAAACTTTCAAAAAAAGAATTTTCAAAAAACAAGCGTGAACGTTGTCAGGCAGTACTAACTAAGGGGTCAATTTAGCGTAGATGACATAGTATGGTCAGCATTACGAATAGAATGTGTTAGACCACGGGTTCCCGACCTGGGGTAAATTTCGCCTACCCATGCTGATTCTGGATTTGCACATTTTCTTTTTTATTAATTATAATTCAAAAATTAACATTGTTATGTGTTGTTATTATTATCGTTATTTGAACTTAAAATAATAATGTTAAAAACAGTATTTTAAAAGATTTCCCCTTTGTCGGCTGCTTTATTATGTTAGAAGTGTAAACTCAAATTACTGAACAAAACAGGGTGGGGGTAAATTTACTTTCGAAAAGTTGACAGGGAACCCCTGTATTAGATGGACATGGATTGAGTTTTCAATATGATCTTCATCGAAATAACCAGCAAAATATTGACTCTTATTTGATAAATGATTTTTATTATAATGATATTTTTGTATTTGTATTCCTCATGTGTGATGGTATGTGAGTCTTTCTGCTCGGTTCGGTTGTCTAGTTTTCAGGACCAAGGCAGGAAATGATGCATTTGGAAACTTAGCAACAACAAACTTTATTTCAACTGGTACATTTCACATAAGACTATATGATGTTGTATAAGTAATTATTTTCAGTTCTGTTGGCTATACCTTTTCCCAAACAAATTAAAAAGTAAAGCAAGCAAATTAAAAACTACGACAAGCAAATTGGAAAATTAAAAAGATAAGCGTATTTTTTTTAATTTGCTTGACGTACTTTAAAATTAGGTTCCCGTATTTCTTTAATTTGCTTGCTTTACTTTTTAATTTGCCTGGGAAAAGGTATAGTTTTCAGGACCAAGGCTGGAAATGACGAGGAGGAGACGAATCCGAAAGCTTAATAAGAACAAACATAATTCCAGCTTGTACATCAGCATTAAAAACAGTGTGTCACAACTCTCTGTTAACGTGTAAATACATAGACACATAGATGACTGGAGAGTCTGAAGGGTGTTTGAAAAGATTGGAACATGCACGCAGGGCCGATTAAGGTTGCATGGGCTCCGTGGGTGTAAATCAAACAGGGGCCATCCCATCAAAATGATTACTAGTGTAAGTTAACAAGAAATTCTATTGAATTGGCAGAATTGAATTGTAATTATATTGAATTTCACCCACATACTTATTATTATTACATCGTACGTTTACGAACTTTTTTCATGACAATCTGTTTACTGTTAACTAATTTGAGGGGCCCCTAAATATTGGGAGCCCCTGGCTTCAGCTCCTCTCAACACCCCCATAAATCCGGCACTACATGCACTTCTTAAATGAGGGCTTCCTCATCGCCAGGAAATGATAACATATTGTGAGAAAAGAGTTGCTGGCGAAGTCGTAAATAGGGGTCGGCAACATTTATGCCTTTGCGGACCGGGTCGCGTATTAATGAGTGGATGGTGGGCCAGATAAAAGCCTTACAAACGCTTGAAATATGAGAATTATCCATTTAAATACATCCAGTTCTATGTTGCCTCAAATCAATACATCTAGTTCTATGTTGCCTCAAATCAATGAATAACGCGTACTAGAAAATCATTTGTGTTTAACCAAGGATGTCAATTAGTAATCAAAGAACTCAATTTAGTCGCAATTTATATCAATCGAGTGAAAATCCCTCCGAAGGCCGGATCTGGCCCGCGGGTCGTAGGTTGCCTATTATGAATACTGAAAATCGCCTTAACGTCACCGATCTGCTTGATTTCTTCTCTGCCAGTCGGTTTAACATCACACATGTTTTACGAAATCTTTCTTTAATTCTTGTATTTCTAATTAATCAGACGAAGATAGACATCCAATCGATGGTTTTATAATCAACGGACAATTAAACGTCAAGTCGATAATTACCAAATGGTTTACCCTAAACCTATGTAAGCAAACACACATACACAAATATACACATATACACACACATTTTCAACTAGCAACTGCTTTAAATAAGCTAATTTTAAAGCAACACAACATCGAAATCAAAAATAATTATATATAAACACGTGGGATTGGAGATATTGTGGGGACGAAAGTGATTTTAGACCAAAGTGATTTAGACAAAACTGATATTTGCCAAAGTGATTTAGACGAAAGTGCTGTACCCCGGCTAGAAGTATTGGTAGGTAAAAAAAGATTTTAAAATCATTCCTTTTCTAAAGTCTTTAATCAAACGTGTAGGTACATCAAAAAGTCCGCAGCTTAAGGATGAAAAGATTATTTTACACAATTTTTCAACAAAATCTCATTTGTCGTGCGCGCGCGTGTGTGTGTGTGTGTGTATGTGTGTGTGCGTGTGTTGCGATCAGAGCCAGCCAAGAGTCATAAGCGAACTAAGCTGCTGCTTAGGGCCCGGTGACCCCCATAGAACCCTTAAGAGCGCTTGAAATGTCCCACAAGAGAGTTTGAATGTTCTTTTCAAAGGCGGTGGGTGCCCCAAATCAAATTCTGCTTAGGGCTCCATAAAGCTCAATATGCAATTTTATTTTTTTCGGAATTGGCTTATTTACCCACAACCCACCCACACTCACCCAAAACAACGAATCTACCGAAAGTCTATCACTGAATTACCACCCGAGATCGACTTAATATCTGTATGCACCTTGAACTTCTTGTTTTTATTGAATCCTTATTAAATGACAAGGCAACCAGTCTAGGAGAAGGACAACTCTGATTCAAAACCAGGGAGTGGCGCCCCCTTGAGGCGGTTTGACGCCCAATTTGACGTCCTTCCGGCAGCTCCTGCAGCCAAGCTGATGCCAGATGTATCGCTCTCTGCTTTCCTCTAGACTACATCCGCAAGGCCGAGAGGGGGAATACTGATGACTGGGCATCCCAGGATCTCCACACGCTTTGCCCGGGTATGCGCCCTGGATGGGACACTCCGGTGTCGTTTCCAGACCATTCAATTACATTTCACAGTGGTCGAAATAGGAGGGGCGGAAGTATGGCGTATACCTACTTCTGAATTTCCAGGTTTTTGTATGTTCAATGTCTACCAATGGAGACATTAGCGTACACCTAGTTCCCAAACCACAGCCTTACTGTATACTTAGTTCCAAAACCACAGCCTTACTGTATACCTAGTTCCCAAACCCCATTTCCATCACTGAAACTTCCTCCCTTGTGAATGGACAGTTTCTCAAGACCTTGCCTGTATTCAGCTATCAACAACAACAACAACAACATAAATTAAGCGAACATACCTACTGGACCGTATTTCTCTGTTAGATTAGCTACTTGAACGTTAAGAAAGAAAGCACTTTCGCGTGACAACATATACCGTACATTTACATATGTACAGTTTACCCAGTTATTCGAAAGTAGAGCAATCCTTTAAAAAACCCTTTCGTAAGCCGAAATGACGTAAAGCGAAGAAGCAGGCACCATTAATTTATGTGGGAATATATTTTGAGCGTTCCCAGATTCTAAAAATGGTGATGATGGTATGTAAAGCTGCGTCGTCGGTGGTTGGTTGATTGGTGGGAGATACGGGAGAGTGGGGTGTTGGAGAAAGAGACGAAGGGGGTGCGCGATGCCTCTATAACGGCTCGCCGCAAAACAAATGCTTAACGCTGTTTTTGCTTTTCGCTTTTTTCGTGAAAGCGAAAGAATTGCGTAAAGCGAACTTTCTAAAAGCAGGGGATACTTGTATATGGTGTAACGTAAAAGATTCGTTCGGTCTATCAAGTAAAAATAAAACATGTTTTTTTCGATATTAACTTTATTGAACAACATACACCCAGTGGTGGCACACTTTTGCACCTAGGAAGCTGATATTTGGCATAGGGGCACATATTATTACAGCGAATGTAATGAGTTATGTGAGGTTGGCCTCAGAGATCATTCAAGGTTATTAGGTCATTTCTAATTTTTATTTGAGATAAATGTAAGGGAGACGACTAATTTTCCCCCAGATTTCACAAAGAATCTTGTTATAATTGAAAAAATCTTCCTTCAGACAATAGTCTAGCAAAAGACTTTTAACAGATAAATATATATATATATAGTTCCCAATAAGATTTTAATGATTTTTTACA
>VCCN01005748.1:4491775-4505403 GCA_006491835.1 Architeuthis dux
ATATATCCATATCTACTCACACACACGCATACGTACATACAAGCCCTACATCACGAAAGCAGAGGACGGTGGGGGGTAGATATAGAAAGAAAGAAAAAGTCAACTCTCTCTCTCTCTCTCAGCTAAGCCAAGGTAGTGGGGCCTTTTTTTTTAGTGGAAGGGAAGCGCTTGCTTTTTCATGTACAAACGATCAGCTCGCTATGAAAGAAAGACCTCGTCTTTCTTTACTTACGGATTTACCTACCATCTAAAGAAACATGGATACAAGTCGGATGGACACGGAACATACGCAAGAGCTCCTCATAGCCACCAAATGTAACCATTATTAACACATGTACACACACACAATGTTTTTTTACTATTAATAACACAACACCCACTTGATATACAACTTGATATTTTATCGTATTTCACTACTTTTAGTAGTAGTAAATGGTTTTAGATGTTCATGTTTTTTTCTTGGTGTTATTAAGACAAGAATGTGAATATATTTATTTTCCAAAAAAACAGTTATTTGTGGAAGTGCTGGTGTTGAAGAAATATGATTATTTCGCCCCGAGGGAATTATTACCTGACTTCTAAAAATGTGTATATACTACAAATAGATATTAATTGTTGTAGTAAAAATAACCCACAAAGCAAAATTATATATTTTTCTTTCTCCTGGACTTCTTACCATGGACAAACAACCTTTTAGAAGACACAGACATTTACACAGTAAGTAAATAAATTGATTTAATAATTTTTAACATTCGCACGGATTATTTTTTGTTGGTGTTATTTTTAGATATTCGTAAATTGTAGTTTTTCTTTTTAGAAAATTTTACGGTTTAATATTCACTTTTGACATTTTGTCGGTACGGTAAAATGTTTTACTCAAGCAAAAACCTACTTTGAATTAAAATTATTAAATTTCACATGTCGTGATTAAGGAAGAAAACCTTTACACTACCTGGCAAAAGGTAATATTGAAAATCAATATTTGAAATGTCTGTTAAAATAAATAGTAAAGTCTCTTATATTCGGGATGTTTTAAACCTCCCTACTGTGTAAAGGTGAAATTTAGTAATTTCATGGTTATATTTGGCGAATTAAACACTTAATTCTTTGAGGTTTTAGACCTTTAATGTATTTAGATCCCATCATTGTCGATTATCTCTCATTCTTTTCATGGTTTATCTTCTTTAACCGGCTTAGCCTAGTTTATTTAAAACAAAACCACATTAAATCAGTCTTACTTATCCCCCCCCCCTATTTCTTCCTAGAAGTTCATGCGAACTCGTTAGAGATAGATTTACACCGTTTCTTATTTTTGGATTAAGATTTGTCAAAACTGTCCAGTTTAGCAGATATTTACATTGTAAGTCGCAAAGACGGACACAAAGTAAGGGTCCAGTTTTGCGTTATACGTACAGTGTAAATCGATTACCAACTTTAGAGCCCATTCACTAGCTCTCCCTATGAAAATTACTTTTTCTCAAAAACGAAAAATATCCGGAAGAAACGAAGGTCAGATTCAGTCAAGACTAGGAAATATATTTCTTCATAATTTTTTGCTGTGTTTCGCCTGACCGAATCTATGACGGCGATACTTTTTATGTCTGACAACTCTTGACAAACGTTTTTTTTAATACCTGACACTTCTTGATATTGCCTGACACTTCAGTGCCCCCCCCCCCTCGAATCTATGATCGGACATCGGATTTAATCGATGAAGAATATCCAAGTTCAATACAACTTGGAACTAAGGACAACATCGATTTGAAGAATGCCACCCGAGCCCTCAAGTTAAAATCCTTGGACCTTTCGCTTGGGGATTGGAAATTGTATTTTCCCAAGTTTTCTTTTTTAATGTATCCGATTATATTTTATTTTCATTTCAAAATAAAACATTGTATAGTTTTGTTTTATTTTGAAATAGAAATAAAAATATAATCGGATACATTAAAAAAGAAAACTTGGGAAAATACAATTTCCAACCCCAAGAGAAAGGTCCAAGGATTTTAACAAAACTATTCCAGGTTTTATGTTTTATACAATTAAACTGAAAATTACCTCACACACGCTAAAAAACAGCATTATTGTGTCAAACTTGAACTACAATATATTTTTTTTTATTTAAAAAAACCCTTTTTTTTACACAGGACAAAATTAGTTGAGATGGAAATATTATGCAATGTTCTTCCTAAGTGTACAACAAAACCCCCTTTCCTTAGGAATAATAATTTACAGAATTTTCAAATCATAATTTTTATTATTTTGTAGTTTAAACAATTCTCTGAGCTGTAAAAGATTACATTCATTAAAAAATATTAAGCTTTAAAAAATGTGTGATTAGAATATGAGGTCAGGTAAACACTTTTTATTACCTTAAGTAATAAAGAATTAAAACTGTCACCAATTACTTATATTTTTGTCATGTTTAAATTTAAGCCACGGGTTTTTGTCCTACTTTGCACTTTAATTTTGTCCGAGGGCGTATTTGGGGTGGGGGGTTCTGGGCCAGGACCCCCCGACCCCAGTTCATCACAAATAAATCCTGGAAAAAGACATTTAAAAACTTTTGATTGCATTCATGGCATTTTTGTTTCTTCTGGTCAATAGACACATTTTTAAAAAAAGATATAAATTAAACACTCTGAATAAATTTTGTTAAAAGTAGGAAAAGAAGACTGACAGTTGACACAGCAGTGAAGATGTTGTTCATTATTTTAAAATGTCATTTTTATTTTTTATTTTTTATTTTTTTTAAGGTTAGTTCCCAAGTCGGTCTCTTTCCCTTAATATAAAGTATACTTACTTAAGGGGTGTGGGCATGGGCGTACGTTACGAGGGTGCAAACGGGGCATTTGCACCCCCCCTCCGGATCAGGCCTTCTCACCTACGTTGAGAGGGTTTGAAAGTTTGAACCTTAGTCAATAAAGGATAATGGGGCTGTAGAATTGTTTTATGTAACCCCAAGTTAATGTACCCATATAAAAAGAGATAGTATTTCGATAGTAACAGGGTCGCCGCTAAGATATATCCTGACTATACCCTTTGCCCCCCCGCCCGAAAAGTGGTAGCGGACGCCCATGGATGTGTGTGTGCGTGTGCCCCCCACCCCCTCCGTTTGTTTTTTGTGTTGGAATAGGGAAAATGTGTTTTGCTTGTGCTAGATCTTTTTGGCACAATGTAGGAAAGGCGGTCACTGGTCCCGATTGTATAGTTTGAGTTTCACACCCTCGTTTACTCTGTTAAAAACGGCGCACAAATAAAAACAATTTAACAATTCAAAGCAATAACCATATAATTTATGTATTTACTCCTGTTTTTCTTTCATTGATTCTCTTATTTCTTCGCCGTTTTTAACATCGAGTGAGCGAGGGTGTGAAACTACAATTTACAATCGGGACCATCTTCCCTATATTGTGCCGAATAATGGACAAAAAAAGCAGGTTTTAAAAACTTGTATTTGTGTATTATTTGAATAAGACATTCTCTGCATCGTTTTATGCTTGGAAAGGCTCTCCTAAAACCTTTTGACAGCATCCAGCAATTAGCAATGACTTTAGTGTTTCAACACACAAGTAGGAAAAGTAAAAATTATTCTTTTTAGCAATAGAGTTGTAGGGGTAATCCTTGCAGATCCGGGCCTAAAATCGACTAGATTCTTTAAGTTCTCTCCCTTGATTGCTAAAAAGGCTCCTGAAATGTTAAGTACGCTCGAAAATTCTTACAGGGGTTCCAAACAGTATAATTATACAAACGTATTGATCAGATATTAACACAAATGAAAGTAAGTAACTAAAATTGTTAAAATACTCAAATTCATACAAAGGCTCAAAAAAGTATAATTATTGATCATTTTTAGCTATAAAGTTAGCTGGGAATGAAAAAATCTAGCCACTTTTAGCGTTTTTATTTAAATGTATTTATATTTTTACACTAGTCGATTTTTAGGCCCGGATCTGCAAGGATTACCCAGTTGTAGATCTGTGGAATAGTGTGCCAGAGTCTGTGGTTCTCTCACCAGATGTAGATACTTTAAAGAAGAATTATGATAGTTAATCCATGTAGAAAAGAAATTACTGAACTCGTTTCAAATGGTGGATAGGAGATACTTTAATCAGCAAAATTGTTACCATTAAGTGGAAGAGTCCATTATTATAATAAACTGTTAGTAGATATAACACCACAAATGGTTAAGGGTTTAAAATTCTTAACTAGATTTTTACATGTGAGCCTGATTTGGTATACTTTTTTCGCAATAATAAATGTATGTAATTTATTATTATTATTATTAAAATAAATGATGTCACATAGTTCAAAATAAGTGACTTGGGTGCAGTGAATTGTTTGTCCAGATAATAGTTGGCCGTTAATAACATCAAATCTTTTCACTTTAGGAAATAAATACTATGAAATAAAACAACATTCTAAGTTTTCTAAATATTTTTTAGGAGTATTTTTAACCTTTTGTTTTATAAACAATAGGTAATATTCTATTTATTTATTGTTGGCTACGTACCAAAAAGAAGCCGATGTAAATATAGCAACAACAACACATGCAAAAACAAGTAAATACTACACATTATTTTACTTACTACTGCTTCTACTTGCAGCAGTAGTGAGTGACTATGTAGTGGTAAACGGTGTACGCTTCAAAAATCGTTCCTACCCGAAAAAAAGGCCATCGTCGGAATTTTTCTTCAGTGTTGCCAATTTAGATGTTTCACATCTAAATTCAGATTATTTTGGTTGCATTTAGATATAAGAAATTGTTTTTAGATGTTGGATCTGAATTTAAATTTTGGGGCCCAAATAATCTAAAAATATCTATTTTTAGATTATTTTGGGATGAAATCTTAAGTTATAGGACACTAATGCTGACTTATATCTCATTTCTTTTGCCAACATTTGTTTCGGACGTTTTAACAAGGATTAACTAGTTGTTAATTTATAAATAAAATGAATTGCATTTCGGATGCTATTTTTACGTTATATTTCTGAATCCCGCCGGTACAAATCCTCAAAGAATATCTCGAGTTTAAGGATTAAAAAAACAAAAGAAACTTATTGGTTCTGACTGTTGCTATATTTTATTAAATAGAAATTACCCTAATTGAGACAATTCAGAAGTTGTTTTTTAAAAAGACGATTTTATAGCAAATTGCTTGTTGTGTGTGTGTGTCATCCAAGCCAGCAATAATCAGGCAACCCACGTGTATAACATTATAACAGTCAAAAATAATTCAATCGGTGTTGCCAATTTAGATCTTTTTCATCCAGATCTAGATGTTTTTGGATGCATCTAGATGTCAGATATTGCTGTTTAGATTATTTCTTATAAAATAAATAATATTTTTATCTAATTTATAGTAATAAAATAAGTAATATTTTTAATAAAATGAATGTTGAAGATTAAAGTCACATTTAATTTAATATGTTATATATTACCTAGATTTTCGGGAGAATCTAGATGTTTCAAGATGTTTTTTGACTCAATTTTAGATGTAAACCTTAAAATAAAGTTGGCAACACTGAATTCAATACTGTTTAGTGTTTTGTATTTAAAGTAAATTTGTAACTAAAAGTAATTTTCGATCGCAATGTATTTTTAGACGAATTACATTTTCTGTATGGTCGTATCGTTCTGATGATAATCTCTTTATTTTAGCCATCAAATTCGCCTCCCCATTTTTGTCACCGGCGGAAAAAAAAGCCGGACTATCATTCGATATGGGTGTCTATTGTCGTCGTGTCCTTTTTTACTTAATATATTTCAATGACATTTTGTATGTAGGCTTGTGGAGAGATTCTACCTAGGGGATGGTGAGTCATGGCCGATCCGATTGTTTGTTTACTTTTTATAAGCAAAAACGTTGTTTTTGCTTACAATTGGGAAAACTTATCAAATCTTGACCGATTTTACTGAAATTTGGCTATAATGTTGACAAAACCCCAGGAATTGAAAAATGGTGAATTACGGTCAATCCGATTGTTTGTTTACATTGTATATGTAAATAACCATGTGAATGTGCAAAACATATTGAACTTTGGAACTGATTAGAACAACAATTGTTATACAGGTTCTTAGGCACCTAATTACTGAAAATATAACGTTTTTATGTTTTGAATAAAATAAATAAATCAGGTATCTTGGAGTTAACGGTCTTAATAAACAACTAATCCCCCTCTCTCACTATCTGTACTGTCGGGGACCTTTTATACTTTAATGATTTTTTTTTATTTCTCGTTCGTTAGAAATGGGAGATCGTTGTAACTTAGAGCAAGAATGAAATTCAAAATTGTTTTATTATTAAACAAGCCTGAAAATCAGACCATAGATGCGCTAGTTCTTTTCTTGTGTGAAGATCTAGCGGTGTTGCTAAGTTTATCTTCAAGTTTACATCTAAGATTGAGTCTAAAAACATCTGGAAATATCTAGATTCTCCAGATACAGGTATACCTTAATTAATGCGGTTAAATCGTTCCAAGATTTTCCGCACTGTTCAACACCGCACTGTTCAAGGTTTTGTTTTTTCCAGCTTATACTTAGTTACATTAATGTGTACACCAAAACCGCACTTATCAAGGTATTGCTGTGTATCTGAAATATATTACATATTAATAAATCAAATGTGACTTTAATCTTCAACATTTATTTTAATTAAAATATTATTTGATTTATTAAAAATACTACTTATTTTATTACTATAAATTAAATAAAAAAAATATTGTATTACTATAAATTAAATAAAAATATTACTTATTTTATTAAATCATCTAAATAGCAATTTCTGACATCTAAACGCAACCAAAAACCTCTAGATCTAGATGAAAAACATCTAAAGCACCGAGCAAGGGACGTAACTCACATTTTGGTATGTCAGTCAGTGACGGCAAGCGATACTAGCGATGCTAGCGCATCTAAAACAAGAAAGTCGAAAACAACCACAATCTTAAAAAATCGATTCTGGATTTTTTTCATATTTTATTTAGTTGCCTCGATATTATTCATTCAATTCAAAGTCAAATGCCAAAAATGTAAGATATTTTCGTTTTAAAACCGATCTTTTTCCTTTATTTATTCTCCAGTTTTGTATAGCGAAAGAAAAAAAAAATATTTCAATCTTTTTCTGGGTTTTTTCCCCTAATATATTCTTCATTGACATACTTTACCCTACTCTTTCATACTCACTCCCCTTCTCCACAATGTGGCTTCAAGGAAAATTCTGACGAATACTTTTTAATTAAATGAAAAATGAAAAACTATAGGTAATGCCCCCAGATCAAAATACTGCACTGAGGAGAAAAAAATGTAGCAAACATTTAACCACAAATACTGGCTTCATTTTTGTAAATAGCCGTGTTTAAAGCAAATTAAGTGAGTTATTTTTTGTAACGCACTTTTAAAACCTAGTACTTTTAAAAAATAAAGAAAAGACTAAATAGAGTGTAGGACCAAATGATATACGGAATTTTAAAATCTTAATTTTTATTATTATTCGTAGCTTATGAACAATTCTCTGAGATGTAAAATATTACATTAATTTTATAAGACTTGAAGGTATGGGCGTCTGCTGCCCCCTTTCCAGAGGGGGGGGGGGCAATAGGATATATTTCCGAAGGGGGATATATTCGGAATGTATCTTAGTAGCAACCCTGTTACCAGAGAATAATAAACAGTCATTTTATATGGGAACATTAAGTTGGGTTTACATAAAACAATTGTACTGCACCATTATCCTTTATTTACTATGAGGTTCCTCTTTTCAAACACCCTCCACCCTAGGTGAGAAGGCCTGATCCAGGGGGAGCAAATACCCCGTTTGACAGCGCCCTAGCGAACACCCATGCTGGAGTGGAAGGTACTATTAAGTGTTTTACTCTATCAATTATCACATTTATTTGTCTTTACGAAAACTCATTGTGGTGAAAATTCATTGTTTAATTTTTGGATGAGGCCAGGTAAATACTTTTCCTTAAGTAAGAATAATAAGGAAGCTAAAAAAAGGAATACTCTCACTAATTGCTTGGATTTTTGTCTTCAACCAAGGCGGGGGGTCCTACTTTGTACTTTAACTAAACGGGGTTTTGTCCTAAGGAGGATCCCGGTTAAAAGAATGGAATAACCTCTGTTGCTGTCAGTATAACGGTGCCCGGTAAAAATTGCACCGGTAAAATTAGCACGGTAAAAAAGGCACCGGTAAAAAAAAGATTTACCAAAAAACAAGCGAATCTTGTAAACAGCATTAAAACAACACTTTGGTGTAGTTTCTGTTTTTAACAAACTATCGACCTGTATCGAACTTTGGAGATGTTATGTTGCCCTTCTCCTCTGCTTTTCATTCACTCGTTTTCCGGGGGTCGATGTATCGAACTTGCACTGTCACACAAATCTGTAAAAGCAACGTTTTATTTAATTCAGTTCTATCCTCTTACCCATTTTTGTTCCGGCCGAAAAAAAAAATCCTGGACTATCATTCGCTATCGGTGTCTATTGTCGTCATTGTGTCCTTTTTCTCAATTGGATAACTTCGTTATTCCTTAACATATTTCAATGAAATTTTGTATGTAAGCTTCTGGAGAGATTCTACCCAGGGGATGGTGAGTTATGGCCGATCCGATTGTTTATTTACATTATGTAATCAAAAACGTTGTTTTTGTTTACAATTTCACAAATCTTGCTGAAATTTAGTTATATAATGTTGACAAAACCCTAGGAATTAAAAATTGGGAGTTACGGTCGATCCGATTGTTTGTTTGTTTACATTATATATGTAAATAACCATATGTAAACATGCCAAAAATATTGAACTTTGGAACTGCTGAACCGATTAGAATAAACATTGTTATACAGGTTCTTGGGCACCTAATTACTGAAAGTATATGACGTTTTTGAATTAACAAAAAAATCGGTTATCTCTGAGTTAACGGTTCTAATAAACAACTAATTGCCACTCTGGTAGTTCAGCATACCATATTATATCGGATGAGAGACAAACACAAAAGAGACAGCGATGGGTCGAGGGTATCTCGACCGTTTTCTGCCAGAGACCTTTATAAACTTTTAAGATTCTTTTGTTGACTAAAAAAAACGATTCTAGGTTAAAATGGCACAAGTGAAAAACTAGAAAAATGGCACAAATAATTAAAACACCAATACCGTAACCCTAACCCTCTAAACCTACGAAGGGGCCCTGACAAATTGCAAACCCCCAAGTGCATAGTCGGACAAAACCTCCTTGTAATTGGTGACATATTACATTTCTTTGGGGCACAGCCTAGAAAAGGTGATCCCGATTGAAATTCTGCTGACGTCACGGACTAGCGGTGAAGTGAAAATTTCACACCCGCGCGCACTTGATATTAAAAAATGGCGTATAAATAAAAAGAAATGAGAATTCATGAAAGAAAAACACAAGTAAATAGACAAATTATATTGTTACTGCTTTTCTTCATAAATTTTCGACAGATCACATATCTGCGTGTTGTAACGTGACGTCCTATTGGAACTACCTTCGCTAAGTTGTCTATTTCTTTACCTGGCCTCATAGTCTAATCACACATTTTTAAAGCTTAGCATTTGTTTTTGTTTTTTTTGCATCCAAAAATGATATATAGTAATGTTTTTTTTTCTTGGCCTCATATCCTAATCACACATTTTTAAAGCTTTACATTTTTTTTGAGGCATCTACAAATTAAAGAATACTACCACTATGAATCTTTAAGTCAGAAAACAAATGTGATAATCGATCAGGATTTTTATTCGGGTAATGTTACCTTTCCCGTTTCAAAATGGCCGACATTCCAGCTGTAGGGTGTTTTTTTTTTTTGTTGGTTTTTTTTTTTTTTTAGGGTTATTGTCGTCTGCTTCTTTGATTTGAAATTCGTCATCAGCGTCTGTTATTCTGCTGCTGGTACAGCGGCCATTTTAAAACGGGAAAGGTAACAATTGTCTTTTATTCTCTGCTGAATTGAAACTATTTTTCCAATTAAAAAAAAAAAAAAAAAAAAAAAAAAAAAAAAAAAATCAAAATATAATTCAACATTTGCAAATGCTGTTCACTTCAAAATAAAACTTACCTATCTTTTTGGTTTCTACATTGAAAAAAACCCTATGCTCATTCATTCATACTCAATTTTATTTTTAGATTTCAATTAAATGTGCCATTTCCCCCCCCCCTATTTTTTCACTGGTGCCATTTTTTTCCTGGTCATCCTGTTTTGTATACCATCATAACTTTGTCAAGTAACTTACTTAGCAGATTGGCCATCTAATAAGCTCTCAGGAGATATGCACAGAATAATAAAGAGTACTCATGTAAGGGTTAGTGTAACACACACACACACACACACGTTTGCTAATAATGTGGTAGCTACGCGACCATGTTGACAAAGATCCATTGTTGTTTTTGCTTACCCCTTCTGCCAATTTAGTAGTTTTTATTTGATATTTTGGCATAAAATATCAAAATTCATTGGCAGTTTTTGTCAAACTTGTCAGCAATCTTTCTGTCCGTCTCACTCTCTGTCTGTCCATCCTTTGCATTTGCTATCTTTTTGCCTGTCCCTCTCTCTTGTCTGTCTGTCCCTCTCTCTTGTCTTTCTGTCCTTTTGAATTTGCCAGTAAGTTTTTCAGGGTTTGTTGACTTCACCCAGCATTATACCAAATCTATACTCGCGCACACGCACGCACACACACACACAATTGCATTTGTTACTTATGATTATTATTAAATTACCGGCATAGTACCCGTAAAAAATGATGGGATTATTTACGTATATGGATCGGCACTCTCTGTGCACTCTGCCTAGGATCAAAGTCCAACATCCAGGATTTATCACCCCCCTCCCCCTCTCTGTGGGAAATGTATACTGAGCTGGGAAAAACAAACGTGAGTTTTCTGCACTGCAAAAGAGCTTCTGAAGATGCCGAATGAAACTCGGCGAAATGCATCAAGGCTTATCTTAATGATAATAAATGTTTGAGATGTAACACACTTTTCTGAATCTTTCAGTTCCACATTGTCAAATTAACTCTACCATTCTGACGGATTACCTTACATCCACATAACAAACATATATATGCACACACACACACACACACATATATATATAGATATAGATACACATTGCATTTTATAAAGTTTTATGTGGATTTACGAGAAACTGTATTGGTCATTCTAATGTAGACTATTAAATCTAGCATAAAACGTGTCAAAATATTAAATATAAAATTAATAAATATATTGTAATTGTAGCCCTTTGTATGCTTTTTCAGTCATTCCGTAATTTGTTTCACCAAGTCAAAGTGATCTACGATTTCCTGTGACATAAAATGAAAGATTGCCCTTCTGTTTTGATTTTCAACTGAATTAAGTGATAACATAAATAGTTTTACTTTGTCTGTCCCCTTCCCACTTTTTACATTGGGTGGTTTGGGGTTTGCTGTGCTGGTGGAGGGGGTGCATTACTGCTTTTCTGCCAGTTGCCTTTGCTCTGCTGCTTTTAAATATCATCTCCCTCTTCCACGTGACTGACAGACAAATCAACAAAATTGATGACAACGGCTTTTATATAGTAAGATGACAGATGTTCGTGTCACGTGGTTAATGTGGATTTTACAATTACATATATGTTACACCAAACCCAGAAGTGGGTGATATTGAAAGTCAGCCGAAAAGATTTGATTTTGAAGAAATTCATCAAAAACTTAACATTTTAAGCTGAAGTGCCATGGATTTCTATCCCCATGTTGAACCCTCCTTTTTTACCCGGGTTTGGGACCAGCAATGGTGACTCCCAAGCTGTAATTATTTATTTATTTTTTTTTTTCTGTCCTAGTAACCTTCTCTTAGATGGCCTGTCTAACAACCTTGGTATTTAACCATTTATTTTGCATGAAGAAGTGGATTCATGCTTTTCCCAAGAATATCCTATATAGTTTGGTATTTATTTTTTCCTTTGTGTTTTGTATGGCGAAAAGTATTGTGGTGGTGAATACCTGAGGGTCTTAGAAGTCGTCTGACTTTCTTAAGTGTCAATAGTATAAAACTTTTTCTTTGAAAAAGAAAAATGTCATGTGTAGCTAAGTCAATAAGTTTGCAGCCTGATGATGGAAAAATCATTTATTTTATGTAACAAACATTTTTCAACATAATCTCCTTCCTTGTCAATGCACTTAACACAATGCTTCTCCATTGATCAGATTCTTCTTTAGGTGCCTTGCACATTGCATGCTTGGGTGTTCATGACTCGAACGATCCCTCGCAGTCTCACTGTCTCCTACACTTATTATTAATCACATAGATTAAACATTATATAGTGAAAATTTCAGATCAATATTCAGCTAATAACTGTATCTGGCTACAGACTTATTGTTCCATTTCGTAGACGGTTTTAACGATGTCCCAGAAAAGACTTATCTGTAATGTTTAAAATAATGGTGAAGTGAGTGACACCACTTTGGGTGCTTGTAACCTCTAAGTTTATTTCACATATTGTAAGCAGAGACTTTTGACATGGGAAGCGTGGGCAGGGACTGCTGATGCCATAGCCAGTGTAAGGGCACTAACTAGTAGCATATTGTTTTAAAATAAGTTTTGCGATATTAGATGAAGTAAAAAAAAAATAACTTAGGGAGTGGATTAGTTTTCTCCTTTTTTTTTTTTTTTTTTTTTTTTTCTCACATTCTTTTTTTATGTCGGCATTCATTTCATCTTTTCATGTCTTGAGTGATTTCCGACTTGGGAAAACATCAAGCCTCTATGATATCATCACGCTTTTTATTGTTGAATACAATCTCTGTACTTCTTTTGTTCACTCCTTCTTAGAGTACACAAAAATTCCACTAGTATATACATCATGCAATAGACTAAACTAAACAGAAGACACGCTTCATGACCTTTTTTTTTTACCTGTTTGTTGTATTCCGATTCAAATAGGTTTCAATCAAACTTTTCATGTTTAATACGATGTAGGGATACCCTGTAAAAATTGCACAGGTGGGGAAACTAGGAAAAAATAGTTAGCATTTTTATTAAATGTGCTATCTAAAAACATTGAGTATAAATGATTGGATATAGAGGCTAAGGATTAAGGATAGGGTTAGTGTTAGGGAAGTGGTTTCGAAACTTTGAAAACTCAAGGAACCCTTCTATAGAGGAAATATTCTGGCAGGCCACTATTTTTGCATTTGGTTTTTAGGCTGTAATCAATGAACTACAATAAGAAACAATTTTGACCTTTTTAAAAATCATTCTAAATGGATTCCATTTATTCGTATTCTAATATATGGTATAGGACTGTGTACAATAATTATGTTTTTGATAGATCTGCGATGGATGATGTCGTTTCTCTGCCAGAAGTTTCGCAATGTCAGGTTTCAAGGGAATACTGCTGCGGACCTCCAAGCATTATTTGTCTACAGACCACAGTTTCAAAACTACTGGTTTAGGGTATTGGTGTTTTAATTAAATGTGCCATATTTACTGGATCCATTTTTACATAGATTCCAACGTAGGCTACACTGTATGCCAGCTTCATGTGGCATTTTTGTTTTGCTAACTCAAAACTTTCACAGGTTTCGCATTTCTAATTGAAGGTTTGTGCTTTACCTTAAGGCTTTGTCAGGTTTGTTT
>VCCN01005748.1:4531662-4542242 GCA_006491835.1 Architeuthis dux
ATTTGAGAAAGTTTCTGGGTATGTCCATCTCCTCCTCCCAAACGGTGCATTGTAGCCAGCGGTAATAAATTAAGGTACCCCATAAATGTGCTAACTTTAAGAATGCATTAGACACCGACCAGACGACTGTAAACTTAGTAGCTAGTAATTTCATTTCTGACATGGAAAATAACTTTTCACAGAGAATCTAATTTATTTTATGCCGAATATGCCTTCATTAACGATTCTGGGTCATTTACAGCTACTTTTCAGCCTGAGTTACGACACACATTCTGCTAATTTATTTATATTTTTTATTTAAAAAAACTGTTTTATGGAGTTCTCTCGTTGTATAGAAAAATGCCCCTTTTCAGTTCCAATATGGAACTGGGGACCCCCCCCCCTTTTTTTTATTGAGACTGTCCCCCAATACCTTTTTTTTTTTTAAGTCAGAAATTATTAAGTGAAAGAGCTCACATGGATCTGTCTCTTCTTCTTTAAATTTAAAATATATTTTGTGTGTAACACTTTTCAGTGAGCGCACAGATACTACACTTTGATCTTTGGCAGAAATGCTGGGAGCAATACTCTGATCCTAGGCAGTAGTGCTGGTCTATATGCAATTAATCCTGTCGTTTTTTACGGGTACTATACTAGTAAGTAAATAAGTCTTTACTTGTGATCCTTGTTAAAATCATGTGGCTTCGAATTGGTGGGGGGGGGGTGAAGAAATCTAAATTTGGTCCCTCTTTCGGGGTCACCTGTATTGTTCCTAATGTCTTTAATCTCTTTACCACATCAATATTTGGTCTCTGTTAGAAGATCAATGTCACAAAAGAAAATCTGACTCTGAGAAAACACGATTCAGTGGGGGTGGGCACTTGAATAAACTCGCTTATGGCAATCTGGTCACGTGACCACCTGTACGAAGACAAATAATAGGGAAAGGGGTGTCAAATCGAATCTAACTTGTTTTGAAATACTAGTCAAAAGAAATTAATAGTGAAGCTATTTTCTTTAGTTTTGAGAAGGGTCATTAACATTCAAATAGTTCTTTGGACAGTTGAACTCCTTGTTGTTTGTGTTGTTAACACAATGTTTCGGCCAATCCATTCTTAGGCCCTCTTCAGGTGTAATATCCGAATGTAATGGGGGGTAAGAACAAGTTTTTTTAATTTCAAAGGAGGTAGTGCTTGAAATAAAAGTTTGAATTTGAAATGGGTTTATAGATTCAAAGTGGATACTGGTCAGTGGACATCATGTATGGCCATGGAGAAATCCTTTGATTTACTCATCTACAATGGTAGCTGGCCTTCTCTGTCACAGAAGTGACCTCAAGGGCACAAGCCTGGGTGAAGTGTATGGAGATCCTGGGATGCCAAGTTGACAGAATCCCCCCTTTTGGCCTTGCCGATGTAGTCTAAAGGAAAACAAAGCACGATACATTTTGCTGTAGGAGCTGCTGGGTGGATGTCAACAAAGTTGGCTTTGAACTGCCGTAAGGGGGCTCCAGTCTCTGGTTTGGAATCAGTTGTCCTTTTCCTAGACTGGTTGCCTTCCCAAAGCTAGAGAGCCTGGTCAGCCCTGCTATTTTACCCATAGCTGGGGGTTGGGAGTGAAGATGGATTTATGCCTTTTTCTAAAGGCATCAGTGTGAAATGAATGTAAACAGCCTTGATTGGAGTTTGAACTCTGCTCTCCAATTCCATTGTCCGTGTCATTAACCGCTTACACCAATTGCACCTCGGATCAATGTAAAATGGAATGATACGATAAAAGCGTATCCGGGTCAGTGGACATCACATAGATTCTTAACCATTAGACTGTCACTTCCATTTGCTAAAAATAGCTATTCCCCTGGCAGTACTTATGTCATGAGCTGTCTTTGCTCCTGGGCATGTGATATGTATGTGCGTGTTTTCATCTGCATGTGTGTGTAATATGATGTTGAACTTTGGAGATTGTTTCAGCTTTCCTGACCTAAAAATAACCTACAAGTATGCAAAACAAACTTCTAATTTTTATTTATTTGTTAGATGAAGTATTGTAAGTCATTCTACCAGTTAATAATAAACATGGTTGGGATAGAGAATGAGTTTAAGGGTTTGATTTAGACTCTTGCTTGGCACTGAGTTCCAGTAGAGTGGTCTTGCGTTAAGCAAGTTACCCTCCGGCATGAGGGTCGTGAGTTCGATTCTCACCTGGAATTTATTCTTTACCCCGATCCGCAATGTTAATTTATTTACTCAATGCTGAAGGGAAACCAGCCTGAGTTTAGTTGCGATAAAAAGCAACAATTAAGATGAAGGTAAATAGAAACAAATTTCTGTTTAGTATATCAGCTGTTAAGTGCCACTGCTAGGTGATAAAATCTTTTTTCTTGTTCTGCTTGAACAGGGGTGGAAGCAGGAAGTGATGGTCAAAACAAAATGGCAGTCTCCACATCTAATATTATTACACTGATCTGTTTGTGAGTGTGGGTCTTGTAGCAAGATCTTCGTTCATGCAATACCCTTAAAATGCTCTGACATCGGGCCACCGGTTTTAGAGTAATTTATTTAAGTATAAATTGAGCAAAAAAAACTAAGGGAGATAACTCCAGGTGTATTGATTTCTAATTACTGTTCTTTATGAAAAAAATAAGGAACGAGCAAATAATTAAAATATAAATTGTATAAATAGGGTGTGACTTAACACCGATCTTAAAGGTCACCAAAGGTAGCTTTTAAGCAAGTCTATGTAAAAATGAAGCCAATGGAAAAAGCCATTGTTTTTTTAGAAGACGTTGATTCAGATTTTTTCCTGGCCAAAATAATGAATGATGTGGGTAGATTCATCAGGTGTGTTGATAAGGGGAATGCTGATATGGTGCATCATTTGTAGTTGAAAACAACCACCATCTTATTTTATTAAATGGCGACGCATACCTCTGCACATTCAATTTGTCAGGGAAACTAATTTTGCAAGATATACCCCAAAATTTGGTCACTTATTCTGTAGCCCACAAAATTTCATAGAAATTCATTGAGAACTTTTGGCAATATCGTGTTGACAGACATGAGCGTATAATATATATGAGCGTATTAATATATGGAAAAAAAACAGGAAAAAGTCTCTCTCCAAAAAATACCCTCCTTCCTCTCTTTCTGTTTGCTTTAGCATGACGGAAACCAACAAACAAAAAAATGACATTGGCTTTTATATATAACTAGCTGAAATCCGTCCTATTGGGTCAAACATGATTTTAAAAGAAAAACTGCGCCGTGTTGCATTCTATTCATCTCTCAGCAGACGTGGCACAATGTTTGCGGCAAGATCATTTTTCATCAGTTTTTCTTTTATAAGTCATGTTACACAAACTTTTACAGATGCCTACCTCCTCGGAAAATTCACGGACAGTCAGGTGATGACTTCCACGAATCACAGCACACATTTTTAATATGATCATCCTCCATCGACATGGAATGTCGTGCAGATTTGGCATCGCCTTTGGTGTATGTTCTTCCTGATTTGAAACGCTGGTACCACAGCATTGCGGTTAGCTCAGACACTCCTCCCCATAGGCTTGTTGCAACATTAAAAATGTTCCCTAAAAAGTTTTTTCCTAATTTCAAACAGAATTTCACACAAACATGTCAGTCTTCTAATACCTTCATTGTTCAACTGGGGGGGGCAAACGCACTAGACATGTGTTCACTCTGGCACGGGTAGCTCACAAACTAGCCAACATGGCTTGATGCAGTCTTTTTATATAAAAGGTCAAGGTTACTGCTACATAACATTTCAGTCGGGGAACACTAAAATGTCTTATTGGCATGCTGTTTTAAAAGTTTGGTTTTATAGACAGACCGCTTGTGTATATTGAACAGAAAGTAAGGGTTCAGTTTAGCATTATAGTTACATTGTAAATAGAGCTCCCCCTCTAAAATTCTTAAAATCTTTTTTTTTCTCAAAACCTTTTCATTAAAACATTCCCCATGGTCCATTGAGTATTCATGCCAAATATGGTTGAGCTGTTTAAGGGCAAGGGACACACTGACAAACAGAGCCAGTTCTTTTATATAAGAGATAAGATAGCAACATTTCTATTTAGGGTAGATATTCCACGTGAAAGACTAATAATAAAAAATTGGGATCCCACCTGCAATCACCTATAACGACCAGAAGGATTAGCCATTACAAAAAGCAGTCCCAAACCATAGGCTGATTTCTTTTTTGAATAATTTGATTCACACCTGTCCATTAAAGGTAGGGTTACCAAATTGAAAAGGGGGGACAATCTATTCTGAAAAGGAGGACATTTCACAAAAAAGGATTGAAAGGGGGACATTACAAAATGAAACAAAATTTAAGATATGAACTTTTATTACAAAATATAAACATTATAAACCATCCCAAACACTTTAACTTATCCAACAGGGATATACATTTTTCTAAATATTCCATGGATATGATGGGTATCCACTGCCACTTTTTGGGGATGGGCTTATATTTCTGGGGGATGCAAAACAATATATTCTGCATATATCTCAGTGGCAACCCTGTCGCATGATAGGCATTCCACCTGTGGCGAAGGTGCTGCACTCACTGCCATTTGTAGTGTAAGCGAGTATGACAACTGCATGATCCAGATAACAAATGGTGCACTTGACCGTTTGAGACGCATACCCTGACTCCGGGCAACACAATGGAGCCAGCATCAGCGAATAATAATAGTTTTTACATGGGGATATTAAGTTGGTGTTACATAAAATAACTGTACTGCACCATTATCCTTTATTGACTCTAAGATTCCAACTTTCAATGTAAACCAAAAAAGGAGGACATTTCAAGGTGAAAGGAGGACATGTCCTCCTTTTGGATACCCTATGGTAACCCTAACTAAAGGTTACCAGATCTTTTATTCTGATAGATTGGTGACATTCATTATCATTTATTGGAACAAGAACAGACTGTTTAAAACCTGTGATGTTGTTTACACAATATTTGACTGTTTCTGACAAAAGTATGAAATTTTATTAAAATTTCAATATTTCATCAAAAATACAAATGCGTTTCTAATAGTAAAATTATTTGTAATGCACTTCATATATAAAACACTCCATTTTGTCTGTAACACATGCCTTAATTTCTGACCACTGACAATGCCTTTCTATAACAATGCATTTACTTCCTCTCTTTTAACCCCTAAAAGTGGGGAAAAATGTCCCCCCTCACTTTTGACTCTCAAAACTTTCAATAAAAAATGTCATTGGAATTTGAGGCCTGGTAAAAAAAACACATGAAAAAAAAAAGTATGATCAGAAAATGTTTCCAGGTATAAAATCAACTAACAAAAAAACAAGTGTAATCAGGATAAGTTCTCTTCTGACATCACAACATTCTATTATGACATCATGACAAATAGGTCAGAAATATAAATGTTGTAAATCTCTCTCTCTCTCCCTCTCCCAAAGATCCCTACCATTGTCTGCTATCATTCTACTTATGAAAATATATAGCATTTCATGTTTTGAGGTGTTACCCATTCAGTCTTCTCCAGGTAAAAGGTGGCTTAACTTTGGTTATGTAGTGAGTACTAGTGTGTTAAGCAATGTCAGATATACTGTTAAGGATGAAAGCTGTAAGCAATTTCTTTAAAACTGTTCCCTTTTTATGAGTCACTAAACTGTCATTGTACCTTCCATACCTGTAACATCAGGTACAAAACTAATTTCCTCCTAAGGCTGATCATAAATTACCAATGAAATAATCAATAGTGCGCACACACACATCAATTAATGTTCCAGATTTTAAAAAGATAAATTTCTGATCAAAGCAGTTTTCTGTCGTGTTTCTTCTAACATTGATTGACTAAAGATGCTTGTTGTATTGGAATTCAATTAAAAAAATAATAATCATAAATTCTCTATTATCGAAATGTATCAGAGGGGTGGGGATAGGGATGTTAAAGTAAGAGTACTATACTAGCTAATGGTCTGTCTATCTCTCCCCTCCCTCCCTCCTTGGCTGTCTGTCTGTCTGTCTGTCCTATCTCTCCCTCCTTGGCTGTCTGTCGGTCTCTGTCAAATGACATTACCTGCCAACAATTTTTAGAATTTATTAATGTTGTTTGTTAGCCAGGCATCAAAATTCCAGCCTCCTCCTCCTCCTTTTTTCTTCAAATTTCCCAGTGTCAATTCCGTTTGTCTTGCAAGGGAGGATTTCCAATGTTTCCCCACTCCTCTATTGGCCCTTACCTTGCCCTCTCTTCAGGTTTTGGGCTTTCCTTCAACGTGGGATGTTTTTGCTCTTTTCTAACCCCTGAATGACAGCACCTCCTTCTCCTCCTCTTGTTTATGGATTCTCTCTCCTCCCTCCCTGCTTCGTGGCTTTATGTGCAGACGCAGCATAAACATGCAAGTTGCTCGTTTACCTTTTCATTAACAGGAAATTTAGTTTATTCTTCATTTTTTATTTTTTATTTCTTGTTTGCCAACAAATTTTCTGAACATTGATTTGATCATATCATATGTAGTTTATTTACATAGCTTAACTTAGTCTGGCACAAGGGTACAATAGTTGGGTACCCAGTGAGGATTGAACTCATGACGATTTGTCTATGAGGTGAGCTTGCTCACTACTGCGCGATTCATAGTTATTTACAAAACTTAGTCTTGCACACGGTTACAATAACGGTACTGAGTGATCATTGAACTTGCTAAAGTAGCAAATTGGTTTGTAATACTGGTATGAACTTTCCCACCATTTTGCTATGGTAGGTGTCTTTGATCATGTAATTTTAAAAAATATCCATAATGAAAAAATTATACGAACTGATGAAATTGAGGTCATGGTACATAGAGGTTATCTTCTGCTTGCAGTGATTTTAGAAGAACAGGGTGTTAGCCAGCGTTGTCACTAGCCTTTCAATGGCTAATTCCCAATAGAAACTGTATTCCAATTTCCCAATTAAGCTGATTGTATTTTTGACCAAAGTTTTTTTGTCCATATTTGGCTCTTTTTTTTTTTTTTTAAATACAAAATAAATGCAAATACAATAAATGCGGACCACAGAAAACTTCCCAATCCTAAGAAAAACAGTGTGGAAATAAATCCAAGAGATAGTGTAAAAGTAATTCTTGTTGTCAGACTCCAGTCTAGGTTGAGTTTGTTTTTCTAGCCCTATAACAAGAAGAACAAGAAGAACAAGAACTAATCCTCCCTAATTCAGAAACTCAAACTCTTTTTCTATCGTGTCACGTTAAACCAAACCGATATATAAAATTAACATTTCACTACCATGATTTGAAATCCTGACAAGTTGCAGTAATCATCTTCAGTCGGGATAGGAGTGGGGTTTGACCCTGCAGCAGCCAGGCTTGTTAAAAATGTTTCAAATATCACTTGGATTTTTTATTAAACTGTAAAAAAAATTCTATAAACTTTATGCTATGTGAAAGTAGACCGTTCTTATAAAACTTTTTGTAAGCTGAAATAACGTAAATTGAAGATGCAATTACCATTAATTTAAATCAAATCTTTGGGATTTTCCTTACAATTGACAGTGCTGCAATGTTTGTGGAAAAGTATGACTTTAATTTTGAAAGGGTGCATAGGTTTAGGGCAGGTTTGCAGGATGTTTTGAATGCCTACAAAGAACCGTATGATAGAAAAATGCGTGTGGCTTAGCAGTCAAGCATACTGTCAGGTTTCAAGTCTTATGCATTAGCCACAGCAGACGACGAACAGACATAGAAGAAGGTTATTTTTGGGGTCTAGGAACGCTCCAACCTTTGGACAATATTTATATTCATTGGACCCAGACAGGTTCTCTTGTACGTAAATGAGAAAAGTTAACTAAAAAATTTTAAAAAACAAACATTACTTGATGGTCTTTAATCAAACTTGTATTAATGAAGGGATGCTACCTAAATACACATGGGGTGTGTGTGTATATATATATATATATGTATCCATGTGCATATGTATGTAAATATATACACACCTGCACACACGTTGACATTCCACATGTTTGTAAAAATCAGAAGTTCTGATAAAGTTCTCCTTCCCCATTTCAACCACTCTCCTCTGGAACTTGGAAGAATATGTCCTGTCCAAATGAGCAAGTCTATCTGAGGTAATAAAAGGATAGACTTGTTTGCTATCTATTGTCCTCATCCTCGTTGCTTATCAGTCTATGAAGGCTCAGGTGAGCTATAAGTATTGGTTGTTGATGCATCGAACATATTAGATACTCTTTAACCTTTCACTAATTTCTGCAAGACCTATATCATTTCACATTTTTGGAGGAGATTAACTCTTAAATTCATTCTAATAAATTCAAAAACTAATTCAAGGCGAGTAACTTCTGATTAAAGTTACCTCCCTTGCACTTTTTGTTAACTTTAATTCAATTAACAAGAGTTCCATTTTAAAAAAAAAAAAAAAAAAAAAAAAAAAAAAAACATTCATTGAAGAGTACCAGCGGTTACAAGCTAAGAGTTAAAGAACCACTTTTTCTAATTTGGAATCCCACAACCTTAGGTGTTGATATGTCAGGAAATCAGATATGTTGAATATTCTTTTAGGGTTGCAAATCTCGGACTTAAAAGCCATTTAATAACACCTGATATCAAAACAATTGACCTAATTGGTCAACAACATTATTGTTAGAAAGAAAGCGGTTAGTGATAGTTGGAGATACGTGTGGCCTAACAATTAAAAGCTTGGAGAATGGAATCTGAGAACCAAGTTCCGACTCCAGCTGAGACAGTTGGCTTTCACTTCACACACTAACTTGGGAAAAGGTGCGAATCCATCTCTTCTTCCCTCGGGTATGGGTAAATAGCAGGGCAGACTGGGATCTGTAGTCTTGGTTGGCAACCAGTCTAAGAGATGGACAACTCCGATTCCAAACCAGCGAGCAGAGCCCCCTTGAGACGGTTGGATGTCAACTCTGACTTTTCTTCCAGCTGCTCCTGTAGCCAAGCTGATGCCAAACATATCGCTTCAGTTTCCTTTGAACAACATCATTGTGGCCAAGAGAGGGATTCTGTCGACTGTGCATCCCAGGATCTCCATATGCTTCACCCAAGCTTGTGCCCTAGAGAGGTCACTTCAGGGTCGTTCCATTGTCTATCAAGATAGATGACATCAAAGACAGTTCTGACTACAGGTATACCTTGAATAGTGCTGTTAATCTGTTCCAAAATGATCTGTGCTGTTCAAGGTCTTGTTATAATTTAATGGGGTTTTTTTTTCAGCTTATACTACGGTTACATTAATTTGTACAAAACT
Source organism: Architeuthis dux (assembly GCA_006491835.1). NCBI lineage: Eukaryota > Metazoa > Mollusca > Cephalopoda > Oegopsida > Architeuthidae > Architeuthis > Architeuthis dux. The sequence continues at coordinate 4,540,921 of VCCN01005748.1, forward strand.
GCACTATTCAAGGTATTCCTGTACTTTGTTCTGCTCCTAAAATCTGTCTTGTCAACCTGAATCCAATCTTTCATTATCTTATATTTTTCTAAAAGAAAGTCACAAGCAGCTTGATTAGTTAAATACTTGGTATTGTATACTTATTTGAATCTACTTACCTACCTATGGTATGATTTACACTTACCCCATCCCTCCAAAAAATATTGACTCTACCATAAGTGTAATATGTAGCGACGGTAGTCGTGGTCAGTCACAAAGAATCTCCTTAGTAGCAAGATGGCACCAGCATTTATAGTATTACCACCTCCTTTTTGGAGAGCACTCCCATTCAAAAACAAGATGGCCACCGTCATTCATAGTCTTTCTGCTCTCCTTTTTGGAGAGCACTTCCATAGAACATTACAATAAGTAGACTCGCTACCCATTGATTCATTAATATTTTGTACCAATCAGCACAGAAAATGGAGTTGGCCAACAGTTTTGATTCTAGCTGGGAGTGCTTATGTTCACTTTGTACTAATGCCCTTGGGAAAGGCCTGAATCCACTTTGTCCTATCATTAGACATCTTGACAAAAAAGTCTCATCAATGCCATGTCACAATGGTTGACAGAAGAATGGGCGAGTGCTTGGGAAAACCACTCTCCCATGACTACCTTACCTGCTCAAACAGCAACAGGAAAATACTGTTATCTCTCTTGTCAACCTTGACGTGGGCTAGTCCCCAATGAAAGATAAAAATGTGCTTTATGTTCAACTGTTAAACATTTAAAGGACTTTTTGATCACAAGGGCACATCGTTAAATTGTGGACATATCCTTTGGTAATTCTTGTCCGTCGACCTCCATCTTTTATTTTGCTGAATTTGCTGATAGACTTTTTCGAACCTGCATCTTAATCTCTCCAAATTCTACCTAGACAGTTGTACCTGTAACATATCTGCTTATTTGCACCTTTTGTAACAGATTGGTTGAGTTGCTTTGATTGTGACATCTTTTGATACCTGTCAGCAATTTTTATTTCTCCCCCCCCCCCAACCCTTGCCCTTTTTCTCTGATCACCCTGCCAGGGCTGGCGGGCAGGTGGGAGTTCCGATTGAAGGATGTTGTCTTTGCAGTCAGATGATGCTAATATTCTAATTGCTATCTTTTATATAGCCTGAGTCAGAGCTTTACATTATCATCCTAGCATGTCACACGGTACATACACGACACCGCCGGTGACTGCTGCTACTCTTCATTGTGCGGGTGTGTGTGTTGTTGAGACATTGCAATTTCTACAAAGTAACTGAATTCTCCCTCCCTCTCCCCTCCTGCCTCCTCTT
>VCCN01005748.1:4635853-4648547 GCA_006491835.1 Architeuthis dux
CATCATCATCATCGTCGTCGTCCGCTTTGACTGCTACGCCTTGTGTAGATTCGCCGCTCATTCATTGTGTGTTTGCCTCAAAGGCTAAGTTCCCTCTTTTTCACCCTCCCTCGTGCCGACGCCGCGGCCCTACCCTCCCTTCCGCCGCCGCCACCGCCCCTGCCATCAGCTGAATCTGCCTTTCAGTTTGAGCTGCAACTCTGAGCTGGGCAACTTGGTCTGATTATTCCTCTGTCTTCGTTTGACTGAGCCGGGCATATTTCTGTCCAGATCTTCTCTATCGTATTATTTCCTGCCTTCAAAACAAAACAAACCATCGGATGGGACTTACCAAGTGGATATCTTGGATTTTACAAAACAGTTCTTGTGTGATGACATAATTACGCGCTGGTCTTCGTCTTTCTGCTGGTCTGACCCGATGGGATTAGTCAGGGATAATCTCTTCTCCCTAAAACCCTGTTCAACGCACAACTCTTTGGATGGCTATTATTCTCCGACAACATCCCCGTATTCGACGATAATATCACTTCTCTTGTATGTTCACTTTTTATTTCTGTGTGTCTATATATTTTGGTAACAATCTTTCGTAATCTATATTTTGTTAAAGACCATTGAGGAGTATTTTTGTTTTCTTCTTTGCGTAGGAACCTAGATTTGGGGTTCAATGAGTGTAAGGTAAACGCTTGGATTGGAATCTAGCGCTTTCGGCTATAGTCCTAGCTTTTATCAATATCAAAGAACTTAAAATTTAAAGACCATATATATGGGCGTTGGTAGTTTATTTTTTATTTTTGTTATATTTATATATTTATTTCATTTTTTTTCTCGTTAATTTTCTCGTCAAAATGATAAACAATGGGTGCGTATTCTTTTTCCCCCAGTTCTGAAATTATTCCAAGTTTATGAAATGTATCTACACATACAAGTGAGAAAATGTGTAGATATAAACTTATAATAATTTAAGAGCTGTGAAAAACGGTGTGTGCTTATATGCGTCATAGACTTAATTGCATGTTGTGTATAATAGTCGGTAAGGCTATGAGTAAGTAAGAAATATATGCAGACAGCTAACCCAACTTCCTGCATGTGTAGAAAAAGACTTGCTATTCTATTTTTTATTAGATCGCATAAAACCAGAAAACGTGTCAGGAACTGAATTTGTTTTTCTTTTCTACTAAAACAAAATCTATTCTAATGATTTTGAATTTTTTTTCTTAATTCTTTTAGAAGATAATACCTCTGTCCCATAATAGTTGTTACATTTGCATTAACATGTATAAATAAATGTAACGACTATTATGGGACAGATGTAATAGAAAGCATGTGCGTTGTTGACACTGCTATAGAAAAGACTTCCACGTCTGCAATCGCTTTTTCTTCTTTTTAATGAAATACAGAAGAAAAACTGCTCTGCTGTTCATTTATTCAATATTTTGTGAATTCTCACGTCAGGTTTATTAAAAAGAAAGAACTTTTAAAAAGCCAAAAAATCCTGCCAGTCGTGATTGTTTTTTTTCCCCGTTTCTGTTTTGTAGTGATGGCATTCCAATCCATTCAAAATCTTCATACAAATACCACCACAGAGCACTTCAAAAACGAGCAGAACAGAACCAAGAAAGAAGAGATACAGCTATACACCAACAGTTCATACCCGTAAGTCAATTCGCTTCTTTTTTTTTAATTCTTCACGTTTTGCTCAAAGCATTGTTATTGTTGTTAAAGAGCAGGCGTTCTCAACCTTTTTAGACTGGGGAGGAACCCTTGAAATACCATCTCCAGAAACCCCTGCATGAAAACATTATATACAGCTAACGACACGTGTTCAAAAAATATATAGGTATTAAAAGTAATCAGTATTCCACAGTGTATAAGAAGAAAGAAAATACGAGTACAACTTTTAACACTGATTTACATATGAATTGTGAATTGTACCTCTTTAGTGTGAAATTTGTGCACGTTTTCTGCTGCACAAATACTTAATTCGGCTGGAACTTAAGATAAACAAACACAAAAATGGGGTTCTATTTACAATGTAACTATAATGCTAAATTGGACCTTTTTACTTTCCGTATTCTCTTTGTAGAACGGTTTGATTTTTAGCATAGAAGTTGAGAAAGCCTTCACAACATTTAGAATCCATATGAAAGGAACTGACCAAAGTTGTACAAGGAAGGAACTAATTGATTCTTTTTTTTAAGTTAAAAAAAAAACAACAAAAAACTACCCGAATATTTACATAGTAAAATAATTTCCCTAACCTAATTTTGCTTTCATTGAGTAATTATTTTTTCCAAAACACGAAAATTCATCTGAACATTAATTACAAAAATATATCAGAATACATGAATAACAAAGAAGTTACCGAAATACTTTAAGCTGTAGTTTCGTACGACGGACAGAAAGTAAGGGTCCAGTTCAGCATTATAGTTACATTGTAAATAGAACCAACACACACCTAAAACCTTTAAAAATTCGTTTGTACTTTGTTCTCTAAATATAATTTTCAAGTCTTATTTGTTTTTACAACTGTATTCCCAAAATTCTTTTTCTAGAGTTCAGCTCTGTCAGTATGACACATTACTGTATGACCCATGTAGATACAATTGACCAGCCAATTCCTTTTTTATTCTTAATGTCTGTCTTCTCCAGGTGTAGTTTTTATATCCTTTCCTTTTGTTGCAGAGAACTGAGCGTGCCCCAAAAGACAGCAATATAGCAGAAGTCGATGCAAAGAAGTTTTCATCCATGTTAATAGAAAGATTGGAAAAGGTCCAATTGGAACAAGAGAGGGAGGAGAAGCTGAGGGAAAGTATCAGGTGTATTAGTGAGGTATGTCCAGTATTTTACACCCTCCTTCTCTATTATTCATTGGAATTTCTTTTTCTCCGCCCTTCCTAGCTCATTTAATAGTGTTTTCATACCATTGTGTTGTTTTCGTGTAAAACTTGTACAAGGAATTCTTTTTGAATAATGATGTCATTCACATCAAATCATTCCTTTTTTTTATCAAAGAAAAATTCCAAAAATCTCTTTTCCCCCCCTTTTTTTCTGAAATTAACATTTTTTAAATATTTCATTCGTTGTTTTTAATAGATATTCTCTAACTGGAAAGAGAGGGCGAATGTTTTTGTTTAAATATAAATATTGGTTTAAACAATAATTGAAAATAACTTTTTTATTATTTTTATTAAAGTTTATAAAATTTCAGATTTAGTTATTGATAATGTTTAAAAGTTAATGTTGGTACGCACACACGTGTGACTCTTTTGTTTATATTTAGAGATGTCTTATTTATATGTAGTGATGTGTGTGTGTGAGTGGACATAATATATTATTATATACGCTAGCATCTCTAGCTCATTGACTGACTAAACTAGAGTAATGTCCCTTGCTAGATCTTCATACAAGAATACCGTGTTTACACTGCGATCTCTGATATAATGTGACCCCACATTTTGTAGCTAAAAATCAGTTCTCTATCTATGTATAATAATTATTTTTACACCCGAGTATAATGCCCCCCCCCCCCCGTAGTGCGTCTATGGCCTGACTTTCAGGCTTGTTTATGTCTGTCTATTTCTTTTAGTGCACATATGCACTGTGTGTGTGTTTATGGTGTAAAAATAGATTTTCTGTATTGTTTTTCTTTCTGCTTTCTATGCATCGTTTTTGGCATGCTCTTAGGAACCGTCAACCAAAACTGTCAACATAGGTTTCTTCAGTGTTCAAATTGGTCTGGCTGGCTATGTATGTAGTATCATGCATATTAGCCGCACTAATAGAGATAGAGGGCTGAAAACATTTACTCCTTAATATTATATCTAGAAAAAACTTTTTTTTTTTAAAATTCCATCTTCATAATAGGTTTTTAGTGGGGGTTCAATTTGCATTGTAAGTTTATGCTAAATTGATCCCTTAGTTTGTGACCACATTTTTCTTTCATAATTCACTTTTTTTAGTGATCACTGCCCAACAAAGGGCGAGGGAAGTTAACTTATTCATTGATCACCCCCAACACGACATGCTGCCAAAATACATTATGTGACAGTTTCTATTGAGTGACTAAACAGGCCTGTTTTTTGTTGTTTCTTTTCTTCTTTCTTTTGAATAATTAAGCCTGAAACAATCGTCACTTGAGTGCTTTGATGTTCAAGCGACTCCACATCGTATTTCCCGAGCCAAAAGCAGCGAATGACAAAGTGCAAAGAAAGAAATAGAATTTCTTTCACAATTAGCATCTAAAGTGCTTTTGTGTCGTGGGGAAGAATGGCTGCCACATATAAGTTTATTTACCAGTTTATTTCTTCTTTTATTCTTTTCTTTTTTTTTCATCTTCACAAGACTTAAAAATAAAATGCTTCATTAAGTAAATAGTGCCCTTACGCTGGCTACGAATTCAGCCGTTCATGCTTTCGGGCTCACATATTCACATTGCTACTTACTTGACCTATTTGTGATATGTGACATAGACCTAGAGACTATATATATTATATAAGCATTTGGTATGAATAGACATTCTGAAGAGCACCTTGTCAATGTGCCTAAAGCGTAAAGTATACAACGGCTACATAATACCAGCCATGACTTATGGATGCAAAACATGGAAATTAATAAAACAAGCTGAAAACCAACTCATAATAGCACAGAGAGCCATGGAAAGAGCAATGCTAACTCTAAGAGATAGAAAAAGATAAACATAGATCAGAAAGTACTAGAGTGAAGGATATTATACAACTAATTAAGCAGCAAAAATGGAGATGGGCTGGCCACCTAGCAAGAAGAGATGACAATAGATGGAGGAAAAGACTAACCGATTGGTTCCCATGGGACAGTAAACGAAGTAGGAAAAGACCAGGCACAAGATGGAGGGACGTGATAGAAAGGTTTGCCGGTAAGACTTAGCAGAAGTTAGCACAAGATAGGTCGTCATGGAAGGAGATGGTAAAATCTTTTAAAGCTAACGTTGAACGAGAATTCTTCTGTTATAAAATCTACAGTCCGAAAGTATCCGTGATGCAATCAGTTATTTTCCGACCCCCATCAATGTATTGTTAAGTTTTCCATGTTGATTATATGTATATCTGATTCCATTTTCCATGTCGGTAACCACTCTGCCACTCTGCACCACCATCTGATAGTTTGAATCAGTGTTATTTCTTTGATTTGGCAAATATTAAAAACTTGAAGATTTGCTGAAGTGTCAAGACAGAGAGGCCAAAGACTACAAAGGGAGAGGATGGAACAGTGAGCAGAGAGAGAGAGAGAGAGAGAGAGAGAGTCTTGTGTTTCATGTTGACCAAAGAGGGGTGGGAACAGCTTCTGAGAAAAAGATAGAATGCTGTGAAAGGATTTGATAACAGAGAGAGAGAAAATGTGGCTTATTAAATTGCAGCAATTACACAACTTAATTGCCGTGCCCTGATTGGCCTGTAATCAATCTGAGGGGATGAGGAAATTAGTAGGCCTCTTGTGTCCAATGCTGTGATCTTCTTGCTTCCTCTGTGTTCACAGAAACAAGAGTCATCCTCAAAGAGATTAGGGGCAACGGGAGTGTGGTGGGAGCTTGCTAGTAGGAATTAGTGTAGTTTTCTTTTTTCTTTTTGCTCTTCTTTTCTTTCAAGCTGGCTATTGATTTCATCATTGGTTAGTTAATGAAAAAAAGATTTCAATTTTTGATTTCTTTCTCTTTTTTCTTTTCTTTTTTACTTACTGTGTTAACCCATTAACTGCGGAAGGTCGTAATAGTTATCCATTGCAAGATAAAAGCCCCTGTCCATTGCATGATAATCCATTGCAAAATAAAAGCGCTGATTCACGGATAGAACTGGGTTGCCATCAATCAAAAACTGAAATTTCATTGAGTTCAACATAGAACTGCAATGACAGAAATTTCTGTTTGAAGTTAATGTCTTCACTTAGGAAGCTGTTTACTTAGTATTAAATAGAGGTCTCAAGGGATTTGGATGTATGCTTTAAATACAACCATTGTACCTAGTCACTGTTTGATTTGATAATCAGTGTATGAAATATTATGATTTTTAAAAATATTTACTATACATTGTAAGCCCATTTGATGACAGGTGACACAACTACCAGCCTCCACAAAGAAATTGACTTACTCAAAAACCAACTCAGACAAAAACATTTCAGTAGTCAATGTAGGAAACCTTTTTTAAAAAAAAAAAAAATTTTTTTTTGAGCTTTCCCCTCCAGAGAGCAGGTACAGGGTATCTGCAGGGGCTAAGGTTTCAAAGGGTTAAGTCCTTGTTTGTTATCTTCATGCTTATTCAACCCTTTTGGTGGATTTAGTAGGGCAAATCAGGATTCTTGTTTTGATTTTGTTTTCTTTCTATTCTTAACCACTTGGGACTGGGGTATTTTCAAGATACATATGATCAATATATCTCATCAGCTGCTCCAACACTTTCATTAGCATCTATGAATTGTCTTAAATCACTAAAAAAAACTTGGATTTTATAGAATTTGTGATGAATTTTTATAGAATCTGTGATGAAAGCAAAGTAATAAAAAAACAAAACCTTATGAATCAACTGTTTCTTGAAAGCTTTATTCATTTTTAAATGTAACTGCATTTTTTCATCTATGATTTCAGAGTGAAGAATCTGAAGACAAGAACGTCGCTGTGACATCAGCATCGTCCAAGCTGACTCCTTTAATACCCCTTATGCCAATTGACGATGATCTAGCTGATAGTATTTTAGAAGAACATTGTTCTCGAATTTGGGAGAGTTCTGCCCAGCAGACGCCATGTCGTTCTCCGGGACGGCACTCTCCGAAAGCAAAATCTCCTGACCGTTTGCACAGCAAGGCAATGGCCCCAGGGGTGTCTTCGATTCAGGTGCCCCCAGGTTCATTGGTCAAAGTGCACAGTGGGCACAAGAAAAAGGACAAGGACCTGCACTCGATGTGGTCATGTGACAGCGGTGTCGGGGGGGAGGAGAAGTCCACTGGGGGTCACCACAGCCAGGAGAGTACGCACAAGTTCTTCTACCACCACTACTACCACCACCACCACCACAGCTCTCACGAGGGTAAGAGTCGACAGCAGATTGAATTGGAAGCTCGCAAGTACGGCATGATGTGCTATGTGGGTGAACCTGTTTCCAAAAACCATCCTGATTATCACTTAGCAGCTCACAAGGAATCGGACCGTGGTCGTAGCCACATACGAAAGTCCAATGTTCGTAAACACTCGGATGCTAGCAGCAATATTGATAGCGGAATTAGTACAATTTATGAAAAGGACCCCTTACCAACAATACCAAACCTTTCGGCTCAGAGCAGTGAAAAGTATGTTACCTTTTATTTCTTTATTTCCTTGTTGTAAATTCTTTGTGCATTGTCAGTGTTTTTTATGTGTTTTTAATAACTAGCTGAAACCCCCCCACAAACACCACCATCATTGGGCGGTTTCCAACTAGTATGTATATTTATATATGTATATTGAACAAAGAGTAAGAGTTTAGCATTATAGTTATTGTAAATAGAATACCCCCCCCCTCTAAAAAACAACCTTTCTCAAAATTTTTACTTTAAAACTGGTATGGGCAACCTTTTTGATCTAATGGGCCACATAAGGCATTTTTCATCTTTATTCAGGCCACACCTTCACTTCAAAAATGTTGATTGTATTACAGAAAGCGTACATAATTTCTATTTTAGACAAACATATGAATTACAATTCTTATATTATTGATTGGAGAAACCAAAACAATAGTAATTTTACAATATAAATTATAAAATTGACTTTCTGAGAAAAATTATATTGGCCGTGGGCCACAAAAAAATGTCACTGCAGGCCAAATCTGGCTTGTGGGCATATATGCTTTAAAACATTACCATGATCCATTGAGTATGCATGCCAAATTTGTTTGAGCTGTGCCAATGTTTAGGGGGGGGGTCACAGTGACAGACAGAGCCAGTCGTTTTATATAATAGAATGTTTGTCCTCATTTTTATGGCCCTGTTTAGAAACTTATCCAAATTTTGTTAATTGATTGCTATTAACCCAATTTTTAAAGAAATATTTGACTGGGAAACCTTTGTTAGGGCCAGAAATTATCCCCTACATGAACAAAGCAGACCCCCCACACCCTTAATTTAATTTCTAAAGGTACATATTAGTTAATTGTAAAAAGGCAGCTGTTTGCACAAAGTTTTATTTCTTGTTTACATTTGTTGCTGATCCTTCATTTGACAAAAAAAACAAAACAATTCTTTATATAATCTGTGATGATTTGTATATGCAATGGTTGGCCCTGTAGTGGCAGCCTCTTTGTTATCTTGTTGTGGCTACCAAGTTCTGGACAATCCATTCTTCAGTCTTCATCAGGTGTATAATCCATAAGAAAAGGGGGGGAAAACCCTATAGGAAGGAATTGGGTTTATCCGCTTCTACTTTAAAAAATAAAAATAAAAAATAATTATCATTTCTATAGGCTGAAGTATGGATTGACCAAAAATTTGAAGTAACAACATCCAGAACATAAAAAAAAAAGAGTACAATTGTCCAAACAGAATTTGGAATGTTGACTCTTAAATTCATAGACAAAATATCTAAAATTTTCATTTTATTTGTTTCTTTAATCTGTTTTGGCATATGGCTCTTTCATGCAGCCTTGTACTTTCTTTTGTGCATGTGTGTACATGGGCATCTGGCCTTCTCAACAAGGGTGAGGGGGTTTGATAGTTGGAACCTTATAGAGACTAGGGCTCACTAGGAATCGTGACAGCTTAGGACGAGTCACAGCTTAGGACTCCCTAGTCTCTTACCCAACGACATTCGGCTATATCTTTTAGCCACCTGAATATACCCTTTTTGCCCCCACCTTAGAAAAGATGTCCATGTATGTGTAACTTTTATAGGATTTTTTTTCTTTTCTAAAATTTGCATATTCATTTATATATTCATATCTTGTTGCTGGATATAAGCAAATTGTGTAATGTTCCTATTGGCAACGAATGTGGTCTTGTTTTTAATGCACACCCTATTAATGATAATTATTATTGCTGTTATTAGTACTTTTGATAATATTAATTACCATAATGACTATAATGTATGAACTATGATAACAAAGAATTTGATAATGGTTGTCAGGTCAACTGCTGGATCATCTGTCTGCCATTGTAATTTTAAGCTAATGGCCAAATCACGTTGGATACACCCTGTTCTTGTGCGATCACCGAAGTTAAGCAATGTCAAACTCAGTCAGTACTTAGTGGGTGGCTGCTTGGGAATACCAGGTGACGTAAATGAGAATGGTGAAGTGAATGACGCCAATTTGGATGCTTTTTGCCTCTAAGTCTATTTTGTCGAGAGAAGAGAAAGTGATATATGAAGCCCGGAGTGGGACGGCTGATACTGTAGCCTGCATAAGGGCGCTAGATAGCTAGCTTTCAATTTTTAAATGCTGATTTTGTTTGTCAAAAGGGCATCAGGATAATGACTCTCCTCATTCACTTTTGTTCCCCCCTTGGAATCTTCATGATCCCCTTTGAAACCTATTTTAGCTTATCTGATCTTTGGACAACTTGAAGACCTTATTTTCAGGAATAATACTTCCATTTTTCAGTCTTTCATATTTATTCTATTTCTATGATGTGAGATCTTTGTTGATACTCTCGGGGAAAAAAACTTTGAATGTCTAGAATGGCGTAACAGTTACCGGCACACAAACTTGAGGTTGCTTAGGTTCACTTTACACTAAAGTTCTTCGGAAAAGCATGAATCGATTTCTCCCTTGCTCTGTCATATTACCAGCACAGAAACCCGAGTTCAAATTCCAGCTGAGACTGCTTATGTTCATTTTGCACTAAAGCCCTTGGGGAAAGGCATGAATCCATTTCTCCTTGTCCCATTGTGAGATATCTTGACAACATCTCTTGTCACTGGCATGCCATGAAAATTTTGTACTCAAATATGAGTGAAAATACGAAGAGTGTGTTGTGCAATACTTGAATGAAAGTGGAAAAAATTTATACGTTACTAAAATTAAGTCCATGTACACAAATTTGGAACATTGAAACAGAAAAACACTTGGGATTGCCAAACTGTAGTGCCAAATCGAGTACTCCTGTTACACAAGAGGCTACAATTTTATACCTATTTTCCACCATATCTAGTACTCGTATTATACAAGAATCGTGTTATACACAAAGAAATACGGTAGTTATTTTCCTAAAAGATTCCATAGTTACACTGTTATACACATATCTACATGAGTACATTTATAATTGGTAAAAGTTAGATTAAAGAACTGACCCGGTCTAGGTTTGTCCAGGCCTAGCCAATCCTAGGTGGCCCTTTGTTTTGAGCACTGTGGACCTCATTACACACTCTCCAACCCCCACAGTTTGATAGTATTTCAAACAAATAGCCTGTTCAATTAGCCTACTTGTTTCCCCCTCTAATCTAAGTAAGCTGGATTTATCATAGAGTAGAGTCTCTCTCTACTTGACATATTATGTCTGCTAAAGGTCAACCAGCTATCACTGAACTGGGGGACAAAGATACAGAGAGTCCTGCACAGGTACTACTAACCACCCAGATCAGTGGTTCCTAACCTGGGGTGCATAAGGCAAGAAGAGGGTGGCAAACAAATTCTTTGTTCGTTTTATTGCTGATACAACCTTTGATCTTTCTCCTTCATGCATTTAAAAGTTAATTCAGAAAAAGGCAACAGCAGCAGACTGCACATTAAATGGTTTTATTAGTAAAATCTCAATACAGACTTAATTTTGACATCTGATAAATTTCAGCATTTTGTTATTTACACTTTTTAATATTAACTTTGCACATTTTGACATTTTCAAATTTAATTTTTTTAGCCTTAAGATTAAGGGGTGCGAGAAAGATTTTGAAATCTTGAAAAAGGTTAACAATGGCTGACCAAAATCATTCATTAACACAATTGCTGCTACCACTGTCGATGGTATTGAAAGTCGCACGACACATGAGACAATGGTTTTTGTCTCGATTTTTCTCAAATGGTCCATGGAAACCCAATCATTGTTTGTGGCCCTTGTGTATGCTGGCCCGGTGCTTAAAATGGATTACTTCACATGGCTAAAGGGCTCCAACTGCCCTGCTATTTATCTATAGCTGGGGGGTGGATTCATGTCTTTCCCAAGGGCATTAGTACAAAGTGAAACTGCTCTTTGTCATTAACCATTAGGCCATCCGAACCACTTAGTGGTATTGCTCATCAGGTAAAGATCTTGGTCATCTAACCATCCTCTGGTTGACACGGATTCAAATCCCAGACAAATAGTATTTCTTAGTAGTTGTAAAATTACAATTGAATTATTTTCCTTTGGGTCGTTTACAACACAAGGTGGCGAATAGAAAATGTTAAACTAATATACGAACCAGGGCGGTTCATTCCAGTAACTCGACCAACATGGGGCTAGTTAGTATATTTGCTACCGTTTTCTGTTTAAGAAGGCTGTAGAATCAATTGGTCAAAATGTTGTGACAACATCAACACCAAGGAGTTCAATCGTTCTAACAAATATTGGAATACATTTCTCTGTTTTAAGATGAAGGTAAAAAGTAGTCATAAAGATTTAAAATAATAAATATTGGAATAGTAATGACTTTCTCGAAATTATAAGGCAATATGGCATTTCCTTTTAACCCCTATTGTTGAATTTAAGCCACTGAACGGGCATCTAGACTTCTGGCTAGTCTTTCTCGCCTTCAATTGAGACCAGTTTAAAATTTGTTATACGGATGAAGCAAAATACAAAATACAAAATCTTTCTGTTGAGGTATAGTGGCTCATCCAGTAAACATGTTAGTCCTGTAAGTTATAGATTCAAACACAGAATTATTCAGGGTCATCTAAAGAATATTTGAGGCCCCTGGTCAAAGCAGAGTACTGGATTTGACCTGCAGGCTATAGTGCCAACTCAGATTTAATACATGGATTCAATAAAGAATCAAGAACCATGAATGTAAACATAGGTTTAGGGTTAGGGTTCTCTATGTCTGCTATTTAATACTACAAACCTTAATTTCTATTTTTTAAATTGAATTTTGGGGCCCCGGTCCACTGCCCTGTGTGCCCATGTGATAAAACGGCCCTGGAATTACTCATCTGGACTTGAGACAAGTTTTTTCTCATTACTTTTAGATCTCTCTAATGAGTCGTATAAGCCACTCTTATACTAGTTTTTAGATCATGGTTGAGTTGGTGAGGACTATTGTCATAAACACTTATTTTAAATCAAGCAAATAAAAGTTCTTTCTTCTTAGACTTGTGTATAATAGATATTTTGGTTGGATTATCTGGTTGTCCCTAAAGCAACATGTGTCTGTGTAGACCTTGAGCAAGTATTCTCACCAATTATCTTTTTGAAGCCAGTCTCCTAATGTTAATGAAACTACTATTGCAACTACTAAAACAATGTTTGACTAAGTTGAATCAAGTTCTTTTAGCTTTTTTAAGAGGCCACTCCAACTTCGGTGCCAACTTGGGCTATTTTCTCTTTTTTTTTTCTCCCTTCCTGAAAGGTTAGATGTCGAGTAGGTTTTGTGTTCAAACAGATTCCTAGAATATTCTCTCTTCATTCTTGTTTAGGGGGAGAAAAAAAAACCCCAACTCTTGGTGGATAAAGTGAAAGTGTATTGGGTTTTGTAATTTGAAATTGCTGATGTTTCATTTTCTTTCTT
>VCCN01005748.1:4803946-4814779 GCA_006491835.1 Architeuthis dux
AATAATAATAATAATAATAACAACAACAACAACAACTAGCTAGACCTATACAAATGCCATGAGTGTTGACAACTAAGATATCATCATTACCCTTGCATATGTATTTCTGCAATTAAAGTTTGTAATTGTGTTAAAGTAATTTATTGCTTGTGGAATATAACATACTATTAACTATTATAACACGCAAAGGCAAATGAAACTAATATATATCTGTTATTATTGATTACTTTTGCTATCTGTCTATATTCCTGTGGTTTACTATTACTATAACTTGATTCTTTAGCTTCAGACTTGTGAAGGAAGATACACATAAAGCATAAGCACCCTCTTCCATTCTCACACGTGTTCATTACATTGCAAGGGTGGTTGGTGGTGGGGGAGAAGAGAAAGGATGAAAGATATGTGGCGAATTTAAATTGCGTTGCTGTAAGATACTATGCTTTAGTTTCTGTAGACAGCCATTGACTCCTCGCCTTCTTTACCCGCTTTGTAAGCGGTGAAACATCAAAAGGAGGAAGAGGTAATAAAAGTGAGAGAAAAAAGAATTCTTATATGCATGTAATTCTTATTACAAGCAGATCACACGCACACACATACCATTCGCACACGCACACACACAAACACACACACACACACACACACAAAACAAACTATCAATAAGATTTGAAAAAAAAAGAAAACTGAAAGACGGGTCCGTCACGTGACCAACGTCTTTTGGCAGCATGCTGTGTTGGGAGTGATCAATTAAAAAATTGGAAAAAGCGAATTACTTTGCGTGAATGCAGCCACACTAAAAACCTTTTTTGGGGGGGGGATTTTAAAAGAACAAAAAATGATTACATTTTAAGTCCTCTAGCTCCACTGGTACGCGCTATACATAGATAGCCAGCCAGCCAGACCAACTTAAAAACTAAAGAAACATTGACAGTTTGGGTGACAGTTTTGCTTGGCGGTTTCAAACAAAAACTGTAAAGAAAGGAAGGAAGGAAGGAAGGAAAAAGAAAGAGATAGAAAGAAAGGACGAAAGACAAAAGAAAGAAAGGAAGAAAGAGAAAGAAAGGAAGAAAAGAAAGAGAAACAAAGAAAGGAAGAAAGAAAGATAAACAGGAAGAAAGAAAGAAAGAAAGGAAGGAAGGAAGAAAAAAGAATGAGAAAGAAAAAACAAAGAAACGAAGGAAAAAGAAAGAGTAACAAAGAAAGGAAACAGGAAGAAAGAAAGAAAGGAAGGAAGGAAGGAAGGAAGGAAGGAAGAAAGAAAGAAACAAACAAACAAAGAAAGTGAAAGAAAAAACAAAGAAAAAGAATAAAACAAAGAAAGGAAGGAAGGGAAAAGAAAGAAAGAAACTCGAACATTCGCTTTGAGATGACATCATCGTTAACCATGTTAACGATCCACTTTATGCAGTTTTTGCGAGAATGTGCGAGAGAAAGCGGGATTATTCGGAAAAAAATCAAGAGAAGTTATAAAGGAATTAGTAATGATTATTATTGAGAACAACAATCGGAATAAAAATCACCACAACTGGCAGTAATAATCATCATAATAACATAATGTCTGTAATTAAGGGGAGATAGGTTTTAGAGGGGGAGAGGGGAGGGGCGACAACTGCAAGTATTAATGTCTTTCTCATATTAGCAGTATTATTATTAAAGATACGATAATTGTTAAGAGATGGAGGATGAAGTACAACTATAATTTTTACTAATTCCGTTTGAATTAATACTACTACTACTACTACTAATAATAATAATAATAATAAAGGTTTTGAAAAGAAGAAGAAGAAGAAGAAGATGGAGAAGAAGAAGAAGAAGAAGAAGAAGAAGGAGAAGAAGATGATGAAAAAGAAGATGTTGATGATGATGATGATGATGATGATGATGAAGAAGAAGAAAAAGAAAGGAAAATAGAAAGAAATAGAAAGAATACGAAAGGGAAGAGAATAACGGAAAGCGCGGGAGAGAATGGAAAGAAAGAATGAAAGAAAGAAAGAAAACAAAGAATGAATGAAATAAATAAGAATGAAAAATGAAATAGGAAGAAGATAAAAGGGAAAGAAAATGGAACGAGATGGAGAGATAGAAATAAATAAAGACCAAAAGAAACAAAGAATGGGGAAGACAAAAGGAAAGAAATTAACAGGAAGTGAAGGAGACAATGGAAAGAAAGAAGAATGAAAAAAGACAGGGGAGAAGCGAATATCACAAAGAAAGAAAGAAAGAAAGAAAGAAAGATAGAAAAGGAAAAACTTGGCCATGAAAGAACAATGAACGAAAAATGAAAAAAAACAAAACAGTGAAAAAATTCAATTATTAGTAAACGTAAATAATTGATCAATAACAGCCGAGCTTGAAAAAGGGGGATTGATTTATTTATTTAGATTTATTTCATCTTTTTTCCTCTTCAAAGAGAAACATCAAAGTCTGTTCCTGCCTTTGGTGTCCATAGCTGGTCGCATAAGCTGCGAATTTTTTCCCCACGCCTCGTCTGCGGCGTCTATTGCAGCAAAAAAGACGTCGGCGTTTCTCGCTGTCCAGCCCGGCAATATATGATGTAACACGCAGGAGGTGCGATTTATATCCAATCAACGGCCAATGCGTACTGTGACGTCATAGAAAAAGACGGTCAGACACAAGACGAGGCACGGTTGCCATTTTGGGCATTTCATGGCTAATTTTGACAAATCTGACCTTTTTGAAAAGCCATGAACTTTTGGGTTTGGCCATATTTAAAGTTTTGGCCATTTTGACTTTGTTGCAGTAGTATTTTTAATAGATTCTTATTTTTGGTGTGTATTTCAGTATTGCGTTGTTTTATAAACAATCATTATTATTAATTATTTTCTTCTACTATTCGCCTTCATCTGAATTTTTCTGTTCCTTTTTATAATCTCAACTTTAATACTCAGGCCGTCACCGTAAAGTTGCGAAACTGAAAAATAAAGATGAAGGTAAATAGTAGTTTTAAAATTTTTGTTTCAATTAATACGAATGGTTTACAATACTTCATCTAATAAAAATAAATGATAAAATAATTGCTTTTATAAACAATTTCGGCATTTGGCCATTTTTTGGTCATTTTTTTGCCTGTTTTGGCCAGAAAAGTCTCCAATTATCTGGAACCCTGGACGAGATTAATTGATTGATTTGTTTAGCGCCATATCAACCCTTGATGGGTCATTTAATGCCGAAATCAGTTTAAAATTCCACAAAGAAATAGAGTCCTGCGACTTTGGTGAAAGTTTTTTTTTAAAACTAGAGTCTTGCTATTGGGGGTGGGGGTCTTACCCCTCTGCAGGGAGCTGGCAGTCGGCGTATTCTAGGCCCCAGCCGACAGGGCCGCCTGGACTAGAGTACGCTTTCCGCTCGGGGAAGAAGCTCCCGAAACAGATCTAAAGCGGTAACTATGCATTCTGTATACGTTTAGGCGTGAAGTGGGCGGGGTCAGTTCTGACTCCTCCCTCCTTCGAGTAGCTGTTAAAAGTGACGCAATACAAAAGCGCCTTGTTGCTACTCTGATATCAGAACAGAATGGCTTATTATTTGATTATTTACTAATTAATTCATGTGGAGAAAAGAATCACGGATATATAGATTTCCCCAAAATTAGAGCCTCCCTATAAAAGCGTAAAGCGAAATGACGTAAACTGAAGAAGCAATTACCATTAACTAAAACGTCGTTTCGGTGGAAGAGTCCATTGTTTATCAGCAAACTTGTTAGCTTTAAGTGGAAGAGTCCATGGGTACAGACAGTGAACCAAGAAAATCACACTGTTCATTATATAAGTAGATTTGAAGTATTGGAAACCATTATTATTCATTTCTTTTCCCACTATTTACCTCCATCTTAATTTGTTTTAGTTGTTTTTTTATCACACTTAACTCAGTCCGTCAATCTACGGCAGTGAGTAAACAGCGCGGATTGGAAATAAAGAATAAGCTCTCAGTGAGACTTGAACTCATGTCCCTTTTGCCAGAGCGAAGCTAAGTTTATAGACAGGGTAAAAAGCCCAACGATCCATGCAACTGCCTAACCTAATTTTTTAAAGCTGAAATTGATTCTATAGGTCATGAGGTCAATTTAAGCCCAGACGTCACATGGTTGATGACGTCATCAAAAGGGCCTAAATTCTCTTCAAAATATTGATATTTTCTCTTTGGTCGCATGGAAATAAATCCGAACGAACTGTTAGAAATGCTGGACTGTGGGTCACTACAGAGTATCAACAATACCATGTACGATCTAGCTGAGAAGAATGAATATGGTTATGGTACAACAAATCCCCACATTAAAGCTATAAAGATTTGGTCTCTAGCAAGCGATTGGGAGAGCCTGATCACAAGAGATTCTAGTCCAAAGCAAGTAGTTATGGGGCTTGTCATTCATAGAATGGCCGACAGCAAGGAAGTTGCAAATATGCTACACAAATGCAATCACGCCATTTCTTATCAAGACTTAAAAACGCAAAACATGGCATGGTCAAGAACGGTCTCTTCGAGGCAGCTGCTTTTGTCAAACATGCGCAATGGAACTGTACTAAACTCTTCAAATTCCCAGTATGTTCTCTTTGGTCGCATGGAAAGAAATGCAGCCAGACCATTGATGAACTATGAGCAGTTTTTTGGTGTTCACAAATTGATCCAGATTCGATGATCAGATAATTTCTCAGCGATGCCTTGTCAGACTGTCTGAGGGGTGCATCGGTTGTGGCCAAAGCTATTGAAATGCCTCTTCTCAGCTGATAGATTTCACAATGATCTAACCAAATGCTTGGCGGTCCTCTTGTAGTAAAGATACTGATTGTTGTGTTTTTGGCCTCTTTTCGGGGCAATTGTTCAGCTTCATCCTCTCGATTGGCTCAAAAAATCCTTTGTCGTTGTTTTTGAGTCTTTCGCTGAGAACGTAGGGCTAGCAACTACACCCTGAAACCGTAGCAGAGTGGTTGTGGCCCTATGCTCCACAAGAAGTCTACAGAAAAGAAAGAAACATAAGTGAAAAGGTGCTCGAAAAAGCCGAATGTTAGCTCAGCTATCTGTCAACTGATTAGTCTACTGTAGAGGTTCTTAACCTTTTCCAAGGCGCGGCACCCATGGACGTCCGCAGCCACCTTTCCAGGGGGAGGGGTATATTTCCGGGGGGATATATCTGGCGATGGTTTACTCTTTATTTCCGATTGCGCTATTATTAGGGTGATCAGGTCAAAAATTGTAGGACCTCAATTAATGCATTTTCTGAAGGAACACGGACAGAGGATCAGAAAACTGTTTATTTTTTCTTAATATCCCAAAGGAATCAAAAGTTATATAGAAACAAAGTTTCGAAATTGGGAAGTAATTTTAGAATTGTAATTCTGTTGTTTGTAAGGGTGAAGAGGTGTAAAAATAGTATAAGAAGTAGCTGTTAATACATCAATAAAAGCTTTTTGTTTAGTATAGTAATAAAATAATTTACAAATTCTGGAACTTTTATTCTTCTGCGATGACTTTTTGAGTAGATTACTTAGATTACTTTATTAATGAGTAAAGTAAATGAGTTGTAGTACCTTTCTGGAGGGGTGCATACATATTCATACATATGCATACTCTGTCGTTTAAGTAGTGGATTGTACACGGCAATACTTTAGTTTCTAAAAGAAAATGTTTGTTCAACTTGTGTGGAAGCCAAACTTTCATCAACTAGTCTACCCGATCGTAAAGCATCGTTCTGCGTGAAATTTCCAGCACGAAATTTCGCCAACCACTTATGACACGTTAGATGTATTGCAGTACCTTCTCCATAAACTGCACAAATATTTTTTTTTGGGGGGGGGGGCTTGAGTCTAATCCAATATTTTTGAATGTTGTCCAAAATCTCGTTTTAATTTTTCACTCACACTACTTTCTCAAAAATAGGGAAAAAAGCAAATAAAATATTTTTGGACAATAATCAAAAATTAACTGAAATGAATTACACGTGGGAAAGGCCGAAGAATACATCAACCGAAACACTGTGGTAAAAACAACAAAGACATCACTAGCGACGGTAGGGAAGGTGCTCAGTCGAATCGTTGTAATCAAAAGAGTAAAAATACAATTACTAGTCCGAATAATTCGTGGAATAAAGTATTCTATGGACACCTGATGACGGTCGGAGAACACATCGGCCGAAACTTAGTGATAAAAACGACAAAGACAAGGATAGAATAATTCATGATACAATAGTTAAGTTCAGAACTTCAGACAACTCTAGGACGATCGGAGAGCTGACCGACCGACCATAATGACAGAAATAACAAAAAGGAGGCTACACGTCCGAATAATTTCTGGAAGGCCGGAGAGCGAACCAGCTGAACAATTATAATCACAAGACTGGCTGCTGCAGGGTCAAACACCACTCCAACTGAAGATGGTTACTGCAACTTTTGTATTGTATATATATTAAATAAGATACATTTCCTTTATATCTAGAGTTGTCAATTTAGCTCTGTTAGTAAGACACCAGCCTAGAAATCACTAGGTCGTGAGTTTAAATCACGGTAGGGGAACGGGTATTTTACATATCGGTTTTCACCACAAATTTTGGTGAGGATTGTTGTTCTTGTTACGGTAGAAAAGTAAAGTCAACTCCTGTCTTTGTCTTGGAGTTTGACAAAAACAACGAAGATAAGGATACTTGTCAGAATATGCATGGTTCCTATTTAATTATTGAGTTTTTGTCTGAACTTTTGAGACGAGACCTTTTCATTATTATTGTAAACTGATTATTTCGGACTTGCATCCTCATCTTGGTTGTTTGTATGTTCGTTTTTATGATTTTTCGATCACTGGCCCTCCTAAGGTTCCAGTTGATTTCGGAAGCATTCTGAAAATAGTGAATAGTGAATAGATCCCGTTATTTCTTCAAGAGATTGTATTTATCCTTTACTTTTTGTCATGTTCGTCGTACTTCCTTGGGATTTCTGATTTCGTAATTGCCACCTTTCTCCTTGTTTTGCCGCTCTGATTTCTCCACTGAACTGATGTACTCTTACATTGCTTAACTCAAGGATTGAACTTACGACTTTCAGGTAACGATACCAATAGGCCACATCTCTAGGCAACATGATTTTGGAGACTTAAAGCTAAGGTCTTTTTACAGATTCCCATATAATATTCATATCTATACTAGGTTTGCTGATCAGATCTTTCAAGCACAACATGTATGCTGTTTCTTTGAATTGACTTATTTTCCAATGTTGTTCCTTGTCTAATATTTCAATTTCGTTCCATTGGAATTGGTGGGCTTACTTTTCTGACCCATACCTGTTCAGCCAGGTCTGGTTTTATAGTTTCTTCACAGACAATGGCTTTTCGATGTTCTTTTTTGTTTATATTATTCTGACCCGTGGCTTCTTTGCGACCTTTTCCTTTTCACCTTTGCCCATTGAACTGACATTTCAAGTCTTGAACTTCAGGAAACGGAACCATCGCTTTTAAGGCTGGTTTATAAGACGGACTGGTATTATGACTAGGGGTCGTCTACCGAAGATTGGTATGAACAATTATGGGGCTTGGATGAGTTGCAGTGAGTGGTAGTCTAATAGTCCAGCAGAGACGGTATATATGAAGCCATGCCGTGTGATTTTGGTCTCTTCTGATTAGACGTTCACATATAATATTGATGTCTATACTAGGCTTGCTAATTGGATATATTTAGTTTAGGCGACTTATTTACCGGTTCTCTTCCTTGTCTATTGTTTCTGAAAGTTACCGGATACGAAAGACTCTTGAAGAAGGCCTGAGAATACATTGGTCGAATCGTTGTGATAAAATCAATCAAGGTAAGGATGAAAATCTTTAAAATATTATTTCACGTGTATGCTACGTAAATTTTTCCAAATACGCAATCATTTATTTCGAGCCTTGAACGAGTATTATATCCGCCACAGAGTTGCCAATCTAATGGTTTTATCACTAGATTTTGTGAGATCTCAATCATTTTAGCAAGAGATGAACGTGTCCAGTACGAGTATTATGTATGTCCCGTTTCCGCCACAAAGTTGCCAATCTAATGGTTTTATCACTAGATTTTGTGAGATCTCAATCATTTTTTCAAGAGACGAAAGGAAACAGAGTTGATGAGTACGTATATCAGTATTTTGATATGAAAGACTTTTGGTTTTGCGGGCACACTAGGGATCAAGTAAAAAATCACGGGCGCACTTCACATGGAAAGTAAAGAAAACTACGTTTTAAAAGTTCAAATATGAACAAATATTTAAAAGACTACTACATACCGTATTTCTTCGTGTATAACCCGAACACATTTGTACCAAAATTTGAGCATAAATAGGGGGTGGGGAGGTTGTGCTATACTCGAATGTACGCAGAAAAGAAAAATGTATACATTACTAAAATGAAGCCCATTTGATGACAGAGGTGACAACTCCTTACCACCACCTCCACTAAGAAATATATTTGACTTATGCAGCTAACCAACTCTAAAGATGAAATGAATTAGAAAAAAACCTTCAGTAGTCATTTTTTAAATTAATTTGAGCTTTTCTCCCCAGGAGCTCAGGCATAAGTGCGGGGCGAGGCTAAAGATTGAAATGAATAACCATCATTTTTAAGTACCGCAATATTTCCTGTGAAATACTGCAACACAAATATCCAAAACATAACTAAAATAAATTTAAATAATTGAATTAAAAACTAACTAAATTTTTAAAACAATGGCTTCAAATTGAGTGCACAAGATGTGCAAAGTTAGATATCTGGGGTTTTTTTTCAGTTATTTTATATGCAGTACACAAATTTGGAAGACCGAAGCAAATAATAACCAAACTATTGTGCCAAATCCAGTACTCGTATTATACAAGAATCGTGTTATACACGAAGAAATACGGTACTTGTGTATGCTTGTGCGAAACGTTGGTGTGCTTTGGTTTTCTTTCAATGTCGGGTCGTATGTACAATAAGCAAACTCTCATTTCTTCATATTGAATAGTTTCTCTCCTTTTGCTCTTAATGTGTTGATAAGTGTAGAACATTCTAAGTCACATAAGTATGATGTTGACAATTGAATTAAAATGGTCAATGCTTTATTGAACGATATTCTTCTTTGATGGAAATCCAAAATGTTCAATAGACGACTTCTTATATTTGATTTCAATCCACAATCAACAGATATAGTAGCTAGTTCTTCTGTTAACGTCAAATCAACATGATTTGAAATTTCAACGCAAGGGTTACGAAGCCAGTCGCATGGTTCAGTGTTGAAAATAACAATGTATCTTCTAGTACTGTTCCACTATAATAGGGGTCATATCAGCTAAATGACTTTTACGTATCAAAGGAAACATTCCCAACCTACCGTCCCCAGCCTTTCTTTTCCAAATCCGTATTTCTTTATGGAACACTTTTATTTTGTTGGTAGATGAGAGAACATTTTCATTAACACCTTGCATACTTCTGTTCAAGCTATTAAGGTGCTGAAATATATCAATTATCAAAATGAAGAAAACGAGCTGCCAGTCATATCGTTTTTGTTTACATCTTCAAGTGTGGATGTGCAATCTGTGAATTTTTGATTGGAGAATTGCATGTATATATATTTTTTTTACTCCTAGGTTGCCTTGGGGCGCACCTAGATACTTCTTGGGTCGCACCACTGGACTGCTGTAATATTTTTGTCTAATTCATTTTATTTTTACAATACGTCGACTTAGAGTACACACCTTCATTAATACTCCAAAGTGTACCTAATGCTGGCCTAGTATATACCAATATTAATATTTTAATGAAGTAAAGAGTTGGTGTACTGTGTAATATATTTCTTAGTGTGCCGTCATACAATAAAGTTTGAGAACCCCATATCTAGATATTAAAATAAAATTAATTGTACTTTGCCCAAGCAGGGTGTGTCCGGATCCCCTGGATCCGCACCTGTGACAGGGTAATAGTTTAAGGATGCATTGATTTAACTAAACGTCATCATAGTTCTTCCACCCTCTATATTATTGTTTCTGCGTTTTAAGTCTAGTTCAGTGATTTATATTTATTGGTGTGCAATTTGAAATGTGGATGTGAAGAGCGAAAAGCTTTCCGTCGCTCGAAACTGAGTCCTGTTATGGCTTCACTGATTCATTCCTAATTACACAAACTAACTATAATTGAAGAAATCTCTGTGGGGGTGTGTATGCACCGCGGTAACTCGACAACTGCCCATTGTACGAAGTTGATATTCGCCATATATATTAGTCAGCACACCAGGCATTGTAGTATCGAGTTTGAGGTTGTTTGGATCAATTTCGAGAAACCTAAATACAAAAAATACAAAAATAAATACAAAATTACAGATTATTTATCTAAAATTATAGATATAAATTTAGATATAAAATATCTAAATTGGCAATAGATATAAATTTAGATATAAATATCTAAATTGGAAATAGATTTAAATTTAGATATAAAATATCTAAATTGGCAACACTGGAGAGAAATAACCGAAATACTCCGAAACCGTAGCTTCGTACGACGGACGGAAACCTATTTTACATGACTATTATGGCAGGCTGCTGCACACACCATAAAGTCCGGTCCCTTCCAAACATGCACCTTTGGAACGGGCACTACCCTAGTACTTTTAATTACAAATTTTACTATAGATTCCATAGTAAATAATGCTGAACTCATTAACTTTGTGAGGTATAATATCGATGAAGAAAGGGTGTTGTTGTTACTAATAAAGAAATTACAAACATTTTAGAAAGTGCTTTAAAGTTCCTATGTCAATATTCTTTTTACAAAGAATTTGCCACATGATATCAGCCATTGACAAATTTTATTACTCAGTGAAGCGTATCAGTCTTTGTT
>VCCN01005748.1:5404422-5417303 GCA_006491835.1 Architeuthis dux
ATATATATATTCACATATATTTCACTTCATCTAAGCCCTTTCCCATCTTTGAGTGTGTGTGTGTGTGTGTGCCTGTTTTGAATAATCTGACAATCATTCTCCTCTCCTGCCGGAGAATAAGATTGGCTCAATTTCCTAAAGGAGTAGAAGCAACCAGTTCAATGTCCTATGTCAGAATAAGATCAGAGGTCATGAAAATGTTACCTGTTGGTATATCCAGCAGAACAATAAATCATTGTTATGCATTTCTGGTTTTGTATGGCTTGCAGGATTGTTAGTTAGATTCACAGTCTGGTTAGTTCATCTCCACATTGAGGATAAAAGGACCTTGAAGAAACAGACCAATTCATGGAAATAATACTGCATCCCTGAATAGATTACCTTTGTGTATATTGATAAAAAAATTGCTTTCCTTATGATGGAGGATCTTGGCGTGAAGCTAGTGGTGGCAAAATTTGTTTCACGGCTCATAACAATGCACCTACCCATTCTTCATGTCTTGTGCAAGGTTATTTGGCAAAACGTTGCATCACCCAGGTCTGTCAGATGTGGCTCCCTGCAAATTTTGGCCTTTTCCAAAGCTAAGATCTCCATTGAAAAAGAAGAAATTTCACACCATGGATAAGATTAAGGAGAATGCAATGAGGCAGCTGATGGTGATCTTGAAGGAGGACTTTGCAGGCTGTTTTGAAAAGTAAAGGGATGCTGGGATAAGTGTGCAAGGTCCCAAGATGTGTACTTTGAAGGGACTAAGGTGTCATTGCCCTAGGTAGGCTATTTTTTGTTGATAATAAATGGCTGGATACTTTCCGGACAGACCTCGTATTGTGGTAGAATAAGGTCTGTGGGACAGATCTGGACCGCAAAGGGATTTTGACCGGCCCGGGAGCAAATATTGGGATATTAGGTTTACTTTTCATGTTTTGAGGATTCTTTGTGTCTTTTTAATAGATTCAAAAGATGCCTTGATTGAAATGAGTTTCGACTAAATTGAGTTCTTTGATTACTAATTGACATAATTGGTTAAGCACAAGTGATCTTTTAGCAAGCGTTATTCATTGATTTGAGACAAAATATAAGTAGAAATATTTAAATTGATAATTGATATATTTCAAGCCTTTTAAGACATTTTTGTGGCCCACCATTCACTCATTAATATGTGATCCAGGTCGCAGAGGCAAAACGCTTGCCATAGCAGCAGCAGCAGCTGTTGTTGTTGTCGTTCTTCTTCTTCTTCTTCTTCTTCTTCTTCTTCTTCTTCTTCTTCTCCACCTTTCTAATCCTTTATCTTCTTTTATTCTCTTTTTACCTTGATCATCCTACACAATTTCTCCACTATTAGAAACCATCAACAAAACTGTCACCAAAACTGTCAAAATAGGTTTCTTCATTTTTCAAGTCGGTCTGGCTGGCTGACTGGCTGGCTGTATCACGTGTACAGTGGAGCTAGAGGGCTGAAAATTTAAACAATTACTCCTTATTATGTCTAGGTTTTTAGTGGGGGTTCAATTTACAATGTAAGTTTATGCTAAATGGATCCCTGGTTTGTGCCCACTTGTTTTTTGAAAATTTGAAAAAAGGTGAGAGAAGTAACTTATTCATTCGTCACCACTTTTTTAAATTGATCACCCAACACGGTATGTTGGCAAAAGATGTTGGTAACATGACGGTTTCTATTGAGTGACTAAGCAGACCTGTTTTCTTTGTTCTTCATCTTTGCTGCCTCAAAGGGTTTTTGTAGAAGCTTAGAAGAACAAAAAAGCATAGCTCTGTTTGGTTCATTAATAGAAACCATCAACCAAAACTGTCACCAAAATTGTCAACATAGGTTTCTTCAGTTTCTAAGTTGGTCTGACTGGCTGGCTATATATGTATGTATCACACATACAGGCTGTATTAATGGAACTAGAGGGCTGAAATTTTAACATCTACTCCTGATTATGTCTAGAAAAAACTGTAAAAATAGGTTTCATCAGTTTTCAAGTTGGTCCGGCTGGCTGGCCCTATCATACATACAGGCCAACACCAATGGAGCTAGAGGGCTGAAAATTTAAACATTTACTCCTTATTATGTCTAGAAAAAACATTTTTTTGAAAATTCCCCCCCAAATAGGTTTTTTAATTGATCACCCCTTGCCAAAACACATTGGACTGTTTCTATTGAGTGACTAACCAGACCTGTTTTTGTTATGATTTGATTCTTTTTTCATTTTTCTTCTTCTCTGCTTCCCGAAAACAGCAGCGATATTTGATCCACTTTTTGATCCACTTTTTGACTGACTCAAATTGATCCACTTTGAAGCTGAATTAAATTTTCATTGCTCAATTTCCCCCTTTGCATAGTTTCCCCAGAGCAAAAACATTTAGAAAAGAAAGCAATTGTGAGAGTAAAGAGGCAGGTAACATCATTTGCATCATGAAAATACGAGTGGAATTTTTACCAGATCTCATATTTCGAATCATGGCTGGATTAAACTAGTGTAAGGCCTGTAACATATGTTATGAAGAGGCCCTAACTTATTGCTCTAATGTGGGGAAGATTGTAATGAACTGTTCTCTGTAAGGACTGGACAACACTTGTTTCCTGTAAATGTATTTGTATCCAATTGATACTGTAACAATGAACTTCTGGTTATTTGAACCGTAACTCCTGTCTTCCACAATGTGTCCATATTTATATCTGGTCCAAAGCCACAGCTTCCGGTAGAATCAAACTCAAAACTATTGCCAGATTAAGCTAGTGGGAGGCATGTAGCATATGTTATAAAGAGGCCCTAAATCAAGGAAATACAGATAAATATTAAAACACATATTTTTCAAATGGTTCTTCAGATGATTGAACTCCTTCTTGTTATTTGTGTTGTAAACACAACATTTCGGCTGATCCATTCTTCGGCCTTCTTCAGGTATAAAATCCGAGTGTGATGGGTTAAACAGAAATTATGTTTAAAAGGGGGTAGCCCTTATAACGCATTGCCTGGATGTTTCTGTGTCTTTGTCTTGTCGGGTTTAGATTTGTTGAGAAGTGGAAGAACCATTTGAATATTAATGACCCTTCTCAAAACTATAGAAAACATATATTTTTATTTGCATTGTTAAGTAATTAATATATAGCATTTCTATTTCTATACAGCAGATACTATTACAAATATGTCTGACATTTCAGTAATTGTATTACTTTTTTTGTTTTGATCTTTGTGCAGTAGCTATGACTTCAGTTTCAAATACCTTTGTATTTATGTGTCATATATGTATCACATAGGTACTGCACTCCCATTAATTACTGTGTTAAGGTAATAACTCCAATTAAAGGTGATAATTGGCTAAAATCGCTAACCTTAAACACCCAGTCGTTCATAAAAGTTGAAGGCAGTATAGTAGTATAGTAATAGAGCAAGGGTAGAATCACTGTATCGGAATTGATAGATTGCAAATAATTAGTGCGGGGCCCTTGAAAATGCGGGGCCCTTAGCATATGCTGCTTTTGCTACATAGTTAATCTGGTGCTGTTTGGAATGTATATTTTTTTTAATTTCCATATTGTTAATTGGGTTGGGATTGAATCATTCAGATACAGCTGGATAATCTTTGCAATGTATTAGAAACCGTCAACCAAAACATAGGTTTCTTTCAGTTTTCAAGTTGGTCTGCCTGGCTGGCATTGTATGTATGTATGCATGTATGTATGTATGTATGTATACAGGCTGCACCAATGGAACTAGAGGGCTTAAAATTAAAAATTTATTCCTTATTATATCTAGAAAAAACACTTGAAATTTTGCACACCCACTCTCCTTAAGGATGAGGGAAAATGTTTTTTTGACTTTTTGAAAATTCTTCCCCTAAATAGGTTTTTAGTGGGGGGTTCATTTTGCAATGTAAGTTTTTGCTAAATTGATCCCCAGTTTGTGCCATGCAGTATTCATGTTTTCTTTTTAATTCAGACTTTTTTACTGATCACTGCCCAACAAAAGGCAAGAGAAGTAACTTATTCATTGATCACCCCCTCTTCCTATTTTTAATTGATCATCCCAAATACAGCATGCTGCCAAAAGTTGTTGGTCACATGATGGTTTCTACTGAGTGACTAATCACACCTGTTTCTTATATACTCCACTTTCAATGCTTTATTAAACAACCTAGGAAGAAATCTATATAACCTGATCCTGATTAATTAAAAGTTATTTAATTTAATTAAAGAAAGATTTTATTCTACTTGAAGATGAGCAAAAGCAGTATACTTCTGAAGAAGGCCAGAGAACTCACCAGCCAAAATGTTGTGATCAATACAAAATAGATAAGGATGTTAGTCCAAATAATAAAGCAATGACAGAAGGTAGGCTTTTCTTCTCTATAAGTTGGTAACATCAACATGCTAACCAGTCAATTTGCTTTTATGGTATGAGCAAATGAAACTAGTACAAGAAGTTAGTCACACAATAGAAACCATCACATGCCAATGTCATTTGGCAGCCGTGTTGGAGGTGATCAATTAAAAAATTTGAAAAAGGGGGTGATCAATGAATAAGTTATTTCTCTCGCCTTTTGTTGGGCAGTGATCACTAAAAAAATTTTAATTTTAAAAAACAAGCAGAATGCTACTGGGCACAAACTAAGGGACTAATTTAGCATAAACTCACATTACAAATTGAACCCCCAACTAAAAACCTATTTAGGAGTAAATGTTTTAATTTTCTAGCTCCATTGGTGCGGCCTGTATGCATGATACAAACATAGCCAGCCAGCCAGACCAACTTGAAAACTGAAAAAACCTATGTTGACAGTTTAGGTGACAATTTTGGTTGATGATTTCTAATAATAAGAAAATGAAATTTTATCTGAGTATAGCAACATCTTATACCAACTTTATCTGAGTATAGCAACATCTTATACCAGCTGTTTAGGTTCTAGGAAAAGTTTGTAACAGTTTCTTCCAAAGATCAAATACTTCTCACTGAATTGGAAATTCCTTTCATATATTGATTCTTTTGGACCCATTTACTCAACTTTGTTAATAAAGATAAGGAAATTAAAAAGAATCAGCTGAATCTTGGGTCATATACCAGCGTTGCTTATGCCTACTTGAGCACTCCAATGAGCATTGCCTCATCAATGCACGGTCTCCGAGAGGAACTTTATAAAGTGGTGCAAAGCTGTTTTCGGGCCCCTCCCCCAACACACACACAAACAGCCTCATCCTTTAGCCATCCTGTTTTCATCTGCTATGGTAGCTCTACCTAAGGAACTCTCGGGACCCTCCACTGGCCCTCTGTGCCCTGGTATGATGCTGCACCAGCTGCACCCCCCTCTCAATGTGCACTGGAGCTATTTCATTTCTAACACTGAGATCCACAAGTCAGCCAGAGCAACAAGCATTGAGGCTATGCTGCAATAGACTCACCTGCGCAGGCCACATGGTAAGGATGGAGGACTATCATCTCCGAAAGACCCTCCTGTTTGTAGAACTAGTCTCTGGATGACAGAGAAGTGGGACCCCACAGAAGAGATACAAAAAGGACCCTCATCTTTTGTTGAATCAACTACAGTCGCTGGGCAACAGAGGCAGCCGACAGGGTGGACATGGCAACCTTCCTCACCAAAGCAAACCTCAGAGCAGAAGCAGAAGAAAAGAGACAGTACTGCAAGATGGGAACTTCCTCCAGCTGCCAGACCTTCTCCTGCAACCGTTGTGAGAAGGCCTACTGGTCCGGCAAAGGCCTTGCTGATCTGCAACAGACGTGGAAAACCCTCCTAAATCCTAAGCCATGATGATAATAGTTATAACACCTTGTTTCAAAAGCTCTGACAGGAAGAAGACTACAAATACAGCAGCCACAACGTGATAAAGATAACAAAGACAAGGGAACTGAGCCTGAATGAATCAATGTATAATAGTAATCATCTCAGAAATTCGGACAAAAATAGAAATTCTTTTTTGGTGGAAATCCCCAAACTTTATACCAACTACATTCACAAATTTCCAAGTAAGATTTCAATTATATTGTTGTTCTAGGTCAGGGTTTCCCAACCTGAGTGATATTGCCCACCGGTGGGTGATTTCAACTGTTGGGTGCGCATTGACAACTGAATAGAAAATGGTGGGCAATTGGAAATTTTGGTGGGCGATATAGGATTTTGAGTATTAATAAGGTATTTCAACATATGCTACCCCAAAAAAATATTCAAAGGAGATATGAAAAGAACCGATATAAAAAAGGTCAGCGTTATTTGTTACCTCCCTTTGGTATTTTTTACTACATCATAAAAAGTCAGTTTACGAACCAGTAACAAACTTTTACCAAACATTTTTGGTATGCTTTTGAATATTTACTATACAAGTGGAAGTGGGCAATGACGCAAAAAAGGTTGGGAACCCCTGCCATAAGGGGATGAGTATTTTGAGATATACTGGCTAATTTTTCTTATCAGTGAATTGTTCAAATAGAAAATTTAATAGTATATAGATAGCGAAAAACACCAGTCTCGCTCCCGAAAAAGTAAAGGAATGCCATTCCCCCTCCCAAAAAGTTCCTACACGTTCCCATAGCATTATACCACTGCAGTTAAGCTAATCTTTGCAAGTGGCCAGTGATGCAAAAAAGGTTGGGAACCCCGGTTCTAGGTGAAAGTTGAACACATTGAACTGTAGTTCCCTTCCAATCTTGATCATGATAAAAGTGCAATTGTGGATTCTTTGCATATTTATTTCTAAAAGTTCATGCTACAAAACCCATCCAAAGAAATTTATTCATTATTCCAATGTAGAATTCACTGGCCATTTTGTGGTACTCAACATGATGTATTAAAGAGGCTCTAATGTTGTATACACATGAGAGTTACAAATTATGGGGAGGCAACTCTCAGATGTCCCATTAACACTCCCAAACAAAGGTCACTTTCAATATGCTTTCTCTTGTTTATCTCCACTGAGGATATCAGAGAATAAATATGGCTGCTTTCCCAGCAAAAGATAATAAGAAGCATGACTAGAAAACAGATTCATTCATTTTCTTCTTGAAATATTTGTAAAATGAGTCTTCCATATAATTGATGATATTTTTTTACATTACTTTATCAAAAACGATAATAAAAACAAACAATGGTCAAACAATTAGAACCTCATATTTAATATATTTGTATGAAGTCTAGAGAAACATTTAAAATAAAAGGATACCAATCAATAACAAAACGAAAAAATGAATAGTAATAATTACAATCAATATTTTATTAGAATTATTATTTGTATTATTTTTTATAATTATGACAAATATATTTATAATGGCCTTGATTGTCAATTCTATAGTAAAACCATTAGAAATTCATTTACATTATACATAATAGGCTTATTCTGTCAGATTTACATACAAACACACATAACTTGCACAAATACATGTAATAAGAGATAAACCCTTGATGAGGTAAGTGAGTATATATGATCACCTGAGGACCCGTCAGCCACATGCATATATTGTAGCCACAACAACAACTTAATCCAGACCGATGTGGTCTGCAAGCTTTGCAAAGTACACTTGTGCTTGAACAAAGACAGAAACTGTTTTGAGATATACCACACTCCATTAAATTAGCCTGTTTTTGGCCCGCACATTAAAATCTTAAAATCAACCCAGAGCTGTTATTTTTTTCGTCAATATAAATTTTTTGTATCTATTTTTTATATTGAATGTTATTCTTTAATTCTATGTTTTATTTAACATTCTACATTTCTTACATTTTCCATTTTTTGTCACTTTTTGAGCGAGGCACTATATATGATCACTTCATCAGAGGGTGTTTTGTCCCCATAAACAAAAACATTTCAGAAAACTTGCAACTGAAAATATCTTGTAATTAGATCTAGTTTAACATACAAAAAGGTTGTTTTGATATCTAAAATAGTTTTAGGGCTGCCCTATAAAGGGTTAACACTCAAGCAAATATTTACTACACTTTATTCTGTTCACTTATATAGCAAAAAACACTATTTTTTCCCTTTTTTAATTTTAATTTCTTTATTTAATTACATTATTAGGCTAATATATTGCCTATGTTGTGTTTTGGCAACATTATCGAGTCCAATATATATCGGTCTGGCAGAGGGTTAAAATTAACATAATTACATGCACAAAACAAATAGAACACCTAACCTTTCAACACAGATAGCAAATTTATGTTGTTTATTAAATAAAATTCATTATTATTATTTGGAACCTCAGTCTCATCTTCTTCCATTTTTTTCAATCGTATATTTTTTACTGCAGTTATTCTTCAAACAATTGTTACCTCTGCACTTCATTCTTGCCTTTATTTTACACTTCAACTTAAATCAGTTGAACTCGAAGAAACAAAGTTCCAATCTAATTATAACAATCTGTTCTTATTTAAAAACCTGAAAGTCAAATAGTTATCGACAACTGCAATTTTTAGAAAGTGCTTAATCATAGAGAATTATTTCCATTTTGGAGACAGTGTTCTTTTCCCTGTGAATGTGTTTATTTAGTTTCAGTCGTCTTCCTTCATTAGCTGAATGGCATTATGGAATGATATTGCAGGTAGGATGTGTTGAGTTTTGGATTGACTATTTTTTCTGATTTCAAAAGTTCAAAATTACATGCAGAAAAAAAAGCAGTACACCTAACACTTGAACACTGCTAGCAAATCTATGTTGTTTAGTAAATAAAATTCATTGTTATTATTTGGAACCTCAGTCTCATCTACTTCCATTTTTGTTTACATGTTATGATATACTAAATGATCCAAATATGATCAGTCATTTTCAGTGCTTGGACCGAAACTTTAGAACTGTATTCCGGCCAAGAACATCTTAATAACAAAACTGGTGAGCTTCAAGACTTCTCTGTGGAAAATTCCATGAGCAGATCCCAGACAACCCACCGACACCTGGATAGACATTTGTATGTTGTATAGTGCCTTCATCCTCGGGAGGAAAATCGTGAACTTGGACAATCAAAAAGGATGACTCGAAAAACTTCTTTATACAAATATGAGACATATTTTTATTTCATACTATACATTTCATCAGCCAGAGAATGAAGAGTGGGAGAGAGATAAGG
Source organism: Architeuthis dux (assembly GCA_006491835.1). Lineage (NCBI taxonomy): Eukaryota > Metazoa > Mollusca > Cephalopoda > Oegopsida > Architeuthidae > Architeuthis > Architeuthis dux. The sequence goes on from VCCN01005748.1 coordinate 5,413,494, forward strand.
TGTGCCCGAGAGACCGTTCCCAACAGGGACACCGGTCTCGTGCCTTCCAGCCTGGCATAGGCGATCAGCCTCTCTGGTTGAGTCCTCTCAGCTTCTCTGAGTTTTTCTCTGTCTCTTAGCTTCCTTTATCAGATTTGAACGCCTACACTTGTGTCATTTCCGGTTTCCACATCCTGTTTGGGGACAACTACACATATGCTAAAGTGACCGGGTCACTTCCATTTGCGCACAGGTGTTTTGACCCCGAAATAACCTTTTTGTGGTAGTATATCATAACATGTAAACAACAACAGCATACTAGAGTATACCAAACTGTCTGTCTCTGTCTCTCTCCCTGGCAGACAAATCAATCTATTCAGACAATAAACTTCATTGTGCTCTAACCAACACTTTGATGTACTGGCCAGTGGTGTAGCTGAGGTTGGGGGGAAGGGAACCCCAAAATCTTTAAAAATTCACTGCAAAAGAACTGCTCATGCAGATGTGCATTGAGCTGATCCTTAATCCAGTGGGTCAGCCTTTAGGGTTGTTTTTTCACCAATTAAGTGACAGTGCATGTCTTTTTATTGCAAAGAGCCAAGCCTCCCGTGCTCCCAAATCTCTAGCTATCTCTAGCTACGGCTGATGGCTGACCTTCCTTCCCATCTTCCTAAGCTGTATGGGTGTGTGTGTACACATGTTTTGCAACCAGCGCACAAAGGAAATTGTTGTGCGCACTAAAGGTTAGTTACCTAAAATAAGTAATAATTAACTTATTATTATTATTATTATTTGCATCCTGTAGAGCCGGGTCCAAAGTATGGTCCTGGGGCACTATAGGGGAATCTTCATCTAATCGCCAGCACTTTCCGTAGTATGTGGGCTGTTCTAAGTAGGGCGATCTTTTGGACTACATGGATGTTGATGTTTCCTGGGATATGGTGGGTGAACTTCTTCACAAGTTCTAGAGCTCCAATGACCACGAGGTGTTATGGTGGTTTTCATGACCCACATCCTGTTGATCTCGATATCCAGGTCCTTGTACTTGGACATTTTCTCGGTCGTCTTCACGGAAGTGTTTCTGTCAGATGATGATGATGATGATACTGCTGCTGCTGCTACTACTACTAGCAGCAGCAGCAGCAGCATTCCAAGGGAAATTATGAATCACTGCCACGCATATATGCAATTAAAAAGTTGGATAAAGGGGTGATCAACGAATAAGTTACTTCTCTCGCCCTTTGTTGGGTTGTGATCACTAAAAATAGACTTAATTTTCTCAAAACAAACGGGCACAAACTAGTGACCAATTAAGCCTAAACTTACATTGAAAACTGAACCCCCCTATTATGGGGAGGAATTTTCAAAAAGTAAAAAAAACTTACATAGCTACATATAAATGTTGGAACACATGAATAACCTAAACCAAGGAACAGTATTTAAACCAGTGTTGGGTGTAGCAGTGAATAATAATAATGATGATGATGATGGACGATGAACAACAACCTCTTAGCTAACTGTTTGTTAACTAGTTTGTTTTTCAAATACCACAGCCGCCATGTTGGGCAGACAGTGTTCATATCGTAAAATTTACAAAGATCTGTTCCAAATTCTGTCGATAGCTAACTGAATTTTTGTTGCAAACAAATGTTGGTTCTCTATGTTTAATTCCAAAGGAGCCAAAGGGCATGAAACACAAAAGAACTGCAAGTTTGTTTTGAGTTGATTGGATTGAAAAAACAGTAGAAACTGCCACACCGAAAGAGGTCATGAGGTCAGGAACGTTTAGCGACAAGAATTTATTTATGTATGATTTGGAGAAATGGAGTAATTCGCTAGAAACCGTCAATCAAAACTGTCACCAAAATAATAATAATAGACAATGCTCCATCAAAGAAATTTGAATACTATTACATCTAATACTACTGGCGTGATAGAAAGCAACAGAAATAAGATGAAAGAAATACTCATCAAAAATTAATAAGTGATGACTGTTATTGTTAGTGAGCCTGGAAAGAGATCCACAATGGGTATACGTTTTTTCCCGACTTATGATTTCATCAACCAAAACAGGCACCAATACTGCCAACATAGGTTTCTTCAGTTTTCAAGTGGGTTTGGCTGGCTATGTTAATAAGTGATGAATGTTATTGTTAGTGAGCCTGGAAAGAGATCCACAATGGGTATATGTTTTTTCCCGACTTATAGAAAGCAACAGAAATAAGATGAAAGAAATACTCGTCAAATATTAATAATAATTGACAATGCTTCATCTAAGAAATTTGAATACAAATGTATCTAATACTACTAGTGTAATAAAAAGCAATAGAAACAGGTTTGGTTAGCCACACAATACAAACTGTCATGTGACCAACGTCTTTTGGGAGCATGCCGTGTTGGGGGTGATGAATTAAAAAATTGTAAAAAGGGATGATCAATGAATAAGTTAATTCTCTCATATATTGTTAGGCAGTGATCACTAAAAAAGTCTGAACTTTCCAAAAGAAAACAAGCCTGAATGCTGCTGGACACAAACCAGTGATCAATTTAGAATAAACTTACATTGCAAACTGAACCCTCCACTAAAAACCTATTCAGGAATAATACAAGAAAGCATTTTTCTATACATATAAGGAAATAAATGTTGAAATAAATGTTGAAATTTTCAGCCCTCTAGCTCCATTAGTGCAGCCTGTACACATGATTCAAACATACATACATAGCCAGCCAGCCAGACCAACTTGAAAACTGAAGAATCCTATGATGACAGTTTTGCTGACAGTTTCTAATAAGCTGAAAAGAAGACGAATTGGAAATTAATAATAATAGACAATGCTCTATCAAAGAAATTTGAATACTATTACATCTAATACTACTGGTGTGATAGAAAGTAACAGAAATAAGATGAAAGAAATACTCGTCAAATAGTGATGACTGTTATTACAGTGAGCCTGGAAAGAGATCCACAGGATTGTCTCTAATGGGTATAAGTTTTTTCTTACTTATAAGGAAAAAGGCATTTCTTTACAATCCATCAACCAAAACAGTCACCAAAACTGCCAACATAGGTTTCTTCAGTTTTCAAGTTGATCTGTCTGCCTGGCTGTGTATGTATGTATGATGCATACAGGCCAAACCAATGGGGCTAGAGGGCTGAAAATTTAAACATTTACTACTTGTTATGTCTAGAAATATCTTTTTTTTCTGTTGAAGATTTCCCGCTAAATAGGTTTTTAGTGTGGAGTTCAATTTGCAATGTAAGTTTATGCTTAATTGATCCCTTAGTTTGTGCCCAGCAGCATTTACACTTGTTTTTTATAATTCAGACTTTTTTAGTGATCACTGCCCAGCAAAGGGCGAGAGAAGTAACTTATTCATTGATCACCCCTTTTCCCAATTTGTAATTGATCACCCCCAGCACAGCATGCTGCCAAAAGATGTTAGTCCCATGATGGTTTCTATTCAGTGATTAACCAGGCCTGGTTTAGCATCTGTTCAAAATATAAACAAACACATTAAAAAATATCCATGTATCTCTTTAGGTATACATGAGAAGTTTTATTTAAATGAATTCCCCCCATAATAGGTTTTTAGTGGGAGCTTCAATTTACAATGTAAGTTTATGCTAAATTCATCATTAGTTTGTGCCCAGCAGTGAATACTCCTCAACAAAATGCGAGAGAAATAAATTATTCATTGATCACCCCTTTTGCCAATTTTTTAATTGATCACCCAAAAGACATTGGTCCCATGATGGTTTCTATTGAATGACTAACCAGACCTGTTTTGTATAGTAATTATGCAAACGTTGCTAGAAAATTAGTGCACATT
>VCCN01005748.1:5467765-5482438 GCA_006491835.1 Architeuthis dux
CAAGACCTGGAGATTTGTTGGACTGTAATTTTTTTAGGATCTGAGCTCTATTACATCAGCATCATTTATAGTGATCTTGGCTAGATAGGTATGTTGGGAACATTAGACAAGTCTTCCTTGGTGAAAGATCTGCCGTATTGTTCATTTAATGTTTCGGCAGTTTCCTTATCAGTAGTTGTATAGCTGCCATCAGTTCTTCGCAGGTTAGGTATGTTGGTTTTGATTTTGTTTGCAGCTCAGAGGTACTTCCATCCACATTTGGGATTGGCTCTGCACTTTTGCCAGTGACTTCTCATACCTTCTTCTCATATATGTGGTTGCATGTGCAGCCTGGTTACTTTTTCATGTGGTAATTGGTTTATTCTTGTCCTCACATTGTGTTAATGAACCAAATCCAGCTGGAATATTTTTGGTTTAATCATGGCGGTTTGGGAATTTTGTGAATGTTTATTGTCCTGTTTGGAACACAATCATCACTACAGCCTCTTGGTACACCTACTCTAGGAGATCCATGGACTCTTGGGTTGATTTTCCACTTAGTAAGTTATTCCAGTTCTTGTTTAACATGTTGCTCATCTTAGGGTAGTCTCCTTTATTATAATTATATATCACTCTGTTGGTTATTGTAGGTTTCAAGTTTGTGTGTATTTTACATGTGATGGCAATATGGTCACTCTTTTCGAGGGGAGTATTGTATTTTATTTCCGTTATGCTAACTTCATGCATGGAGAACAGGATTTCATCACATGTTGGTCGGTGCCCCTCCCTAAATCGAGTTGGTTCGGTGATGTTCTGATGCAGGAACGTGTCTCTTACAACTTCAATGAATTTATACTCTGCAGTTGATGGTTGGTTTAAATTAAATTAAATTAAAATCACCAATGATAAACTTTTGTTGATAACCTGGTTCAGCAGCTATTGCTCTCATAAGATTATAGAGTTCACCATCTGGCTGGACTCCCTTGGTTGGGGTCCCATTTCTGTAAATGCATGTTATGAGTGACTTGAAGTTAAGCTGTCCTGTTATTTTTACACACACTGCATCTTTAAAATTGTGATCTCTTATTTCGACCTTCTCAGATTTATACTCATTGTGTATGTATATGCATACACCACTTGTGTCAGGGACTTCTAGATCACTGGTGTGAAGGGTGTACCCAGGAATCTGTAGATTTGCTATGTCTGGAGTGGTTCCATGCTTTGGTTTTATTTCATTTAGTGATATTACATTGTATCTATTTGTAGTTGTGAGCAGCTTCAATTCATCAAGTTTAAAAAGAAGTGAATTGTCAGTGTTGGTGTAGTATAATTTACTGTTTTATTTTGTTGTGATGTGGTTATGTCGGTTATTACACCTCTGATTATTTTCCATTTCTTCTCTGGCTCCTGTTCCCTCCTCTACTTGAGGAGGTCTCTTAGGTTTTTTGCTTCCATTTGCAGCTTCCTGGTCTGGTCTCTGTTGATGAATATGTTTTCCTTTCTGTATTCATTTGTAGACTGCCATCTCACAGTATAGATTTTCGGTTACTCTGATTGTTCATATATATTTTTATTGGTCTTGGTTGTTTGTCATCTCTCTTGTGCCCTATTCTTTCTAGTTTCACTATTTTTGCTGTAATGTTTAGTTTGTCTTGCATTGCTTTTGATATTTGGGAAAGGTCAGTTTCAGCTGTCGATTCTATTACCCCGTACATAATTAGGTTGAGTCTAATTGCATCTATTTCCCTTTGTTCCCTTATTTCTTTGGTTATAATTGAGTTCAAGTTTGGTGTTTGCTTAACAACTAGTGGACCAGAAACAACCATATTCAGGGCTCTTTTTTTCCCTTTTCTCACTTCAAAAGCTTCTTCTCTTACAACATTCAAAGCTTCAACACCTTCTTCCCTTGCTACATTTCTTATTAGAAACTGTCAACCAAAACTGTCGCCATAGGTTTCTTCAGTTTTTAAGCTGGTCCGGCTGGCTATGTATGTATCACGCATACAGGCCACACCAATGGAGCTAGAGCGTTGAAAATTTAAACATTTACTCCTTATTATGTCTAGAAAAATCCCTTTTTTTGTTTTTTTAGAACCCCATAAATATGTTTTTGATGGGGGGGGGTCAATTTACAATGTAAGTTTATGCTAAATTTATCCTTTAATTCATGCTTATTTTTTGAAAATTCAGACTTTTTTTAGTGATTAGCCAAACAAAAGGCAAGAGAAGTAACTGATTCATTGATCACCCCTTTTCCCAATTTTTTTTATTGATCACCCCCAACACGGCATGCTGCCAAAAGACATTGGTCACGTGACGGTTTCTATTGAGTGACTAACCAAACCTGTCTTCTTTAAGAATGCATCATTTTTTTTCATATCCAAAATTTCATTTAATTTCTCTTCCATACTATCATACTCAGCTCCCATGGCAGCTTGCTTTGCCTTCATCTTTGAAAATAGTTGCATCATATCAACTGCTTTTATATCACAGTCCACACAAAACCAGTGAATACCTACATTGTTTGTAGTCATAACTACAATCATGTTGTATACTTTTTCATCCATTCCATCAATAGAGGTAACATGTATCCAATTTGAAGACATCTCACATTTCAATGCTTTCTGTGTCTCCTCACATACCTTCTGACATGTTTTACATTTCTTTTTCTGTACACACACTTTACAATAGTCCTTACTCATAGCCTTTTCCTTGTTTGAAAGAGTCTTCTTATAACACATTTGACGAATGCCATGTAGTTTAATCAGAGATTATTCATTTACTACCCATTAAAAATGACTGTTATTTATGTATGGATCGGTACTAAGGAGCATGAAGCCATTTTATTAGGCAATTTATCCTTAACGATATAACATTTTAGAACATTTTATTTTAGTGAGAAAAAAAAGTATATAATTTGTATATATATATACTGTATTTCTGTACAATGTAATCTTGTACATAACATGATCCCCTATTCTTATTTATAAAAGCATTGATATATTTTATTTTTGTGTCTAAACAATCCTCATTTTACTCTGCATGAAAGAATTAGTTCCCAGTTTGCACAATGCATCGTCTTTTAAATAGGATAATTTCATAAGCCAATGTAAACCTTAGACTTGTATATCTTTGACAGCTTAAGAGGAGATAATGAAAAAGATTTCTCTTATAAAAAGCCAACTGGGATGGCCATTCATGAGAAGTTAATTAATTTTGCAAGACATTCTAGCAAAGCAAAAGCAGGTAGGCTGTTTAAGAGCCGGGCGACAGGGCTGGAAGTGGGGGATACGGAAGCCATGTGTCGAGGATGAAAGATTATCGACTTCTAAAGACCCCTACTTTTGGTCAGCTTGGCCTCCAGAAACAGCAAATTCTGAATATAGGGGAAAAAATGAAGCAATAATCATGGCTGTATTTTAGAACATTTTAGAACATTTCATTTTAGTGTGAAAAAGAGTAAACAATTTGTATATACAAGCACATATCATAATAATTATATTTACACAATATCTAGGGCCTTAAACCTTTGCATTGGTGTAATAAACATAATTCTTCTTAAAATCATTTACGTCTGTTGATAGCACTACATATTCTGGTAATCTATTCCAAAAGAATTTTCTGAAATTTAATCTACTTCTATTTGCTTCTACCGTATATGTGTGACCGCTCAGTCCCTTCTAGTAAAAAATACATCAGGGTTTACTACTTCTAAACCATGCATAATTTTACACATTTTAGTGCCAACTTCATTTGAATTCAGTATACATAGGCAAGGTTTCAGACTTTTTTTTATCACTGCCCACTGATTTAACCAATACTCCCTTGCCTCCACTTATTTTTAGTCATTTTCTGCTCTTGTAAACGAAATATTATTTTATCGAATGTAAGTAACTTCGAACATTACTGGTGTCGAGGCAAAATGTGTCCCTTTTCGATTCGACAATTTTCAGGGTGCCTGATGTAAACTTGATCCAATATTTCTATTGGCAGGGGAAAATATTATTATTAAGCACTAAATTTTTCAGTGTTTTTTGACCTGAACTTTGTTTCAGCATTCAATCTGTATGTTGCGCAATGAAAATCAGGAAGAAAAGGATTGTCAGGAATTAAGTCAAGTGTTACTGACAGAATAGGGCTATTATTTCACACTGGTTCCTATAGGTGTGGATTGCATTGGGTAAATTTCCAAGAACTTCAAACAAGACCTTTAATTTATTTACCTGGGGAGTTTCAGAACTTGTAAACAGGGGCAATTTGGCTTGAGAAAAAGCCAATCTGGCGACCCTGTCTGGAAGCTTGCCAGCCGTGGATCAGAAGCAAATAAAAAGAATTGCCCCTGATTACGAGTTCAGAAACTCCCCAGGTAAAAAAATTAAAGGACTTGTTTGAAGTTCTTGGAAATTACCCAATGCAATCGATGTCAACCATGTTGGCTTCTTAATTTCAGTATGGCCTTTTGGCTTTTGCCTGGCTTTTCTTCTCACTTATATATAAAAGTCTTCTTTTTTTATCATAAAATATACAGGTCTGCAATAGAAACTGTCATGTAACCAACGTCTTTTGGCTGCATGCCATGTTGGGGGTGATCAATTACAAAATTGGAAAAGGGGGTAATCAATGAATGAGTTACTTCTCTCGCATTTTGTTAGGCATCACTAAAAAAAGTCTGAATTTTCAAAAAACAGGCAGACACAAATTAAGGGATCAATTTAAAATAAACCTACATTGTAAATTGAACCCCCACTAAAAACCTATTTAGGGTGAATTTTCAAAAAACAAAAAACGTTTTTTCTAGATATAATAAGGAGTAGATTTTGAAAATTTCAGCCCTCCAGCTCCATTGGTGCAGCCTGTACACATGACACATACATAAATAGTCAGCCAGCCAGACCAGCTTGGAAACTGAAGAAACCTATATTGACACTTTTGATGACAGTTTTGGTTGACGTTTTCTTACAAATACAGAAAACCATTGCTCACTTAAAATATAGAGAGATACTAAATTTAGCTTCACCTCAAGATTTTTATATGACCCACATTCAATAAATCTTTAATTGCATCTAATTTATCATCATCCTCATCATCATCATCATCATCGTCGTCGTCGTCGCCGTTCATCGTTGTCGTCGTCGTCGTCGTCGTCGTATTTCTTCATTTAGACACTGTGTACCTTCTGAGTGTCTTTACATATGCTGATAACGTTGGCATATCAAAAACATGAACTCCATTTTATTTATCATTTTCTTTTGTATCTGCATGGTAGATAAACCCAACATTGTCTCAATCTTTAGCCATGAATTTCTAGAGAATTGTTTTCTTTCATTGGCAAATAGCAATTGGTTCTGAGTGGAAAAATTAAGTAGTCTTGTTACATGGGCTATATATTTTAAATATTGTACTTCGCAAAAATCAAATATTGGCATTATTTTTGTTATGGTTCATAGGTCTTCGTTTGAATTTTTAAAGGACCAATCTAATTCACCAATTACCTCAGTAGCAGCTTCTACTCCTTTCTTATTGTGTTTAGGAGCGTTTTTTCTTTTATAGCCGTTTGAAACTGTCTTTTGCAAGAATCCGTGCCACACACTCTCTAGTTTAATCTTTTCATGTTTTTTCATATCCCATGTTTGTATACCATATAGTAATTGGGATCGAACACATACATTTAAAAATGTCATTCTTGTTGACATCTTTATTCTTTGATCAGTCTGGAAAGCAGATGATATACTAAATGTCAGATATTTTTTTATGAAATCTTGATGTTTGATGATTTTCTGTGTTAGTATCACTTGCTGTATGTTTATCACCTGATTTGTCAGTATTCCCAAATTTGATATTTTTATAATTTGTGATCATATCCCCTAGATATTTAAACTTTCAAACATTCTTTAAAGGAGTGTTTCTTATTGTGATTAATGTAGGCCTCGATGCTACTTCTTCAATGGTGTTAAAAGCCAATGTCTCAGTTTTATCTGTTGAAATCATCAATTCATACCTGGTAAAGGTTTCATCATATATTCTTACAATATCTTCCAATTCATGGATATTTGTACATAAAAAGACAATGTCATTGGCCTACAAAAGCATTCGTAATCATTCAGTGCCAGTAAGATCATGGGTTGAACTTTGTTCTCGACTAGAACAGTGAATAGGAATTCAAATAGGAATATTTCAAACCCATGTTTGGATATTTGTCTAGAACTGCTTTCTCTATGCAACGCAATATAAAATCTAAGTAGATGTTAAATATAATTGGTGATTCCATCCCGCCCTGACTACATCCAGTAAATGTTTGCAAAAATGTCTTTGTGTGTTTAATGGTTGTTGTAGTACCAGTGTAAAGTGCTTTGAGAACTTTGACTGTTATGGGAGATCGTAACCGTATTTCAAGGACCTTGAATAACATATCACGATCTATCCAATCGTATGCAGCTCCTAAGTCTATGAAACAGCAATAAAATTCCCCTGAATAGATTTCTATAGCTTTCCTCAAAACAAAGATGGCATCTATTTGATCGAAAGCCAAACTACACATTTGAGACAAGTTGTTCCTAACATGTTCATATTCGAAATGATTAGTGCAGACAATATCTTTGTAGCTATGATGGAAATTCCCCTATAATTATTCGCTTCAACACGAAATCCCTTATTTTTAAATAAACAGTTGATGGATGATATCAACCATGATGGTGGAACCTGGATGGTTGTCCATATAGTAACAGGAAGCATGTTGAGATGTACTAGCAATTTGTTAGAGTGATTGTATTTAAGTTCTTTGGAGAACACTTTGTACCTTTGCACTTGCCGTTTTTTAAAAGATTTTAAAGCCTTTTCTACTTTAGATTGTGTTGGTGATGTAGCTATGATTGTTTCAGTCTCACAGGGCCTTATGTGAGGGAATTTGATTGGATCTAATACCTCAGGCTGTACCCTGTGGGACATTCTGAAAGGTGGTCTTTGAAAAGCAGTTTTTTTAGGTGTGATGGTATTTATTTCAGTGCTTTTCAGCATTTTGGATTGTTTAGCTAGTCAGAATTCCTCTTCTACATTTCGGCACTCACATATTGTATTTCATTAGCTTTAATATTGTAGTATTTATCTGATAAAGCAATTCTTCTTTTCTTAATTTGTTTAGCCAGATCAGCAAGCCGATCTGGATCTTTACAAGATTTATGTTCATCTAAAAGTGATAGATATGCAGTACCTGTCATAAAAGTATTTGAACAAACAGACATTTTGCTTCTAATTGCTTGGTTTTGAGAATAAAAAATAGGAACATTACGCAAGAAGAACCAAATTTTATTACAATCAATATAACAAAGCATGCATATAGGCACGGTTTTGTGGTTCTGAATACTAAATTCCTTGAAAGCATTTTCTTTTTTATCCTTCTAAAATCTTGTTCAGAATCGATCAAGGAGATTGAAAAGGTGAACTCATATTGCTATATGAAAGAGTTGCCAAACTAGTGAGTTAATTTGGATCCAACCCCGCTCAAAATCCATAATGGCCCCTGCAATTTTGTGCTTGTTCAAATATTCATGAGCAGCACCCTATAGAAAGTAATGCGCATAAGTATTTGAACAAACAAACTGTTTTTATTTATTTTCATTGATACTTTTACAAAAATATAATAGGGAAATACGACACAAGGTCAAAATTGATGTGTAAGGAAGGATTTGGTCTTCTCTATCTTAACTTTAACTTAGCTTGTCACATTCACCAACCCAACAATTCTTAATTGTTCCTTTCACCACAACATTGCATTTATTCTGAACATCTCTTTCACTTCACAATCACTAAAAAACACACTTAACATTTTAACAGATCCCGTATTTACAATTTCATGTGTAAGAAAAGGATGTTTATGTACAGTTTTAAAAAGGATCCCAAATGATTCAATGATATGAATTTTATTTTTTTAAATATTAGTATTGTGCAAGCAACTAGGCAAGAAACAGAGTTTGTATTTTTTTTCACATCATTTTTCACCCAGTAAACTTGCTATCCTGCCATGTTACATTATTGGCAGAACTCATACTAATATTTTTAAAAATGGATTACATTTTTGTATACATTTCTAGGTCCAATTCCTTCACCTTTTCTTGATGGATACACCTACTCAGTCAGCCTGCAGCCCCAATAAAATCATTAAGTACGCCCCTGCTTGTACCTAATAATGATATTACAATTATTATTATGATGATGATGATCATCATCATCATTTCTTCAAATCACAACCGGAATATCTGTAATAAGTCAACTATAAGTCACTTATAAGTGTCTAATAGACTCAATTTTGTTTCTAAAAGGCTTCATCTAACTAATTTAATATTAAGATCCAAGGAAATGAATTGGTTTGTATATTACAAAGAAATATTGTTAAATCATATCATTTCCTCCGGCCTGGTAGCACATGTTTTGCTGTCCGGTATCCAATTGGTAGCTTGACAGTTGGGGACCACTGCACTAAGCCATGTCTTATAGGACAAATAGGCAAGGTTTATTTTTAGATTTAAAATTAATATCTGTTCTTTTCTAATTAGTGGCTTTCCTATGGTGTTTATACCTACGCTAAGCCTACTGATTGGATGATTTGGGCATAGCATGTGTGCTGATTCTTTCAATCCTCTTATTCTTCACTGTTGTTCTTAGTCTAATGAAAACAACCATGTCCTTAAATAGGAAAATTGATTTTAAATTTAACTCTTAATGTCATAAACCACTTGACACCATTCCTAATTGACAGCAGAACTCTTTGGTGGCGGAAATAAACTTTGTTAAAATTACTATGACAGATAGAATAAAAAGGTTGAAAGGGAGATAACTTTGATCAGTAGTTATTCCCTTAATATTAACATTTATATTTTCTTATATGAATTTAAGAGTTAAACACAAAATATTACTTATGGTTTGATGTCATTTTTTTAGAGAACCTTTTATCAGAATAAAAACAGTTGAAAGTGAGATAACTTTGATCAGTAGTTATTCCCCTTAATATTAACATTTAAATTTACTTATATGAATTTAAGAGTTAAACACAAAATATAAACTTATGGTTTGATGTCATTTTTGGAGAGAACCTTTTAAATAGGGAAGCAATATTTTAAACTTGGCACAGCCTTTCTGATTTAGCTGAATCTAAAATATCACTTACAAAAGAGAATCGTTTTGCTTTCTTATCTGCTGGATAAGTCACATTTTGCCCTGAGTCGAGCACTGTTTCGGGGGGTGGGGGGTGGAATGAAAAATGGTGGGTGTGCTTTTAGCATTTTTGGCAGAAATCTCAGAAAGAAAAAACAAAATGGTGACTGGTGTACAGTTTCTGATTCAGTTGAATAACATTATTTAATATTATTTATCAAGGAATCAAGACAGAAGGGGGATATTTATTGTTGGAAATAAAATTCTCGCATAGATATAAAACATTATTCTGAAATATATTTTAGATATTTTCTTTAAGGTTAAATGTAAAATAGGGGTGGATCCAGGATTTTGAGGTTCAATTTTCTTTTCTTTTTACTCCATCTGTCTAATTAGACAATGGATTAAAGAAAAAGAAAAATAATTACCAAAAAGTGCAAGGAAGTAACTTTAATCAGAAGTTACTTCCTTAACATTAACATTCCCTAGTATGAATTTAAGAGATAATAATTCAGTCTCCTTTGTTTCTCCTTCCTCTTTTCTTTTATAGACATACAAGGTCTGTCTGTAACATATCAAGCCATTTTGAATATCTTAACAACTGGTTATACAGCCTTGATGTAACTTGATGTAACATTTTTTTTGTTTTTAAGGTTAATTTATGATTATGGGATATTGGGGTTTTTTTCATTTGTAAAATTTCTTTATCTAGATATTTATTTAAAAAATGTTAATTGGGCTTGGCCCAAGCTGTGCCCTCCTCCCTCTGGATCTGTTCCTGTTTCTGTCATGTTAAATAAATATAACTAAATGGGTATTGTTTTCAAATTTCTTCAAATAAATTATGGGGGCCTGGCTTCGGGTCTTTTTTACAAATAGTGGCATTGTTTATTTTCATATTTCTACCTTATTTAATATCAGGTATTTTGCACAAAACCCTAATTGGAATTAAAACAGGTCTGATTAGTCACTGATTAGAAACCATCATCTGACCAACATCTTTTGGCAGCATTCCATGTTGGGGGTGATCAATTAAAAAATTGGTAAAAATTAAAAAGTCTGAATTTTCAAAAAACAGAAAAGGAACATTTTTTTTCTAGACACAATAAGTCCTTCTGATTAAAGTTACTTCCCTTGCACTTTTTGGTAATTATTTTTCTTTAATCTATTGTCTAATTCTGTTCATTGAAGAGTTCCACAGCTGTTTCAAGCGGTTCATGAACCTAAGAGTTAAAAATTGAAATGAGGAGAGATCCCATAATACTTATTTTTATAATGGTTCATTGCAATATTTATTTAATAAAGATCCAAGCTATGGAAAAAGGTTCACCCTATAAATAAGTGCAACTGTCAGCATCATCCTAGTGCAAAAGTTGATTTATGATTAGATTTTCTAATTAACACTTATTACAGAATGTTCTGTCTTAATAACTTGATTAGAAGATGAATAGATAGATATGAACAGACATAGTTCATATATACAACAAATATAAATAGACTGAGATAGAGAGATATGCAGATAGATGTGAAAAGACTAAATAGATGGATAGATATACAGATGTAAACATAGATAGATTGATAAATAGATAGGTATGAACATGCTAAGATAGATATGAACATAGATATGTATATATATATATATATATATAGAGAGAGAGAGAGAGAGATGAACATGCTGAGATAGATAGATAGATAGATAGATAGATAGATATAAAAAGACTGCAAATTTTAATAACTTAGAAAATACAAATTTAGCAGCAAGAAACTCCATTTTGCAATGTCATCTTGTGTTGCTCTCAGAACTATTTTTTATAACTCATGTAGTGAAGCCTGTAAAAGGGAGTCTTAGATGCATTCTCTTATTTGAGTGATACCTTCAGGCGTGTAGTGCTGCGGGAACATTTAGGAATGGTGTTTCCATACTTTTGTGGGGAGTGGGAACACTATCTATATATTACTAAAATTCTCTGATAAGAAAAATTGGACAATTCACTGATAAGAAAAATTAGCCAGTATATGTCCAAATAATCATCTCATATGGCCTCAAAACATCTCTGAAATTGGTGAAATATTTTTTTTAATTCTTGGGTGGGAAAACTGGAACCCCTGTGTTCCCTCATTTCTTTTTTAGCACTTCACCACCTTAGTAACCGATTGTGCAAATTTCGCCATTTGGCACAGTGGAATTCACAGCCTTTGGAGTTCTGATGTCTCCACTCCCCGTTTCATACTTATAGTAACTCTGTAACACTCAAACTTACCTACTTTAACTTATTGCGCCATCTAATTAGTCACTTCAACTGGTATCTTAACACCTGTCTCAGGTGCACATAAACACTAGCCTGTTACATTCTAAATCAATATGGAACAATGTAGAGCAAGTACTTCTTAGACTCACAATACGACAGCTTCGTATTTTAGAAGAAAACTTTACAGGTGTGGACCTGGGGGCTCAGACAAAGAGCAACTAAAACAATTTTTTAAAAATGTCTAGATAAAGAAATTTTAGAAACAAGAAACCCAGACAATCCCAAGTAATCATAAATTAACCGTAAAAACAAAAATGTATTATTTTGTTTTTCATCTAATATAAGTAAAATGTCTACCGTCTTCTTATTCTTTGTAAATTTTTGATTTATTGGTTCTGTGGTAAATTTCTACGATTAATTTTTTTACTTTACTCTTTTTTGCCAATTCTAGTATCAATATGGAACGACTCAAATAGAAGTGAAAAATGCCAGATCACATATAACTTTCTTGTTTTACTTTATTCTTTTGTCAATTCTACTGCTAAAAAGCTACGACTCAAATAGAAGTGAAAAATGCCAGATCACATATAACGTTCTTGTTTTACTTTACTCTTTTGTCAATTCTACTGCTAAAAAGCTACGACTCAAATAGAAGTGAAAAATGCCAGATCACATATCACTTTCTTGTTTTACTTTACTCTTTTGTCAATTCTAGTGTTAAAAGCTACGACTCAAATAAAAGTGAAAAATGCCAGATCACATATTACTTTCTTGTTTTACTTTACTCTTTTGTCAATTCTAGTACTAAAAAGCTACGACTCAAATGTGAGTGAAAAATGCCAGATCACATATCACTTTCTTGTTTTAGATGTTTGGAATCTGTTTTATTTATAAAAATTAATTTTTCCATTTGGAACACCCACCCCACCCTGTTCAAAATCTGGATCCACCCCTGCTTTGATCTTTCATTCAATTCATAGTCTGCTTTTTTTGTTCAATTTTTGACAATTACTACTCCACCAATGTATACTTATTGGTTGAAATTTTATCACATTTTTTCATTTTAAATCATATTACATGTACATATTAGGCAATATTACACACATAACATTACATATATATTAGATAATATTATATACATATTATATTGCAAATATATTACAATCTATTACATAATATATAATATCAGATATTAAATAAAATTCCTTGTATATTGCACTGCATGTATATTGCACATTGTTACATATACATATTTCATAATGTTACATAATATCACAGGCACAGTGCATCACATACATAAATGTTGGAATTACCTGAACACATCTTGAAACTAGATAGCATTCAGAGAGCACATACCTTGCTGTACACAAACTCAATCGAAAAATCTGCCACAAAATTTAATCATTTCTCCTTTAGCTCATGGCCCACCGTTCTACAAAAATTAATTGCAAACTTTTGGAGATATTGTGTGGACAGACAGAAAGATGCAACCAAATACATTCGCAGAGGTAATGAAAACTACTTCTCTATGGAAGACACTAAAAGCTACAAATTACTGCAAGCAGCATCTGAAATATGAATTTTCAAATATATATTTCAAATGTTCCAAGAATACATCTGATATCACCAGTGCCATCCAGTGATGGAAATAGGTTTTGGGAACAAGGTATATGGTAAGGCTGGGTTTTGGGAACAAGGTATATGGTAAGGCTGGGTTTTGGGAACAAGGTATACAGTAATGTCTCCATTAGTAGACATTGAACATATAATACACCTTGAAATTGAGAAATTCCATCCCTGTTGCTATCAAAGAGGCTGTTTGAATTTGGTTGAAACTTAGGCTTGCTACTGAAAATCTAAACCATCTTCATATATTGCAGTAAAACTTCTCTTCCCATGATTAATTGAAATGATGTAGACCTTATCAACCTTATCCTTACTACCAATGCTTTCATGATTAAATAAAAATTAGGAGGCTGTATCTGATGTCAGGTTTATTAAAAGTGATACACAATCTTGATATATGGAAATCATATTAATCTCCACTACCCACATCACTGGTTTGTTGCTGGTTTAAGTTATTTATGTGTTCTGACATTTATATTTATCTATGTATACATCTATCTATCTATGTATCTATCTATGTATCCAGACTTTGCCCAGCCCTAACCGTTCATAGTAGAAACTGGAAATTTTGCACACACAATCCTCAATGGGTAGGGATAATATTGTAAGAGGCCAGAACCCTTGACCCCCAGTCAACCCCCCCGTTGACCGGGGTTCAAGTGTTCTGGCCTCTTCCCCTATTTAAAGGGAGAATTTTCAAAAAATAAAACAATATTATCCCTACCCATTGAGGATTGTGTGTGCAAAATTTCCAGTTTCTAATGTGGACATACGCTTAAATATTTTAAATGTATAAAATATATTAATTTTAGAGGACCCCAAATCCTGTGACCCTATCCCTTACATTTCATCTATATTGTAACAAGGGCTATTTTATTTATTATGTATCATGTAAATGCATTGCAAATAAGGGAAAAGGGATGGTCAGTGGTCAGGAACTAATGTAAATATTACTGAAGGAATATGGCTAGTTTATGTATAATAAAATAAACTCATAGAATTAACATAATAATCAGAATTTGGTTGAGAATGGAGCTAGGTTATCAAAATATGATTTTATTGCCGGACTTTCTCTTTCTTTCTTATTTTTTATTTATTTTCAGATTTTGTACAGATTTTTGTTAAGAATTCTCAGAGACGGATCCAGAATTTTGAGGGTTTTTTTTGAGCAATTTTGTTTTTACTCCACCTGTCTGATAAGACAATGGATATAATATTGTTTTTCGTTTTTAAGGTTAATTCATGATTACTTAGGATTATTTGGGGTTTTTTTTTTATTTATAAAATTTCTTTTTTTCTAGATATTAAAAAAAAATGTTCAAATTGTGTTTTGCCTGAGCGAGATGGGTGGGGGGTCCGGACCCTCTGAATCTGCGGCTGATTCCTTCAAAATAAAAAAAAGTCACTCTCATAAAGAGGTTGGGGAGTGTTGCCTTCCCATACAGATAACAAGAACCAAGGAGTGAATTCTGGAAGTCTTGAAGCACTCTATTTACCAACCAGTTTCATGACCCCAAAGATCAAATGACAAGAATTCCGAGCTTGACTGGCCCAGCGGCTTCTTCCTAATTTGAGAAGGGAGTGACAACTTGCCACTACCCTTAAATTGCTAGTTGGATTTTTTCATCCACCCCCCATCTCTCTCTGTCTATCTCTCTCTGTTCTTTTCTCT
>VCCN01005748.1:5527512-5541995 GCA_006491835.1 Architeuthis dux
TCCCATCTCTTTCCATGACGACCGCGATTGTGCTAACCTCTGTCGTGTATTACCAGCAAACCTTTCTATCTCATCCCTACAACTTGTGTCTGGTCTTTTCCTACTGTGATTACTGTTCATGGGCACCAATCGGTTAGTCTTTTCCCCCCATCTATTGTCATCTCTTCTTGCTAAGTGTCCAGCCCATTTCCATTTTTGTTGCTTATTATTTGTATAATAACCTTCACTCTAGTCCTCCCTCTGATCCATGTTGATCTTTTTCTATCTTTTAGAGTTATCCCTAGCATTGCTCTTTCCATAGCTATCTGTTAGAATGTAAGTTTATGCTAAATTGGTCCCTTAGTTTGTGTCCAGCAGCGTTCACACATGCTTTTTAAAAATTCAAAAAAGGTGAGAGAAGTAACTTATTAATTGAACAAATCTTTTTCCAATTTTTTAATTGATCACTCCCAACATGACATGCTGCCAAAAGATGTTGGTCATGTAACAGTTTTTATTAAGGGACTAACCAGACTTGTTTATTAGTTAATTGAACATTCAAACTCATAACAGATTGGCACTTAACATCACAAACCCATTCTTTAATCAGGCAGGTTAGCAGGATAAACAGATATATACATTGAAATAGTTCTTCGGACGATTGCATTCCTTCTTCTTGTTGGTGTTGTTAACACAACGTTTCGGCCAATCCATTCTTCGCCCTTCTTCAGGTGTAATTTCCGAACGTGATGGGGTAAACAGAAGTTTTTTTAATTTCAAAGGAGGTAACCCTTATAACGTAGGATTTGGGTGTTATAAAGGTTATCTCCTTTGAAAATTGCCATAGTATCTAGCCATGATTTTCTTTGTTTTGGATTCTCAGAATAAATCTAGTTTTGTTTTTATCGCCAGTTTATCCAAAAGTGACATTTTCTATGTCGAGCAAGAAGAGAAAGACAAGTATTTAAACCAATTAGACGAATGTTCGTTTCTGTCATTTCATGTAGAACCCATTTTCCTTGTGTCTGAATTTTTCCTTTTTTCTATCTACATAGTTGATTAATTTCACAAACAATAAAAAAGCTGAGTTCAAAAACACTTCTAAGATTGAACAAAAGATGGAACTGGAAAGTTCTGTATCAGCCTAATACAGATACACCATCGATTTTCCGGCATCTGATGGTCTGACACCTCTTTTAATCCGGACTAATTCAGTAAGAAGCCACAGTTGGCATTGTGTGGAGCTATTTTATTTATACTGCAGTGGTTGTTACTGCTCCATTAAGCTGTGTGAGACTTATACTATCAGCGCATCAACTGTATATGATATAAAAAAGCAAAAGGAGAAAATATAGCAATTCTTTACAGAGAGTGATTTTAAGTGTTAGTTAATAAATTACAGGTTCAACAGATTTAAAAGGCAACAGAAGATTTACTTACAAACTCATTTATTTATACTCTTCATTATATCGCCGGCACCTCCTTTTTGTCTCATCTCCAGATTCAATATATGGCATCTGTTCATTCCAAACGTAAACAATATAGCCACTTTACCGAAAGTCCAGCCTAAGGGCCATAACTATCACTAAATACTGACTAAACATTAAGAATCTGTATCATTTACCTCTGTCAATGAAGTTGAAAAGGGAGAACTGATTACATTTTTGAGTGGATCCATGCACAATTAACTCCCCTACGTCATAGTTATATGTCCAAAACACATAATATTGCTAATTTCTTTTCTCCTCTCTGCAAGATATCTCCAAAAGTTCTCAATGAATTTCATTCAGATCTTATGGAAGGGTGGACAATAGGCAAAGGAAGAAGTGAATACAATTCGGAGTGGATTCATGCACAATTACCTCCCCTGTGTCATAATTTCATTATATTGATTTCTCTTTCAGCTTCTTCATATATGCAACAGTCGAACAGTTAACTACCCTGTCTCAGATATATCCACTAAGGGATTTCAATGATGTTTATGGTTACTGACAGTGGCATTGACAGTGGTATGTGCTCTCTGGCTGCTTTCTAGTTTATATTAATGTATTGCATTTGACCATTTAATTCATCTTTAATATTTGTCATAATTCAAAAGAAAAAAAAAGATATGAGACGTGCATAATTAGAGTGTCAGAAGTGTATTATCTTATTAAGATTAAGTGACATCTGTTGGTCTGGCAAAATGGATAATCCGGCAGAGTTCTGAAACCAAGGGGGTCGGAAAATCGGTAACTTACTTGTATAAGCTAAAATGATTGAGTTATGGATAATAGATAGAACTAAAGGTTGCAATATATATGAGGGATATCCGAAAAGTAAGGTACAAACATCTACTAATCCAACATGTTTATTACTATGCAAATAAAACATTGTGCATATGTTACCAGTACCAGTACTACTATGCTACTTTTTCACGTAGTCACCATCGAGATTGATGCACTTGTCCCATTGGTGCACGAGTGCATAAATACCCTTCTCGAAGAACGTGATGTCAAGCGACTGCAGCTACCCTTGCACCTATGCAATTTCTTTTCATAATTTGGAACAGTATAGGGGAGCTGATGGGGACTTTCTGGAGCACATGATCACAGGTGATGAGACCTGGGTGCATCACGTTTGTGTAAGGGTGTCATCCTGTTGCACAACAACGCCAACCCAACCTGACAAAAGAGTGGCTTCAGCGATATGGTTGGGATGTTTTACCGCATCCACCACATAGTCCTGACTTGGCATCTTCAGATTATCATCTGTTTGGGCCCCTCAAATCCCAGAAGTAGTTCCACTTGGATGACGCTTGTTGTTGCAGAGGTGCAGTCGTTTGACACCACCTTCCTCGAGGAGGATATTTATGCACTTGTGCACCGATGGGTCGTTGTTTTCGGGAGTTTGACCACAACATTACCCCGGAGTTCACGTATAAACCTATGCATGTTTATGTCTGCAATGAAGTGTGTGTGTGTGTGTGAACAAGAATATTTTAACATAAAATAGACAAACAAATATTAATGCACATGTAACTAAACTTTGTAAAATATAATTGTTTAATTTTGCCACTTTTTTAGTCTATTTTATGTTAAAATATTCGTGTTCAGTATTTTTCAACTTTTTAGAATTATATTAACACATTGCACATTTTTCTTACTGGTCCTGTTTTCTTTACGATTTTATGATTTTTTTCTTTTCTTTTTAGAAGTCATTTATAATTTCTAGGTAAACAATTACCTTGTTATTTGAATTAAACATAGTGATCTCTCTGCTAATTTTTGCATTCTTTCTCTATCTTTATTCTCTTTCTTTTCCTTTATTCTTTAATGAATTTTAAAAATATTTTCCTGCCATCATTTCTTTGTCTTGTCTCTCCTAACAGCTTCGATTATAACTTAGAGATTTTCTTATTAATCCTTTTTACCTATCACAATTTCTTGCATTCCAACTATGTTTTTGACATGGTGCGTAGGGTATTTGAGGACATATCATTCTGACACTATCAGGACACCAGAGTTTGTACAACAGGTTCAGAACATTATCGATGATGATCCCAGAAAGTCAATGAGGGCCATTTCCAGAGATTTCCAGGTGTCAGACAAGTTGTGATGAGGAGAAGTCAGTTCATGACACAGGAAAACCGGCTGATCCACTCAAAGCGGTTACTCAACAAGGTCAAAAACCCTGAAGAAAGTGGCATGCTCTGGTTTTTCTCTGATGAAAACCAGGACCAAAAAGTGAACAGGAAAAATGACAGGTGGCTATATGCAGATCTTTCTGAGGTCCCCAGGGTTATGCATACCAAGTTACCAGCATCGGTGATGGTTTTAGGCGTCATGAGTAACGAGAGACATGTCATGCCACGCCACTTCTTTCCACAGGGTCTTAGAGTTAATACTGCTGGCTACATTTTAGGTGCTTTAAACAGTTGTTAAGCCCTGGATTGAAGGAGTAACCAATGGAAGGCTGTATGTGTTCCAGCAAAATTCTTCTCCTTCTCACAATAAATTAAATGTGTCCTCAAATACGCTACACAGCCTGTATTAAGGAGAGGTAAACAATAGCCCGAAATATGGAAAACTGGAACACAGTTACCTTCCCTTCATCATCTAAACTGTATAATACACAGTGTGTCTTTGTTGCTTGTTTGGTTTGTCTGTCACGCACTGGTGTCCTGATAGTGTCAGAACATTAAGAATGCCTTTTCCGCTTAGCTACAGATGAAACATCCCCACCGGGGGCTTCCAACTATTTCCAAACTTTATGAACAAATAATCTGGCAACATTCATAAAGTTCGCAATTTCTAAATCGCTGTGTTTTGCACTTAAGGCAACAATAACAGCGTGTCTTTTCATTTCTTGAGTTAAATTATAATCTTCATGATGTATCTGAAAAAATAAAGGCATATAAATTAGTTTGAAGGAAGCGATAGCTTGGTAATGATATGTCCACAAATACCCTACGCACCATGTATATGAGAAAATATCTCTCAATCGAAAACAAATTCCTGGATCTGACCCCAAATCAATCAATTCTCCCTCAGCCCATAGCCCTGTATTCCACATTATTTCATTGAAATTCATTATGAACTTTTAGAGATATTGTGTGGAAAAACAGACTAACATGGGCGAATACTATACCTCTTTCTTAGCAAGGTTTTAAAAAAAAAGCAAAAAAAAAAGCAAAAGTCAATAATCCATTCATGATTTTATTAATCTTTATTGTCATTCAGATTTATTAGTATACAAAGCTATCAGGTGTGACAAGCAGGGCCATACTTAAGACAGTGCAGCTGCTAAGGGCCCCAAGAATTTAGGGGTCCTCCAAAAAATGTCTTAGAAAAATATTTTTTATTTATTTTCAATGTTTCAATTTTTTGGAGGATTTATCATGTTTGGCGCCATGCAATGCGATTTCTGTTCCTGGGTAGTGAGTGTTATTTTCTAATTTCTAATGTGTAAAAAGTATAGAAAATGGCTATTATTCCCTCAAACTTTGCTTTTGTGACCAGGACAGTGATATTCATATGTAGTTGATTTTCTTATTTTATGTGATTAAAAATGTGCAAATTCGCAAGTTATCCAATTGGAAATAAGTAGATTTCAAATTTTCAGAGAAAGCAGAAAGAGAATGTCTTTAACACCATGTCAACATCATAAATCATTAACAGCCCTCATTGTTTGCAAGCTTGGAACATCTCAGGGGTGGATCCAGGATTTTGAGCAGGCAGATCCAAATGGAAAATATTATTTTTACAAATAAATATACAAAAACAAAAACAAAAAGATTTAAAACATCAAAATCAAGAAAGTAATATGTGATCCAGTATTGTTCACTTATATTTCAGTCATGCACTAGAATTGACTCAAAAGAGTAAAGTAAAAAAGATAAAGACATTTACCATGGGAACAATAAATAAAAAATTTTATAAAGAATAAGATGGAAGACATCTATAAGAAAAAATAAATTGTGATCATTTGGGGTTATTATATTTATTAAAATTTCTTTATCTAGATTTAAAAAAAAATGTTTTTTTAATTGTGCATTGCCAGTACAGGGATGCTAATCCAGAATCCCTGAATACTCCTGTGCTGCTATGAGAAATATAGATAGAGTAATAGCTTTACTGACTGTGTGTTATGGTACTGATGATAGAGAGATGTAGAAAGGCTATGGTTTGTGTCATGCGCCTGAAGAAGGTCACATTGTTCCTTTCTTTCTCTGTTTCTTCCTGCAGTAGTAAAAGGAATAATGCATGCATTACAGGGATGCATATTTAACAATGCAATTGAATAAAGATGCATAACATGGATGTAACATAATAATAAATGTGTTTATTACAAAATACATGTTATCAATAGTTAGTTCTCATCTATAGAGAAGAAGAAGAATAGTTTATAAAAGTTTGGTTTGCTGCTTTCTTAATTGAATAAAAAGGTCGTTCGTTTGTTCATGTGTGTAAAAAAGAGAGTGTATATGTATGAATGCGTACGTATGTAATTGAAATAGAAGAGAGGTGCACGTCTCTTTGATAAAATGTTGGACCAACCCTAATTCTGCAGGCAACAGAACCAAGTGTGGACGAAGATCGATATGGGTTAGCCTTCTTATAGGAAGAGGTAAGTGGAAGGTGTTGGCTGGTGTAAATGTTAGCTCTTTGGAGGGGTTCTTGTCAACTCCCTAAAGTTAAAAAGGGATAGACAAGGTACAAGTATCATCCTAGACATTCAGTCTGCAATGTGTATCGAATTACAAGTCAAGTGGTATATTTTCATGTCATGTGAGACAGATAACTTGGTTCAGGAAAATCTGAAACCTAGGTGTTCCTTGGACAATATATGTGTCAATGATTTCATTCAATGAAAATACATATGTATCTGTTACAAATAGCTCCCTTTCTGGATCGATATAGGATATCGAAATATTGGATATTGCCAATAAAAATGAAAGCGTGAATGACCATGTGACAGTTTGTTGAATATCCAGTTGAGTTGTCTCTATTATATACTTCTATTTTTAGAGAACCATTAGTAGCAAGTGAATCTGCGGATTTGATTGGTTTTCGATCTGTGTACTTTTTGGTAGAAAAAGTAACATTTTGCATGTCGGAGAAGTGTCAAGTCGATTTGAGAAAGGTACCACTGAGTTGAATGGAGTTGTGTAGTCACCTTGGTATGCATGAGTTGTGATGACTTTGGTTGAATGACCAGTGCTTTTTGTTGTTGTGTGCCTTTTTTTTTTAGAGAGCTCTGTTTCATTTAAAGGACATTGAAGCTGTTGCATGAACAAATTTGTTGTGCTTTGACTTGAATTGGAAGAACATACAGTTGTAACGGATACATATCACATGTATCCGTTACACCTGTATCTTCAAAAATCCAAGGACTTAACTTGAAAAGAGTTGAATTTGGGAATTCTGTTAGGTTTGGATAAAACTGCTAGCCCATCACCATTGTTAATAAATCGGTATGAACAAAAATGATAAAGATTTCAAGTGACACCTGATTTTAAAAATGTATAGTAGACACTGCAGTATATATATATTTGATTGGAAAAAAAAACAAGATTAAAATTCACCACAGCAGCGCCATGCAAAAAACAAAGGTATGTGGTCATCTGCAGCTCCCATAATTTGAAATAGTGATCAGTTTACATAAACAAAAAGCAGAATAAAATATATGAAAAATACACCCACTACTCAGTAAATATTGTTTCATCCTTTTTCTATATCTAATTGTTCATCCTTTTAATAATATGTTTAAATAAATTTCAGTCGAGGCACAATATAGAAAGAATAAAAAATATACATTTAAAAAAAATCGAAATAATCGATAAAAATGATGAAAAACCTTATTTTTTAAAATATTTTTTTCACTCAATAGTGAAAAGATTTTTTTTTTCCAAAATCAAAAGCCCAAATTATAATTAATTGAATAAAACTAAAAATTTGCTGAGAATAAAAATATTTTACTTAATTTTCCTTTTTTTTTAAATCCCAAAGTAAGAGTTCCATTCCAGCAGTTCCAGATTATTTTTCTAAAAAAGGTAAACGTAATTAATATCTGTAAGATGTAAAATATCTGGGAAAGAAAATTAATTGTTCTCTGCCTGAGCAGGGATTGGGTTCGATACTTCACTTGAAAAGAGTTGAATTTCAGTAACTCTATCAGCTTTGGATGATAGAACTGCTAGCACACCTTCATTGTTAACAAAGATTTTTTTGGGCTTCAAAATGCCATCGGCTGACTTAAGTGGGATATCAACAAAACTGCCTTCGTGTTGAATTCTGTGAATTTGATTGCTATTTACGTCTGCAACATATATAAAATTACATCCAACCACAATATCGGCAATAGAAAAACCATCATTCGATCCCACTTGATAGTGGAAAAGCACTGTTCCACTCTGATCTATGCAAGCCATGTTCATTAAGTCCACAGGAGTTATGATCAATATGTTACCTGATGGCAGAACACGAAGCCTGTTCCAATCGCAAAAATACAAAGAAAGTGGCATATTAATCACATGAGAGATTTCATAAGAAGATTCTGGATTATCCTTAGATATTATATCAACGCACAAAGTGTTATCACGGTAGAGTGCAAAGATCCTTTTGTTGTCGTCTGACGCCAAGCCAGAGTATTTCTTTCCATGTGAAATATCGGTTTCTTCTTTCAAGTCACTATGGGTGAAGATCCCGATCTTTTTATTGTATGGTAACGAGATTGCTACACGGTTGTCCTCGAGGATGCACAGACCGTAGGGTTCGCAATCAAAGGGGATATTGTTCAGGCATTCACCAACTTTCGAAAATTTGCAAACTTTGTAAAAGCTTGCTACGGTGATCAGAATAGATTCGTCAGGTAACATGACCATGTCGTTAATACATGCAAGTATATCTTCTTGGCGACCCAAGGTAAACGATGTTCTTAACTGTAGAGGATCTCGAATACAGGGTTCACCTTCTTCTGGCACATTGGTTGCTGCTGCAGCTTTGGCTGCTGCTGCAGCTTCAGCTGCTGCAGCTTCAGCCAATTTTGAATCAGCTGGGAATGACTTGGCCCAATCTCCTCGTGGCATAAAATAATTGCGTGGTTTTGTCACTTTTCGACACGTCGGGCAGTTGAAGGTAGATGAATTCCCATTGTCTTTGAAGATATCCCGTTTGATGATGAACAAGTGTAAACATTCACAACAAAACTTGTGGGAACAAGGAAGTTCTTTCGAATCTCTTATGATATCCAAGCAAATCGAACACTGTTTTTCCAAATCATCCATATCTAAAGTGTTTTAAATCAATTTTCTGGACAAAAATAATTTTAAAAAAGGATGATATCTCACCTTTTTTTCTCAACAACTGAAAACTTAAAAAAACGAACAGATCGACTTACGGTCCACAAAGTATGTTGGAAGTTTGAAGAGAAGGAAATCCTGTACAGTGGTTCTCAAACAGTGTGCCAACGCCCAATAGTGTGCCGCAACTATCACCTAATTGTGCCGTGTAAATTTTCCAAAATATGCAAACATATTTCGAGCATTGAACGTATCCAGTACGGGTATTAAGTCTTTTCCACTTCCACCACACAGTTTTTTGTGAGATCTCTCAGCCTTTTTAGCGACAGATGAAAAGAAAAAAACGTGCAAAAAGGGTGATGTGTAATCAATATGTTGATATGAAAGTTTCGTTCATAGACTACTGAAAGGTTTTCGTCGATTTCATTTTTCACAGTACGTCTTAACTTTAAAGAATTGGTGTACACCCCTCAAGTCCAGTATATTTCTTAGTGTGCCGTCATACGATTAAGTTTGAGAACTACTGCTTTACAACGTGTAGACTTATTAATTTGTTATTTCCACTTTGGTGGTAGAAGAATCTGTTTATCCAAAAAGGGGAGTCGAAGTAAAGTTGTTTAGCGAACGTTATTTCTTCGAATTTGGTGAGCAACTTAGTTTCAGTTTGTAAAGTGAAACTATAAACAAGTAATTATCAAAACGAGGCCAGATAAAACAATTTTAAAAGAATAGAAAAGGAGCAAAATGTGCAATATGTAAAATAAAAATTAAGTAAATTTATAAAAATTTCAAATTAAATCAATCATCTTCAAGAAAATCGAAAAAGTATCACAACCTAACCTCTAACTAAAATTCCCGACTAACCGTGAATCTATATTTTAGTTTCATTTTAATCCAAAGCACAGGAAAGGAAATGAATCTCTTGTTATGAGGTGTGGTTAGTAAATCTAGTAATCGTGTATAAGTGAATTAGATTCTCACTCAGTGCCAAATTAAGTACTAAAATAATCGAAAGCATCATTATATAAAATAGATAAGTCATCAAACCAATAAAAGGTGGTGTAGGAATCATATGAAAAAATTAATTTCACCTAAACAGGATATTCATGTTTTTCTTAATTTTATTTTTGACAGGACCACAGCCGAATTTGTCTATACGCAAACTACGCTACGCTATTACGGAATAATAATAATAGTATCTTAAAAATGTCCTAACAAATATCACTTTAAAAAATGGAATTAACACATTTTATTCACACAATTGACACATTGCATTTGCATTAATTACTTAAAAGTATACACGAAACGGGGGGTTGAAGATGGGGGCCCCATATTGCTAATACTAGCCTAGGGGGCCTGTTATAGGTTAATCTTTTGGTTAACATTATTGACAACAAGGTAATTTCGTTGTACTCGTAGAGATGAGTGGGTGTCATCTTCACTTTTTGTGGCCTTGTGCCAGACTAAGCTAAAACACTTTGCCGTAGAGTAATGGTTAACAAGAAGCTACTCTCGCAGATAATAACTACTGCAGTGTGTTCGATCCTCACTGAGTGTCTCACAGCTATGACCTTGTGCCAGGGGTAAGCGGTGAGACTAATCACCGGACGGAGATAAATAATATAACTGCTGAAGAAGAGAGTCTTATTTAGGGTTTCTAATTAAATTATACCTTTTTAGAGATATATAGTCTTCTATTTTAGTAACTTTACATAGGCTTTCGTGAGTTTTATCGACATTATGTTGCAATTTGCCGTGTGTTGATATACCAAACCAACTTTAGTTTAGTTTTGTGATTAAAATGTACACCTTTTTAAAGATATACTATTATTTTAGTGACTTTACATAGGCTTTTGGTGATACTATTTCATTAGTAAGCTTTTTGGTGAGTTGCCGATTCTAGAGGATTTAAATTTTAAACCCACGGCGAGAATCGAACTCACACCCTTCTCTTACCGTGGGCTTTACACTTTATTTCTGATAACACTGTTTACTCGTTGTCGTAGGATTACGGTACGAGTCAGAGTTGTAATAAAAAGCAACTAAAAATTGAGATGAAGAAGGTAAAAACAAGTCCAAATTAATAATAATAGTACACTACACACTATTATTTAGTAAGCTGTGATTTTCGGATTTAAAATTCTCTTTCTATTCCTAAATTATTCAGGGAAGATGAGAGAAATCTTTTAACCTAACTTGGTTAAATTTACAATTTTAAACGAATAAAATTAACAATGAAAAAAAATCAGTTATGATGTTGCAGAGGTAATTTTATTTTGCTATTTATAAATAAGGGAACAATTACGGCTGACACCGCTGGACTGTATTTGTTTTGAAATGCAATATAAATGAAAGAAATATCCGATTGGCGTATATATTTTTTAAAGTTTTTAACTTCAGTTTTTAAAGTTGAACTTTGACAAAAATATTTTTGGTTATCATTACCTTTCCTGTTTCCAAATAGCCGCCGATTCAGCTGTTGTTGATAGCGGAATCCACCAAGTCGTCCGCTGCTGCTGATGGCGAATTTAAAGTCAAAGAAAGAGACGAGAAGATTCCTCATAACGGCATTTTCAGTAAACACAAATGAACAACGGGGTAGGTTTTTAGCGTAAAGGTTAGTGCTAGGGGTAGTGTTGGGGTTGGTGCTTTTAGGCTTTAGGGTTAGTGTTTTTTGTGGGGTTTTTCTCCATTTATTTTTATTCAAGCGAAAGCTTAGTAAACACAAATGAACAAAGGATACCTTAGGGGTAGTGTTGGGGTTGGTACTTTTAGGCTTTAGGGTACTATTAGGGGTAGTGTTTTTTGTGTTTTTTCTCAATTCTTGTTATTCAAACCAACGCTTGGTAAACACAAATGAACAAAGGATAGGTTAGGGGTAGTGTTGGAATTGGTACTTATAGGGTACTGTTAGGGGTAGTGTTTTTTGTGTTTTTTCTCAATTCTTTTTATTCAAGCCAAAGCTTGGTAAACACAAATGGACAAAGTGTTATGATATCTAAAGGTTACCCCGAGGTCAGACATCTGTGCGGAAATGTAAGTGAACCCAGTCATCTCAGGAAATAGGTATATTGTCTAAATATTGTCAGTGTCTAAAACAGGATGGGACCGGTGATTGACACCATGTAGGTGTTAGAGAAACTATAAAGCAGACCCGAATAGAAAACTCAAAGAGCGGACAGAAATCTCGGCACTCAAAGAAGAGACATCAGTGCAGCCGAAAGGCAGAAGATCGCTGTCCTTGTTGGGGACAGACTGGCGGTTCTCCTTATCATCTCTTTCCCACTCTTCATTCTCCGGCCAACAAAGATGTATGTTGTGTAATAAAAATATGTCCAGATATTTTTACAAGCAAGTCTTCGAGTTTACTTTCTATCCAAGTCCAGGACACCCCACTATGCAACAAAAGGATAAGTTAGGGGTAGTGTTGGTGTTGGTACCTTTAGGCTTTAGGGTACTGTTAGGGTTAGGGTTTTTAGCATAAGGGCTAGGGTTAATATATTTAGGGTTTAGGGTTAGTAGGCCTACCACGTTTTAGGTATACGTACTCCAGCCATTTTCACTTCAGAAAGTGGAAAAATGTTGAAATTGACGTCTGCTTCTTTGACTTTAAATCCTCCATCAGCAGTAGCAGCAGACAACGGCTGATTCCATTGTAACGTTCTTGTTGTGTTTAGTGCCTTTGTTCGCTTTGTTCTTTCTGTTGTAGCTGTGTGAGATTAGAATGCGTTTGATTCGTAACTGTGTTTAAGCGTGTTAAGAAAAGAAGATGGAATGGAAGACAGTGTTGATCAGGGCTATTGCCTGTGTGGAACTGCCTTCCCCGTTCCTTCTTCTGGTCTGCACTTTCTGTGACCGGAAACGGAATGGGGGCTGCTGGGAGCTTGCTTCAGCATGTTTATTGATTTAACATAACATACATATATATAAACATTACATCTATTATCAGCAGCAGCTACAGCAGCAGCCATTTGTCGGATCTCTCCAAACATTTATACCATTCTGACCTTCCATACATTTCTCATCAATCTGTCAACAAGTAGGCTTCCAGCAGTTTATAACAGCAAAGATGTGCGGACGTAGTTGTAGACATAAACCAGCCAATCAGACAGTGGCACTGTTTGTCATATAAGCAAATGCCTTACACCATACGCCAGAACAACAGAGGCGCCAAATATTTCATCTTCACGACCACCTGTCGAAGATTACTGTTTCTCATACCAACATGTATGTCACCTGCGTGCAGAACCCAAGTACACAGATATTTACACAGACAATTACATAGAGACTCTCACATACTTTTCCCCCAATCAAGAGACTTTCACATACCTTTACCATACAAACATTTCCTTTCTACTTCTTAGAACTACCTATAACCTTTAAGTAGAAACCATATACAAACCTGTAGATTTAAGCTGCACAAAGAGGTGTTGGGAAAACACAGACACAGTTCGGTGCGAACAGTCACTGGATAGCATGTCAAATGCTGCACCAAGAGGGGTTGGGAAAACACTTTTTTTCATAGTTTACTATTTGCAAAAGACACTGGCTAACCTTTTCTTTTTCTAAAATTACTGTGATGGGGTTATGCTAATGTTTATAATTGATAGGGAAAAAAGCATCAATTGTAAATGCTGTGTTTATTTTGTAAACGTGAATAAAGAAACGAGTTCATCCAGGGTGGACATGAATTCGATCCCTGCACAGAGCTCATTTCTTTATTCACATTTATGATTTAGGCCGCTCGTTTAGCAGTTGTTCACACTGGCGACAGGCAAATATAGGTTCCCAATTAATAAATGTCTTTATAATTATCATATGTAGATATATAAGTCTGATAATTATAAAGACATTTATTAGTTGAGAACCTATATTTGCTCGGCGCCGATGTGAACGAGCGGCCTAAATTGTAAATGTGAATAAAGAATTTGTTCACACTGGCGCGGAGCAAATATAGGTTCTCAACTAATAAATGTCTTTATAATTATCAAATTCTGTCGGATATAAAAATGATCCATCATTTGATTTCATATATAAGTCTATAACTTTGTACCATATGTTGCACATTTTTTTACCTACTCCATCTTTAACTCCATTCATTCTTTGATTCTTTTTCTATTTCCAATAATAATTGTGATCAAATAATGTGGCAGGTTGATAGCATCGTTGATAGCATCGTGAAGGCTTTGAGATATACTTCAAAGTACCGACATCTCAAAGAGCTTCAAGTCTGAGAGAAAGCGTTCATACATTATGCAACATTTTTAGGTTTCTTGATTAAACTTTGGAAGCCAAAAGTTTCACCAAAAATGAATGAAACAGGTCTGCTTAGTCACTCAATAGAAACCGTTATGTTACCAACATCTTTTGGCAGCATGCCGTGTTGGGGGTGATCAATTAAAAAAGTGATGATCAATGAATAGGTTACTTCTCTCACCTTTTGTTAGATCACTAAAATGTCTGAATTTTCAAAAAACAAGTGGGCACAAACTTGGGATCAATTTAGCATAAACTTACATTGTAAATTGAACCCCCTTTTTAAAAAAACAAAAAAAGGTTTTTCCTAGACATAAGGAGTAATTGTGGAAAATTTCAGCCCTCTAGTTCAAGTGGTGCGGCCTGTACGCGTGATACATCCATAGCCAGCAAGCCAGCCGGACTAACGTGAAAAATGAAGAAACCTAGGTATATGTTAAAGTCTCCATTAATAGACATTGAACAT
>VCCN01005748.1:5550000-5562887 GCA_006491835.1 Architeuthis dux
AAATATGTCCAGATATTTTTACAAGCAAGTCTTCGGGTTTCTGTTCTATCCAAGCCCAGGACATTCAACGAGTATCCAACAGTTCTTCCCAACTTTTTTCTTGGGAACATTTTTTTTCTGAAAGAGAACATCCTAAGGAACATTTTGATACCCTAAAAGTAGAATCATGGGGGGGTGCACGGTAGCCCCTGCTGGCCCCCACTATTTTTATCGAATGTAAGTAACTTTGAACAAAATCTGGTGTCGAAGCAAAATGTGTCCCTTTTCGA
This sequence comes from Architeuthis dux, assembly GCA_006491835.1. Lineage (NCBI taxonomy): Eukaryota > Metazoa > Mollusca > Cephalopoda > Oegopsida > Architeuthidae > Architeuthis > Architeuthis dux. The sequence continues at coordinate 5,550,270 of VCCN01005748.1, forward strand.
TTTGACAATTTTTAGGGTGCCTGATGTAAACTTGATTCAAACTTTTAATATTTTTGCAAATTCTGGATCTTCTTACTCTGGCAGGGAATTGGATAGTGATCTAAAACAATTCATAGATGGTGATGAATGCAGTGGAATCAATGATTGCCTTGAAGCAGCTAAGGTGATATTTCAGCTTGAAGCAGCTATGGTGATATCTCAGCTTGAAGTAGCTAAGGTGATATTTCAGCTTGAATCAGCTACAGTGATATTTCGTATTGAAGCAGCTATGGTGATTTTTGTCAGCTTGAATCAGTTACAGTGATATTTTTTATTGAAGCAGCTATGGTGATATTTCGGCTTGAATCAGCTACAGTGATATTTTTTATTGAAGCAGTTAAGGTGATATTTTGACTTGAAGCAGCTATGGTGATATTTTGGCTTGAAGCAGCTAAGGTGATATTTTGGCTTGAAGCAGCTAAGGTGATATTTTAAAAAAAAATCCTAACTAGGGTCAAAAAGAGTAAAAAATGATCATGTGATCAACGTCTTTTGGCAGGTTGGGGGTGATCAATTGAAAAATTAGAAAAAGGGGAGACCAATGAATAAGTTACTCTCTCGCCTTTTGTTAGGTGATGATCACTAAAGTAGTACAAATTTTTTAAAAAACAAGTGCGAATGAATTAAACCCCACACTAAAAACCTATTTGGTAGGGGAATTTTCAAAAACAAAAAAATCTGTCTTTCTTTATACATAACAAGGAGTAAATGATTAAATTTTCAGCCCTCTGGCTCCATTGGTGCAACTTGTTTGTGTGATATATACATAAATAGACAGCCAGCCAGCCATACCCAGAAACCTATGTTGACAGTTTCGGTGACAGTTTTGGTTGACGGTTTCTAATATCCTAATCTCAAGTGGTTAATATGTTTTGATTTCATGGTCGTAATTGATCCTACCATTTCTTCCAAAGTCTTCCAATGAGGAAATGAGGAAAATCTGTTCCAGCCCAGATTAAAAGCTAAGATTTTGAATGCTGATTTTCAAGACAGGCTTTCCCCAAATAGAGGTTGGCACAACACAATTTTCTAACCTCTATTTCTTCCTATATGGCCTTGTGCTGTACAAAGCTGATCTTAGTGAATATCAAGAAAGAATGAAAATCATGCTTCTTTATAGAACTACTTTAGAACTGATCTCTGATAAGATCTTAAACTGATCTTCTCTAATCTAATAACACAATGATGCTGTGTCCTAACACTCTTTCTCTATTTGTGGCATAGTTGTGTTTGTTTGTAAACTTGTCTTTGGCAGCACTTATGATATTCCGCTATTGGTTGTACCATCGCCTCTGAGTTTAGTGATAGAAGTCATATACTGTAGTTGGCTGAAGTGTATAATTGTTAATATTTGCTAACACACTCCAGAACCAAACATTTTTATAATTTACTTTAGAACTGATCTCTGATAAGATCTTAAACTGATCTTCTATAATCCAATCTCATGTGATCTTCTCTCCGTAGCCGTCTATCAGCCTGTATATATTTGTGATATTTGCAATAGTGAAAGAATGTGATAGCCCTGAACACTATTCTCCGACAAGGATGAACTAGAATTCTAAGGGAAATTATGAATCACCGCCACCCATATATGCTGGTTGGGGGTGATCAATTAACAAGTTGGTCTGTGATCACTAAAAATGACTGAATTTTCAAAAAACAAGCAGGCACAAACTAGTGACCAATTTAGCATGAGCTTACATTGAAAATTAAAACCCCCCACTAAAATCCTCTTGAAGTGTATAATTGTTAATATTTGCTAACTCACTCCAAAACAGGAAATTTTAATAATTTACTTCCTTTACTTCAGAACTGATCTCTGATATGATCTTAAACTGATCTTCTATAATCCAATCTCATGTGATCTTCTCTCCCGTAGCCATCCATCAGCCTGTATATATTTGTGATATTTGCAATAGTGAAAGAATGTGATAGCCCTGAACACTATTCTCCGACATAAGAATGAACTAGCATTCCAAGGGAAATTATGAATCACTGCCACCCGTATATGCTGGTATAAGGCTGATGGTGATCCCAAAAGAGGACTGTTTTGAAAAGTGGAAGGGAAGCTTGGATAAGTGTGTGAGGTCCCAAGGGTTGTAAATTGAAGGGGACTAAGGCACTATTGTCCTAGGTAGGTAATCTTGTGTTAATATTAAATGACTGCATACTTCTCGGATCGACCTTGTATATAACGATAAATGAGATTCACTCAGGAAGTCTCAAATGAGAAATGGTTTTCATTATTTCTGTCATTCTTTGAATGTTCTTTTTCCAATTCAATTTTTATGACATAAGGAGCAACACTCCAAAGGCGTGGCAAGGGGGGGGGGGTGAAAGAGGGCAGTTGCCCCGGGTGTAGGTGTGAAAATTTCCTCTAGCCTTTTTCTGAAGATGTTAACTTGAACAATGGTCATCATCATCATCATCATCATGAATGTGTTTGCACGTGTAAAGGCAGAAGTTCTAATGATAAAGCATATGAAGTATTTTAATTAATAATTATGCCCTCCCCTAGGATATAGTACAACTGCCGCTGGGCGCTGTCTTTGCCCCCAAGCGCTGTCTTTGTCTCCGTGTAATGAGCACACTCAAATGATTATTATGCAATACTCTAAATATATATATTACAATATGTACAGTATAAGACCTTACAAGGATTGCAGCATTTACATATACATGATAGATTACAAGTGAGCTGGACTTTTTATCCTTGTATAAAACCAGAAAGTTTTCATTCCTCATATATGAATGCGTTTCACCAACCCTAAAATAAAAAGTCAAAACTTTTTTGTTTCCAGTTATATGCTTCAAGAATTGAATTGACCTCAGTCAAAGTGCCATTGAATGTGCATTGCCCCCGTTCAGCTTACCTTTAAACCTTTATAGGGCACCCCGAAAAATATCTTAGATATCAAAACAACCTTTTTGTATGTTAAACTAGACCTAATTACAAGATATTTTCAGTTTCAAGTTTTCTAAAAAAATTTTGTTTATGGGGGCAAAACCCCCTCTGATCATATATGGTGCCTTGCCCCAAAAGTGCCCAAAAATGTAAAATATGAAAAAATTAAAAATTAAAGTAGAAAGTTAAATAAAACATAGAATTAAAGAATAACATTCAATAAAATAAATAGATACAAAAAATTGATATTGACAAAAAAAATAACACTGCCGGGTTGATTTAAAACTGTTATTGTGCAGGCCAAAAACAGGCTAATTTAATGGGGGTGGTATGCCTCAAAACAGTTTCTGTCTTTGTTCAAGCACAAGTGTACTTTGCAAAGCTTGCATACCGCATTGTGCGGACTATGTTGTCTTTGTGGCTACAATATTTGTATGTGGCTGACGGGTCTTCAGGTGATCATATATAGTCACTTGCAACATAAAGGATTAATCTCTTACCATCCCAACATCATACCATCATCACCATTTTGGGGACCTGGGAACACTCGAAAACGTTTCCAATGGTAATTGCTTCTTTACTTTATGCTATTTCGGTTTATGAAAGGTTTTTATAGGAACGCTCTACTTTCGGACTGAGGGGAGAAACCTATATCTGATATATTAAAATATTTTTCAATGGAGCTACAACAACATAAAGTTCTGAACAAGATGAAAATAAGGCACATAAATATACAAACATCAAAGTAAATGAGAATAATAACATGACTGGATAGTCACTTAAGAAACTGTCACGTGACCAACATCTTTTGGCAGCATGCTGTGTTGGGGGTGATCAATTACAAAATTGGAAAAATGGTTGTTCAATGAATAAGTTACTTCTCTCGCCTTTCGTTGGGCAGTGATCACTAAAAAAAGTCTGAATTTTCAAAAAACAAGCATGAATGTTGATGGGCACAAACTAAGGGATCACTTTAGCATAAACAGACATTGCAAATTGAACCCACAACTAAAAACCTATTTGGTGGGGTTCAAAAAACAAAAAGACTGTTTTTTCTAGACATAATAAGGAGTAAATGTTTAGATTTTCAGCTCTCTAGCTCCATTGGTGTAGCCTGTACGCATAATAGATACATAACCAGCCAACTTGAAAACTGAAGAAACCTAGGTTGAGAGTTTTGGTGATAGTTTTGGTTGACGGTTTCTAATTGTATCAAATCTCTTTTACTAAACCAGCCATACCATTCATTATCAAGAGAAGAAAAGGACAAATTATATTTTTTACATTTAACAACAATATCACATAGCATTATTGACTACAAAATACTATAAAAGATCATCATTCCAAATTAACTTTTGATCATAATTCAATTCTCATTTATCTGTAATAAAAAGCAAATGCATTCTAATAGAAATTCTAAGGACATCAAAAGTAGTTATTGGAGACTTTGTCATTATGGATAAACCATATAAATTATAGCAATAATTAATAATATAATTATTAAGCCTAATAAAATTATTATCATAATATACAAAATTGAGGCACCAATTAGCAATTCAACAATTGAAACAGTTAGCTCAGTTAATGATTAATTAGAAAAACTAACAACTGCTTTCAAACCGACTCAAACAGAAAAGATTCATAATGAAGACTCTTAGTTTTATATTGGTTATAGTTAGCATTTGAATAGTTTTTAGCTTCAAACATCACTAATTTCTATAAAGAAGGAATCTTTAGGCTTGAAGCCCAATGGAAAAAAGTTATTGAATCAAAGGGAGCTTATTTTGATCAATAAACCAGGCTTGTTTACATTTTTAAGTTGATTTTATTTTTCTGTTCACAGGGCATTTTATGTGCAGGGCTGTCTGAACGAAACTCATTTTGGGGGGGCTGTGAGTGAAGTGGAAACAATTTTTTTAGACCATGCCCTTTAGATCGCTGGAAAACACACCTATTGTAAAAGGTGCACTATTTAATTGATGGATATATGGTAATATTCAGATATCTAATTATGGACAAAAGGCTGCTATGGGAATTTTTGAAAATAGAGCTCAAAATCTGTCAGAAATCAATGAATTTTTCAAGTCATCCATAGACTTTTTCTTTTATTAATCATATTGACTGAAAAATTAAAACTGGGTTTTTTATATTCATTTACAGCAATTTCTTTTAGTTTTACTTTCTCCGTGCAATTCACTCGAGCAAAGACACTTCGATAAAAAAATTAGCCATTCAAAAATTAGAAAGAAATTGACCTGACCGTAAAATGCAAAAATTGCTCTCTTCTTTAAATTGTTCTTCTGTGACCTATGGTTGCATGCCTTTATGCACTACATTTATTTTCTTACTCAAATCTCTGTTCATAAATTGTCCAAAAATCTGCTTTATGTTATCTACTCTTTTAACAAATTCATTTGCAACGTCAATCAAGCTTATATTGTCAACTCTTTCTTTCTGCACATGAAGCATCATTAGATGGTTCATTCTGCTATTTGTTGTTGTAGACCTCAAGTATGTTTTTACTCGTTTCATGATTGAGAAAGATCTCTCACTCATAGCATTGGTTGCTGGCAATCCAAGGAGAATCTTTGCAACTTTAATCACCTCAGCCATTACAACTTTTCTTGAATAGTCAAGTCTCTGAAACATCTTAACCAGATCATAGATAGTGAATTTTGTCAATTCAAATTTAAAAACCTCTACGGATGGAAGCAAAAGAGGCAGTTGTGCCTCAGGCCTAAATGTGACAATATCATCACTATAGTTGGAGTATACCTCTCTAACTTGTTTTCCAATGGCTGATTACTGATTGCTTTCAGGGATATCTCCTGTAGAAAGACGTATTTTTGGAAATCTGGCTGGTCAAATCTCTCTTTGATACAATATTTTCTGTATCAATTGTTACAATCTTTTGATTGTGTCTTAATGTCATATTGAGCAATAGCTTCTCTGTGACACTCTGACAATTCATGTTTGTGGATACCTTTATCGTTTGCCAATGCTTTTTTCCAATTCTGGAAACCTGTCGACGACATGAAAGCAACTTCACCTTTTATCGCCGAAATCATGTTGTGTTAGAGTGCTTTAATGCAGGTAAATCAGAATGCTGAGTCAGAATCAGCATCATAGTGCACGCATTTGAATTTGTCAAACCATGATGATTGGAAGGACCATTTGAAATTTTGTCTTCCAAATGTCCAGGCTGGGAATTTGAAATTCTGCGGCTGGCTCAGTTCTGTCAATAACTTGATATGGGCACTTGGATGTTCTGATACAATGCTGTTTGTTTGTTCAGACGTAGAAGTCAATGAGGTGGGTACTTCTGTTTCTGTGTTCCTCTTGCTAACGACTCCTTACCCATGCCTTTCTTCATCTCTACTTTCTTGAGGCACACTTCTCCTTTAGTTGTAAACCATTTTGTTATCTTTGCCTCTGGTGAGATTCCTTCAAAACCAAGCGCAAAAACAAATCTACCTTAGAAATGAGTGAACTTGAACAAGCAGAAGGAATGCATTATATTTATGTGAATGAATTATATAAAGGTTTCACTTAAAGTTTTGGTAATCAATTAACAAACAGAACTATCGATAGTGAAGTGTTGGAAATTTTGATTTGCAAGTAGAGGAAGTTAATAGGTACTCATCTTCATCCTCTCCATTCACACTGGTTAATGTTTCCTGCTCCATTCAAGTACCCATTCCTATTCAATTAAGTCTCGATTATGTAAATAAACCTTTCTTGAGTCTCTTTGTGAAAATGAGACCAAGGTAGACAAGTCTCAATGAAATTGACATTACTGCGGTCTAAGATAAATCAAAGATAGTTAAAATATGACTAGAGGTCATGGTTTTTTTTCTTTGTGAAATCGAGACTCGGGATAGGTCTATTATACACCTATGAACTACCTGGTTTATTTACACTTTCTGTAATCTTAAAGCTAGCTTTTTGCAGCATTTTTCGAAAAATAAGGAACACATATTAGCAAATTATTGGTGGGGCTGAAGCCCCCTCCCCCCGGTTCCGACAGCCCTAATGTGGGACAACCTAATAGTAATGGAGCAAGTACAAAATGACTGAATCAGGATTGATAGCTCGAAGCATTTAGCGCAGGGCCCTTGAAAATGCATGGCCTGTAGCCTATGCAACCTTTGCTTCATAGTTAATCTGGCACAGATTCTGACCAATTTTTGTTCTGCTCTTCTGGATAGTTTTGACTTTCTTTCTGACCTTCTCAAAGTCTGTTGTATAGCCATTTACACTGTTCTGTCGCCATGTCCTGTTTTTTTGGACACCTACGCATATTCTAAGTTTCTGCACAGGTGTTGACCTGGAAATGACCTTTTTGTGGCAGCATATCATAACAAGTACAGAAAACCCGTACTATAACAAACCTTGATATAACAGATTTTGGCTTTAATGAACTTGTGGATCCATCTGAACTGACTTTGGATTTACTGAACAAAGTTTGATAAATGCGGCATCTCATCCTCATCGCCAGTGTAAAGACACAAGTCATATGTAGGTCAAAAGCACAATCCATTCAACATCGCTTGCAAATGGCTGCATGCTTGTATGGGCATGCTCAACTCAACAGGTCCCATAACTCTCGCAATCTCTTTCTAGAATCTTACACACATGACCATAACAAACTTTCTCCTTATTTACCGAACAAAGTTTGATAAATGCAGAAAACATGTGGACCATATAAATGTAGTGAACACGTCGATCATAACTAACTTTCTTCTAAAAATCTTTTCTAATTTTTAGCCATTTAAAAAAAAAACATATCTTCATAACCCATCTTATTTGTCTTTTATAAAAAATAATAATAAATAAACAAAAAATAGCTATAAAAAGTTAAAAATGTATAAAGATTTATAAAACACTAAACAACAAACATTATTTAACTATACATTATGTTTTTATTTTATATTTTATAACATTAGTCATTTGCGTTAAGAGGTAATAGAATGAAATGTACTGCCTTTGGATTTACCGAAAGATGTTCGTTAAATGTGACAAAGTTACTTCTTATTTGACTGAATGAGGGGCAACCATCGAGTATAACAAACTTTCAGCTTTAACCCCCCCCCAGTTAGTTTGTTATAGTGAGGGTTTACTGTGCTTACAGTCCCAGTAGACATGAACTTCTTAACTATAGACTGCACAGATATAGTCTGGTAAGTGGCAGTTGTTTAAAAATAGCTCCAAGTAACAGTCCAGCCTTTGCAGCAATATGACCCCTATAGATAAATAGATAGATAGATAGAATAAGTTTAAATGCGTATATTCAAAATCATGCAGTGTATATAAAATGTGTTTGTTAGGCCAGGAATTAGGATGCAGGCTATATTGACAAATGGTAAACAAAATGAATTGTTTTATTTGGCTGAAATTGGAAAGTAAGGAATATTATTGAAACAAAAACATTATAGACTGAATCCTGATTATGGAATGCTTGTACAAAAATTTAGAATAACAAAAAAATGTCAGCTGATCCAGCTAAAGAATTTACTGATGCAAACAAAAAAATGATGTAATGTTTTAATGTCAAGAAAAGAGCACATGTTAAAAATGGGCACACCGATAAATAATGGTGAAAACCCAGAGAAAAAGGGGTAGAGAGACCAGGATTAGCTGTCCAAGGTTAAGACTAATGCATGTGGCTCCTCTACAGGGGCACGGTCAGTCGAACTCAGTGTTTCTAGAGCTGCACACCTTTTTGACTTGAAGTGTAAAAATATGAGTTTAAAAGAGAAAGGCAGTAGCAGCTATACTTTGTCTGTTTGTTTGACATTGTTTGACAACTCAAAATTCAACAATATTCTGAATGAGAACTTGAAAGAGTGTTGACAGTAGATTATGTAGTATCAGATATCTTACAGTGCAGATTCTCAGAACATCGCTACGAGTAAAGTCGAATAAAATGAACATAATATTTTAAATTGGACTTTGTTTTTCTCAATGAACCAATTGACTTTCATATCAGTTCCTTTCAGCAAAAGCCGATATCCGACCAGTTCCAACTATACACACCAGTGCAACACAAAAGATGTTTGTGTATATGGGGTATCATCAAACCCCATAACACCTTATGTAAAGTAACAACTCAAGTTCTGATATTCTCACTGTAATCTTTATATATCCCCATGTTAGTTTTTGAACATATACTTTCCATGAAACTCTATAGTTATATAATGTGAACAGGGAACAAGTTGGTAGTTTGTAACATCTTCATATTTAAAACACATTTGCTAATAATTCTTAAACCTTAATAGGACTCAGTGGTGGGAAGTGTGACCACCAACCCTGGTCAATATATAAATTTTGTTAAGTTATTTTCTATAGTTTTGAGAAGGGTCATAAACATTCAATCCCTGGATCCTCTCAATCAAAAAAAATCCACCCTAAAATTTCATCAATTCTTCCTTAGCCAATGGTCGCCCATTCAACAAAATGTCATTGAAATTCATTGAGAACTTTTAGAGATATTGTTGGGACAAAAGTTTAGACCAAAGGGATGTAGACAAAACTGATATTTGCTAAAGTGATATAGATGAAAGTGTAGAGTTGGGGTTGCTACAAGGTTGTTATTGGCAAGGATGTAAAGATGTTAACAAGGGAGAAGTTAATTAATTATGGTTGTAAGTTGAGATAGAATGTAAGTTGGTTTCTCTATTTGGAAGTAGCAGTAAAAAAAAAGGTAGTAGGGTCAGTAGGCCTGTAATGGCGGACAGTGGCCGTAGTAGTAGTAATAGTAGTAGCTAGCAGTGATAATGGCTGTCCTCCCAGTGAGGAGGAAGGAAGTCACGTGGTTGAAAGGAGGAAGGCAATAATCGGCCACATTGGTTTTATGGGGGGCAATATAAACAAAGAAGCCATCATGTAAACATGATAAGGAATTTACCAAAGACGTCAGATTGAAATCAAAATGTTACATTTAATAAACATAAAATGAAAAGAGGTACAATTAAAAAAGATACATATGTGTAAAAAAAGTTTGAGCAATGAATGAATGAAGAGTTAAAGTAAATAATAGTTTCTGTTGTTAGCCGGTTTTCGTGTACCGAAATAGATTTTGTCTGATGTTGTGTTGTTATGTGAACCAATACCTAGGTGATAATTGCACCTAAGGATATGTGATCGGGACAAAAGAAATCAGTTAAGAAAAAAGAGGGCATATGACAGAAACTAAAGTAATCGGTGGTCATCGTTAATCCTCGAATGGCCTATATTTGAGGTGTTTATTCCTAGTTTGGGCAAAAAGGAATGTAGAGAGAATGACCAAAGATTTGAAGCAAAAAGAGACAGCATTTGAAGAAATGTCTATAGTTTAAAAAGTAGGTATGTAAAAACAATTAGTGGGCCTTAGGTGGCCTAAATATTAAGAAAAGAAGAGTTATTTTACGTGTCAGAAAGGAGTAGACATGGGCGAGTGAAGCGCTGCTGGAAGCAGGCTGAAAAGGCCAGGATTATTGTAAAACTAGGGTCTTAGTTCGGTACTTCATAGGGTTCAGAGCTGGCTCTGTCGAGGTGACAAAACCAGCTTGATATTTTGGTATTTTAGGAAAAATGTGACCGCTACAAAAGTACCGTAAACCATAAACTTTTGGCTTCTGCTGTAGATAGTTTGAGGGAACAACACATTTTGGACAAAATATGATAGATAGAAAGAGAGACAGATATAAAAGACTGAAACAGACCAATACAGGTATCCCCCGCAGAACGAAAGTTTGTTTTATACCACCTCACTTTTATGAAAGACCTCAAGCTGCCATAGCTTTGAACTGTGTCTGTGAGCATCTGTGCTTTATTCTAATTTATTTTGTGCATCCTTTAGCAAGATGCCCCCTAAGGTATCAGAAAAGCCTAAAAGAGCTTGAAAGGATGTTATACTTAGCATGAAACTGTTATGAAAAGGTTATTTTTGGGGTCTGAGAAAAACTGAAAGAATTTTCGTATATCAACGAATGGTAATTGCCATAACTTTGAACTGTATCTGTGAGCATCTGTGCTTTATCCCAATTTATTTTGTGCCTCCTTTAACAAGATGCGTCCTAAATGTATCAGAAAAGCCTCAGAGAGTATGAAACTGGCAGACATAGCTAAGGTTATTTTGGGGGTCTGAGAATACTCAAAGAATTTTCCTATATTAATGAATGGTAATTGCTTCTTTGGTTTACACCATTTAGGCCAACTAAAGCTTTTAAAAGAAACCTCTACTTTCATATCACATGGAAAACCACAATAAGAAAATTTCTGAACAAATCAAGCTGGATCTATGGATAAAAAGAAAGAAAATCAGTTAGGAAAATATTTTTTCTTGTACAATATATACACAACAGACCAGTTTGAACACTGTTGCTTGGTTTAGGTTATTCATGTGTTCAGACATTTATATGTATCTATGTATCTATGTATCTTGACGTTGCCCAGCCCTAAACATTCATAGTAGAAACTTGAAATTTTGCACACACACTCCCCTCAATGAGTAGGAAAAACCTTTTTATTTGTTTTTTGAAAATTCCTCTCCAAAATAGGGTTTTAGTGGGGGGGGGGTTCAATTTTCAATGTAAGCTTATGCTAAATTGGTCACCAGTTTGTGCCTGCTTGTTTTTTGAAAATTCAGACATTTTTAGTGATCACAGACCAACTTGTTAATTGATCACCCCCAACCAGCATATACGGGTGGCAGTGATTCATAATTTCCCTTGGAATGCTAGTTCATTCTTATGTCGGAGAATAGTGTTCAGGGCTATCACATTCTTTCACTATTGCAAATATCACAAATATATACAGGCTGATAGACGGCTACGGGAGAGAAGATCACATGAGATTGGATTATAGAAGATCAGTTTAAAATTTCCGGTTCTGGAGTGTGTTAGCAAATATTAACAATTATATGCTTCAACCAACTACAGTGTATGACTTCTATCATGACTTCAATTTACAACCCTTGTGCCCTCACACAATTATCCTAGCTTGCCTTCCTCTTTTCAAAACAGTCCTCTTTTGGAATCACCATCAGCCTTGTCACGTTCCCCTTGATCTTGTCCACAGTCTGAAATTTGCAGGTTCTATGGACTATAACAGGGACTGAAAAACCTGGGTGATGCAATGTTTTGACAAAAAACCCTGCATGTGTGACGGTGATTCATGATTTCCATTGGAATGCTAGTTTCTTTTTGTGATCAGCCAAAATAAATCTTTTTAAAAAAGAAACAACTGTAGAATTCCTTAATTTTTGCTTTGCATCTTTGAGAAACTTGCAAACATCAATGTTTGAAATGCTTTTAATATTTTCCCTTAAGGCTGACAGGTTTTTTTTTTTATTTAAACTTAAAAAATAATCAATGGTTTTTGTTTTGTTACCAGTTTGTATGCAAAAGAATTCGATTTAAATCTACTTGGAGATCAGAGCACATATTTGCCCATAGACATGCTTAAAGCACATACACATATGTAGAAGCATACACACAGATAGCCACAGACACACACACACATTGACATACACACACTCATGCACACATACACACACACTCATGCACACATACACACTTGCACATACATATACAGACACACAGAGAGACTGATGCACACAGACACACACACATGTACTTACATATATATATCAATAGAAACCGTCAACCAAAACTGTCAACATAGGTTTCTTC
>VCCN01005748.1:5787063-5806093 GCA_006491835.1 Architeuthis dux
CTCTATTTTTTAATTTGCTCGCTCTGTTCTTTAATTTGCTCGCACTATATTTGAATTTGATCACTATATTTTTGAATTTGCTCGCTCTATTTTTGAATTTGCTCCATCTATTTTTGAATTTGCTCACTCTATTTTTGAATTTGCTCGCTCCGTTCTTTAATTTGCTCGCTCTATTTTTTAACATGCTTGCGCTATTTTTTAATTTGCTTGCGCTATTTTTTAATTTGCTTGCGCTATTTTTTAATTTGCTTGCTGTAATCTTTAACTTGCTCGGGAAAATCTATAGTTAGTTGGTTTTCCAAATACCAAGCATTCAATTGCACACATACTTTTGTCACAGGATAAAAATTTGCTCAACATAAGATTGTTGTGCACATTGCTAGGGTGATACATTCATAAGACCCCACTTTTAGTGTGGATGAGTGTGTCAGAAGGCAATGATGTCAGATGAGCCATGTTACAGATTTGAACCAGATTGATTGATTGTTTTGTTTAATGTTTAACTTGGTGGGTCATTTAGTGCCGAATTCAGTGGGGGGAGGGGGGATCCCATGTCCCCGTGACTAGTGACATGAGGGGAGAGAATCCCAAATCCCTGTAACTCAGGGGAAACAAAGAAAATAGGATTCAAAACCTCGAATTGATGGCCAAAGAACTTTAGTTAATGACAGAAAATACCTAAAAATAGAAATCTGTTTAATAAATGGGCATGGGTGAATACAAAATAGCCAAAATTCAAAATATACAGAATAAACAAGATGAATTAATTTAACCTTTAGAAACTATAAACAACCACACTATAAATAAGACTGACAGAGCTAAGAAAACAGAGATTGTCCCACAGATACGGATCGAGTGGTCATCTCCGAAGCCTGCCTAGACACTCACTCTCTCTCTCTCTCTCTCTCAATTTTATAAGAATATTTGTGTTTGACAAAATCTCTGTAAAATTACGAATAAACAGAGTATATTCTTTTACAAGAAAAATCATCTCTGTCTCTATCCTTCGTTACATAACAAACTGGTTTAAACAGTGTTGCTGCCTTTATAATGGTTTGTTGCAAAACAAACACTGAAGGTTATTTCCACTTTTAATCACCACTACCCACAAACTGGTTTATTACTGGGTTTAACTTATTCATGTGTTCTGACATTTATATATATATCTATCTGTCTATATAGCTGGACTTCACCCAACCCTAACCGTTCATAATAGAAACTTGAAATTTTGCACATACACTCCCCTCAATGAGTAGGGAAAATGTTCTTTTTGTTTTTTGAAAATTACCCTCCAAAATAGGTTTTTAGAGGGGGGGTCAATTTACAATATAAGTTTATGCCAAATTAATCCCTTAATTTGTGTCTAGCAGCATGCTCACTTGTTTTTTTAAAGATTTGGACTTTTTAATGATCACTGCCCACCACCACTGCATATATAGGTGGTGGTGATTCATAATTTCTCTTTGAATGAGTATTTCTTTGATCTTAATTTTAGTTGCTTTTCATCACAACTGGTCAGGCCATCAGTGTTCGGCAGTGAGTAAACTGCATAGATCAGAAATAAAGGATAAGATTTTGGTGAGAGTGTGTTATCCGTACCAGCTACCTTTACCAACTGAGCTACAAGATCCCTACTGTTGGCTGAAGATTGAATCTAACCTTTAAACCTACCCTTTATTTCCTCACCCCTGACCTTTCTTGGCACCATATTGTCAAACTCCAGGACAAAGTCAGAGTTGACTTTACTTTCCCATGTAACACGAACAAGAACAAGAACCAGAGAAGAACAATCCTCACCAAAAATGTGAGAGTAAAATATGTGATTTGAATTCATGACCTAGTGATCGCTAGACTGGTGTGTCACCACCTGCTCTAAAATGACAAGTCTCATATACCCCCAAAATTTATAGTAGAATTATGCAAGGAAGTAGAAGTAGGAGCAACGTTTGACCTTGGAGCAGCCAGGCTTGCCTGCTGTTGCTTTTATGCACTAGTAGTACAAGTAGCAACAATATTAGATTTATTTTTTTATTAGATGAAGCGTTGTCATTATAGTTATTAATTTTTTCTTTCATCTCGATGTTAGATGCTTTTCATTGCAATTACTAAGGCTGTCAGTCTCCATGCTCTGTATTCACTGTCATAGTTTGACAGCTAGTAGTGGAAAGAGGGGAGGGGGGTACGGTGTATACCTACTTCTCTATTTCCAGGTGTTTTGTATGTTCAATGTCTGCTAATGGAGACATTACTATATACCTAGTTCTCAAAACCCAGCCTTACATCTAGTCCCCCAAACCCATTTCCATTACTACTGACAGCTGTGAGGAAAAACAACTAAAACTGAGATGAAAGAAAATACTAGTCAAAAATTAATAATAATAATCTCTCAGATCTCTGTTAGTGAGGTGATTTCTCTCTTTACCCGTGCCCTACATTTGTAACTCTGTGACAGACTAAGCTAAGCTTAGGAATAGGAAATATCTACACCTTCATATATTCGGATGCCTTTTCTTTTTTAACTCTTTCGATGACAAATAGATCAAGTGATTTGCAAAAAAAATATGACCTCCACCAAGAAACAAAAATTTCTGCAGGGTACAGCAAATACCTACTTTCCATGTTTTTGTACGTCTCAATACGGCCCCGAAATTATCCAGCCTTACCATATACCTAGTTCCCCAAACCCAGCTTTACCTTATACCTAGTTCCCCAAACCCAGTCTTACCATATACCTAGTTCCCCAAACCCAGCCTTACCATATACCTAGTTCCCCAAACCCAGCCTTACCTTATACCTAATTCCCCAAACCCAGCCTTACCTTATACCTAGTTCCCCAAACCCAGCCTTACCATATACCTAGTTCCCCAAACCCAGCCTAACCATATACCTAGTTCCCCAAACCCAGCCTTACCATATACCTAGTTCCCCAAATCACTGGTAATAATAAAACAGACTAACTATTTTAGTTACTTAAACAACAACTTTTTAAAGAAACAAAGTTATTCAAACTTGTTTCAAAAACCTGCATTTATTAAAAAAAGGTTATCAAAATTGAAATTTGACAGAGAGTAGGAAAAAATTGTATCAAAAGTTTGACAGACATGGAGTTTCTAACTGTCAAAATTGGAACATTTGAATGGAGTTGATTTTGACACTTCACCGTCTTTTTCAAATACATTTTCTAACATAAATTCTCAGATGTTAGAAATGGCGCATAAATAAAAAGCAATAACAGAATTTATGAAACGAAAACAGAACATTTCAATGTTTGAAAAAGACGGTGAAGTGTCAAAATCAGTTCTATACAAATGATCAAATTTCGACAGTTAGAAACTCCATATTTGCCAAAAGTTTGTTGAGTAGCAACATATTTCTTTTTCAAGTGAGGACAGGAGATTTTAAATGAAATGAGAGAGATTTTTGAAGAGGTGTTTTATTGGTTGGTTATGCATTGAATTTGGGATTTATGGTTTATTTTTTCTTGTCATCTGCAATTGGTTGTGATCTCTACACCCTTGTTGTTAAGTATCTTGAGTTATTTCCCTTAGACAGGAGAGCACTTATTGACTTCCAGTAAGGGGGCGCTGTTTTACATTCTGGTGAACGAGCAGCTATACATTTGTCTTAGGAGATCAAGAAGTCGCACTTGGCATTGAGTGCGGCATTGTAAATGTATGAATAAATTGGATCTGTATAAGTACGTCTTTTGATCTGTTAATATCTGTCATTATAACAACCTTACACTTGTATCAAGCCTCTAGATCAGGGGTTGATAAACTAAGCCCAGCGGACCTAAGGCCTTATTTCATCCTGCCAATCGACTTTATTAAATATGTGATGTTGAATACAAAAATTCTTTGTTTTTAATTATATATCTTTGGTTAGTAAAACAATAAAATTCAATATTGAAAAATAGTGAAAAAGTTTATTTTTTGCAGTGGCTTCAAATGAATCAATATTTTATAGCTAAAAATGTTTTAACACTTTGCAAGCTGTTTCCATAGCCTTGAATGATCATTGGTTTATTTTTTATTTGCCTTGTTCCGCAAGATATAAAAACATTTTTAATCTGGCTCACCAACAAAGAAGTTTACCAACCTTTGCTCTAGATAATAAAAAAAGATTCTATTTGGTTATTAGTTGTCGTTCATTTCATTAATAATCAAATGGTGAAAATGATCAGTTTTCACAGGCAGTGGATAAACAGCTATTGATGTTGGAAAGTGAAAGGGGGAGTGAGAATGAGAGTGACAGTGAAAGTGAGAGTGCAATTGAGAGTGAGAGTAAGAATGAGAATGAGAGTGTGAGAGTGAGAGTGAAAGTGAAAGTGAGAATGAGAGTGAAAGTGTGTGAAAGTGAAAGTGAGAATGAGTGTGAAAGTGAGAGTGAGAATGAGAGTGAGAGTCAAAGTGAAAGTGAGAGTGAGAGTGCAATTGAGAGTAAGAGAGTGAAAGTGAGAGTGAGAAAGTGAAAGTGAGTGAAAGAGTGAAAGTGAGAGTGAGAAAGTGAGTGAGAGAGTGAAAGTGAGTGAGAGAGTGGAAGTGAGAGTGAGAGAGTGAGAGTGAGAGTGAAAGCGTGTGAAAGTGAAAGTGAGAATGAGAGTGAAAGTGAGAATGAGAGTGAGAGTCAAAGTGAAAGTGAGAGTGAGAGTCAAAGTGAAAGTGAGAGTGAAGTGAAAGTGAGAGTGAGAATGAGAATGAGAGTGAGAGAGTGAAAGTGAGAGTGAGAAACTGAAAGTGAGTGAGAGAGTGAAAGTGAGAGAGTGAGAGAGTGAAAGTGAAAGTGAGAATGAGAGTGAGAGTGAAAGTGAGAGTGAGAATGAGAGTGAGAGTGAGAGTCAAAGTGTTAAAAGGGTTACATACACACAAAAACTTTTTAAATATACACCAAAAGTAAAAGATATACCAAAAACTTAAAAACAAAACCTCTATATCAATGATAATCTTTTTGAGTGTTATTGAAGAAAAAAATACTAAAAGCACATTAACGATTTTTCTATACTGAACATCAAAAAGCTTTGCAATATAATCTGACTTTATATTCAGAATGTCTCAATAAAGATTATAATCAACACATAAAAAGAGTTTTAAGTCATATAGGTTTCCCATTTTCATATAAGGATTCAATATGTCTGTGTGTTTAAAGTAAAGATGCAAATTGAATCTGATGTCAAAACAGCTGAATTAAGCCTGGCTAAACAAAGCTAATCCTACTATAATTCACCAAATGTCTGCCCATCATCCCATAACTCAAGGAAGGCTAGAGCTATGGCCACCAAATTTGCTGTGGTTACCAATTGAACCCCAGAGCATGTTTTTAGCATATTAGATTTTGAAAATTCCAAAATATTTCAAGTTTTTAGTATCGGATTCCCTGAATTTCTTTTAGGAATTACCACTAGATGCAAAACTGCAGAAACGAGAGAAATCTTTTGAAGAGGTGTATATATGTGTTTTATTGCTTGATTATTCATTGAATTTGGGATTTACAGTTTACTGTTTCTTGTCATCTGCTATTGGTTGTGATCTTTACACCCTTATATCAAGTCTCTAGACCAGGGTTTGGTAAACTGATGCATTGTCAATTATTATTAAGTTTTGAGTACTATTTCTTTCATTTTATTTCTGTTGCTGATTATCGCAACTTACAGAACGTCATTTTACAGTCCTCGGTGAGCAACACAGATTGGAAATAAAGAATATGCCTAATAGTGATGGATACCCGCAGACCGCTGGTGCATTTGTACATTTGCTGAGAAGTGTCTTTGGATATTCATATTTTAACTCTTAATGCTTGATACCACTCCTAATTGACAGTGGAACTCTTCTGTGAATAGAATTAAGAAAAATGACTAATTAGGTAGAATCAAGTCTATGCTATGAGATTATTTTAATGTTTTCTTTCGTAATAAAAGTTTAGATCTTAATTTTTTTTTAAATTTTGAAATCCTCCATTTCAATTGATTTCGTAATAGTTTGTCCTCCTTTTTCATTTTTGCAGATGGACTTCTTAAAATATGTGAATTTTATTTTGGGAATTCTGTTCATAATGCAAATTTTTGTTGTTGATAAATGCTCCGTTGACCAATGAGTGGAATAGATTGAATGTAGAGTCAGTGATACAATACAATTTTAAGGTTTTGACAAAATTCAATCTTCCATGAATAGAATATTTAAAATCTTTTAAAGGTGGAAGGGGAGTTAACTTTGATCAGTAGCTATTTCCCTTGATATTAACATTCAAATTTTCTTATGTGAATTTAAGAGTTAATAACTTTATTTAATTTCCCAATTTGATTGTATTGTTCTCCTCTCTCATTCCCTAATTGTATTACGTTGTTCAGAAATTAATGTCACCTTTTTGGAAATTGAATAAAAACCTGTTCAAATGCAACAAAAGTTTTATTTATCTCAAGTGTAATCATGAATAATCATGAGTATTTCTATTAGGAAACGGTGACTGTAAAACTAATTCTTTTATTTCATATTAAAAGTATCAGGAATTCTAGATGAAAAGAATTCTGATGACCCTGAATTAAAGGTTCTGCTATTTTAATCTGATTAAATGGAAATCTTAAGGAGTTAATCTGGTTTTGTGAGGAGGATTCGGTAAAATATCACATTACAATTTGATTTATTTTACTGATTGTGGGCTTGCATTGTCATTCTGAAGAAGAAACACTTTCGG
Organism: Architeuthis dux; assembly: GCA_006491835.1. Lineage (NCBI taxonomy): Eukaryota > Metazoa > Mollusca > Cephalopoda > Oegopsida > Architeuthidae > Architeuthis > Architeuthis dux. The sequence continues at coordinate 5,793,751 of VCCN01005748.1, forward strand.
TAAAGATCTACATCTGTTAACCAAGTCGAAAAAACCTTTTTCACTATTAATTTTTTGTGCTTTTAATCCGTTAGATCCTAACAATCTTTCTGGGATTTTTTGATTTTTCAGAAAAAATGTTTTTTAATGCTTTATGAGGGGGGTTCTATTTACAATGTAACTGTATGGTAAACTGGACTGTTACTTTCCACAGTGAGGCTTCGAAGCATTCGGTTACTTCCCTTGTGAGCCTTCTTTGATATTTTAATGACGATTTTTCTGACAAGCCTCATAAGGGAAGTAACAACATGCTTTAAAGCCTCACTTCCATACAATGGACAGAAAGTAAATAATTACTGGCAAAAAAAAAGGTTTCTATTTTTTTCGACTTGGTTAACGGATATCGATCTTTACCACACTTTCTGTTGACAAAAACTGGAGATTTGGGATTTACTCCTTGACAATAAAGATCTACCGTGATCAATGTTCCCTCTAATTTTTAGTAGTCAGTGTGTGCAAAAATCTTATGTTGTGCAAATCCTTTTCCTGTGATAAAAATATGTGCACACTGAATGCTTGTGCAAATATAAACCAGAATTGTTACAAGATAATTTTGGCACTGCCTATCTCTCATGGCTAATAAATCTGTATTTGAAATAAACTTTCACTAGCCTTTTGTGAGTACATCAATATCCTTTGTGTGCTAGCTGCAAAACGAGTGTGTGCAAAAATCTTATTGTAAACTTGGTTTAATGACAGATATTAACAGATATAATGTACTTACAGGTCCTTTATTCAAATATTCACAATGACCGCAGTCACGATACACACACGTGTGTCCTGGAGCTCTCTCATCTACTAATAACACAATGCAATAATGGCTGATCGTTGACCAGAATGTAAAACAGCGCACCCTAGTGGAAGTGGACAGGAACTCTTATGCCTAAGGGGAATAACTCATGATACTTACTTAACACCCCCCCCCCCACACACACACACACTAAAAACCTAGTTTGGGAGGGGATTTTTAAAAAAAGAGTTTTTTCTAGATATAATAAGGAGTAAATGTTTAAATTTTCAGCCCTTTAGCTTCATCGGTGCAGCCTGTATGTGTGATACATACATAGCCAGCCAGGCAGCCGGACCAACTTAAAAACTGAATGTTGGTCAAATTTAGCCCAGCTTAGAGGGAACTATGGCTGTGATGGTCTTGCATTATTCTAAGAGCTCATAATAGACAAAACCTACCAGATTCCAACAACCAATGACCAAAACCTTACAGAGGCTTTGGTTTAGATGTTGACATAGGGTTTTTCAAACAAAATCCCAGATACTTTCAATAAGAAATAAAAGAATTAGTTTCATATTTCTAATAATGATGATTATGTTTTATGTTTTGTGACAAATAAATTCAACATTTGTTACATTTGAATGGCTTTTTATTCTGTCTCTCAAAATGCGATATTACTTGCCAGCAACCTCATAAATATTTATCTTCTTGACATTACAATGTGGCACATTGTAAAAAAGAAATCTTTCTGAAAAACTCAATAACATTTCATATTTTCTATTCATTCATTCTTATCTTTTTTCTCCATTCTTTTTAGAAACCATCAATCCAAAACTGTCACCAAAACTATCAACATAAGTTTCTTTCAGTTTTCAAGTTGGTCTAGCTGGCTGAGTATGCATCATGCCTACAGGTCACAGAAATGGAGCTAGAGGGCTGAAAATTTAAACATTTACTTATTATGTCTCAAAATTCCCCTCTAAATACTTTTTTTTAGAGGGGGTTCAGTTTGCAATGTATTTTATGCTAAATTAATCCTTTAGTTTGTGTCAGCTTTATTCGAAAATTCAGACTTTTTTTTAGTGATCACTGCCCAACAAAAGGCGAGAAAAGTAACTTATTCATTGATCTTTTCCAATTTTTCACTCCCAACACAGCATGCTGCCAAAAGATGTTTGCATGATGGTTTCTATTGAGTGACTAACCAGACCCATTTCTCTGAGTTAATGATCTGAGATCTTTTCTACAAAAGAAAATAGTTTTACTGTTTATAAATGTGACAACACAAAACTACTGTATTTATGCTTATATAACTTGATTTTGAGCAAATTTTACAAATTTTGTGATCAGATTATACAAGAGGTTGGTATTTTACAAATTTTGTTTGGTTGACATTGACGTCTGGAAGAGAAGACATAGTGCATCAATTCATAACTAAATGCAATAACTCTTCACATACCAATTAAAACATGAAAATAACATTAAAACTAGCATTAAAGGAAAATTATGAAGAAGAATCATCATCATCATCATCAGCCATTATAAGTCCACTGTGGACAAAGGCCTTTTCCATCTCCTTCCATGACGACCTAGATTGGGCTAACCTCTGTATTACCGGCAAACATTTCTATCTCATCCCTCCATCTTGTGTCTGGTCTTTTCCTATGCATTTACTGTCCCATGGGCACCAATCGGTTAGTCTTTTCCCCCATCTATTGTCGTCTCTTCTTCCTAGGTGACCAGCCCATCTCCATTTTTGCTGCTTAATTATTTATATATTATCCTTCACTCTAGTCTTCCTTCTGATGTGGATCTTTTTCTATCTCTTAGTTATCCCTAGCATTGCTCTTTCCATGGCTCTCTGTGCTATTCTAAGTTGGTTTTATGCTGCGTTGGGGGTGATCAATTACAAATTTGGAAAAAGGGGTGATCAATGAATAAGTTAGTTCTCTCACCTTTTGTTGGGCTGTGATCACTAAAAAAGATCTGAATTTACAAAAACAAGCGGGCACAAACTAGTGACTAATTTAGCATAAACTTACATTGCATATTGAACCCCTCTCTAAAAACCTATTTAGGGGGGAATTTTCAAAAAACAAAAAACGATTTTCCCTACTCATTGAGGTGTGTGTGTGTAAAATTTCAAGTTTCTGCTATGAACAGTTAGGGCTAGGCAAAGTCCGGATAGATAGATAGATAGATACATATAAATGTCAGAATACATGAATAATCTAAACTCAGCAATAAACCAGTGTTGTGGGTAGCAGTGATTAAAAAAAACAGGTCTGGTTAGTCACTCAATAGACACTGTCATGTGACCAACATCTTTTGGCAGAATGCCATGTTTGGGGTGATCGATTAAAAATCGTTAAAAAGGGTGATCAATGAATAAGTTATTTCTCTCACCTTTTGTTGGATCACTAAAAAGTACCTCCAACACAATATGCTTCCAAAAGATGTTGGTCACATGACAGTTTCTAACAAGTGACTAACCAGACCTGTATTTATTTTTTTCTTCCTTTCCATGATCAACACTTCATTGGTGTTCATTTCTATGCTACGCTCTAATAACTTCCTCAGTAGGCCTAGCATAGAAATGAACACCAGATGGGAGCCTTCAATTAAGAAAGAAAGGTCAATATGTGCCAGACTCTCAAATTCCATCACCTGATTACACTACAGGTAGTGCAAAAAGTAATCTGCTCTATATTCACTAAAAATAAAACAAGCCTCAAAGTCAGACCATAGATGCGCTATTTAAACACGAGTTCAGTTAAATGTTGAAAATAAAAAACACAGCAATATGAGATATGTTAAAAAATAAACATCACGCTATGAGATGTGTTAAAAAAACACTGCGACATGAGATATGTTAAAAAATGTCTTAGTTTCTTATTAAAAAATGAATGCAACCTTACATTACAGTTGGATTTCGAGAATTGATTTTAAAAAAAAATAAATAAATAAATACTCTTTTATTACATCATTAAAAAGTTATGTTTGATATGTCGATATGTCGACTTGTCAGATAGTCAGTGACAATGATCACTGCTAGATAAGCTTAGCGTATCTAAAAACGGAAAAATGTATTAAATACTATAACAACCAGAATGTAAACAAACATGGCTGATGATCGGAATGAAGGATGTTATTTGGACTTCTTTTTCTAGAAGTCTTGGTAGCTCAATTGGTAGAGCAGGTCAGGCTGAATGGTGCTTCCCCTCAGGGATGTGGGTTCAAATCTCACCTAAGTCTGAGCAATTAATAAATTAAGATGAGGGTAAAAAGTAGTCATACAAATTTAAAATAATAACATTAAAAGGACTCATTCAATTAACTGATATGAGAGATCCTCTTGCATGGACAGTGGAATGAGAACAATCTACCCCGGTGGATTGAATAAAAGGTTTGGTTCGAAATTCCAAGAAGCTTACCAACTACAACAGACACCTGAAGAAGGCCGGAGGGTATAACAGCCAAAACGTTGTGACTCTAACAACCAAGATGAGGACACTAGTAAATCAGTATATAATAATAATAATAATTCCTCATCTCAGTAATTCAGAAAAAACCTCATTGGACAGTTTTCACCATTCTTCAGAAGATCGATTCTCTTGGCCTACAGCAGTGGTTCCCAACCTTTTAGAGTCATTCTCCACTTTAGTCAATAAGATTACTAGTACTCCCGCCTCCCATTTAAGTTAGTTGCAACAAAGAATAATTTCAAATAATTATTTTATTTTGCATATAATTAGACAGAATTAAGAATTAGTTTAATTTTATAATTATACAGCTGCTGCTGCTGTGTATTTGTTACTCAAAGAAATCAAGCGAAAATAATTAGGAACACATCATTTGAAATTCCAATTTATTACAAGAAAAATTAAAATTCTGCTACTGTAACTGATATAGACATCAATGTGATCTCTGTTCTTGTTTTTTTGCAACTAGTTCTTCGATTTGTAGGTCTATTAGTGAGAGAGCATATCTTAAATCATTCTCAACTGGGAGCTTATTTCGAGCCTTCGACTTGATAGATAGAAATGCAGACAACCCTATCTCACAGAGATACAGTATTGTCCATAAATAAGTACACCCCTACCACTTTTTAATAGAAAGTTAATTTTCTTCTAAACCAAACATAGCAGGATTTTATTATTTGTAGTGGAACATTACACAATCAAATGGATATTATCAGGTATTATTTATGACAAAACTCTACAGCATTGAAACTCTGTTCTACTAGAAATAATAAAATCCTGCTATGTTTGGTTTAGAAGACAATTAACTTTTTATAAAATAGTGATAAGGGTGTACTTATTTATGGGTGACACCGTATGTTGAAGAGAATAGGATTAACACACAAAGAGCGTTGTTACTAAGTCCAGGATAAATGGGATGCATTTTTGCCCAAAACTCATTCAGACTGAGGACTTTGAACTCATTTTTCACTGAAGAATTGTGTGGATTCCTTGTCAGAGCCATAGTAATTTGATCAGTGTTTATGTCTGGGAAATAGCACTGAAATTCATCAATAAGGGAGTTTAGATGTTCTGCAATCTCAGCCTTGAGCACCTGGTTGATGTTATCATCTCCAATGACTTCAGTAATAAGCCGATGGAATTGCATCAAATTTCTATCTTTTATGCGTCTCTCCCTGAGTTTGGCAATGAATGTTCTTACACTGTCTGTATGGCTAATGATGTTGGTCTCACGGCCTTGTAGTTTTCTATTTAGCTCATTTAGGATTTTGAATATGTTGGCTAGGTAGGCCAAATGAGCTTGAAAGTTTGGCAAGTTCATTGTGGTGAATAATTCTTTATTCTGTTGTACAGAAAAGTCCTCACTTCTACACTAAGCTCTTAAAACCAAGCAAGCAAGTTTCCCTTTGATAGCCAGCAAACTTTAGTGTGAAACAACAGAGCTTGGTGTTCAGCATTCATAAATCACGAAAAGGCTGTGTATTTAGAGCTGAACCTTTGATGAAGTTGACAGTTTTTATGATGATCTCTGAATAAGTGTGCAAAACTGCTAGTAATGTCTTTGAGGCGAGAGCCTCTCGATGGATCATCCAGTGTACTCCAACTACTGTAGGATTCTTATGTTTGAAAATCCCCAAGAATCCAGATGAGAACCCAAAATTGCTGGTACTCCATCTGTACACACTCCAATAACATTCTCCCAAAAAAGTCTTTCTTCATCAAGGTTGAAATTAGCTCCATCACATCTTTTCCTTTCGTTGTTTTTATCAATGAGCGACATAGAAAATCAATATATTTGAGCATCAATATATCTTACATAAATGAGAAGCTGAGAGTTGTCTCATCTACTTGAATAGCAAAATACCACAATGATTTTATCTTTGCAATCAATTGATCTTTAATATAAGCCATGTCTTGTATCTGTGAGTTGATGGTGTTGTTAGAGAGTGATGGTATTTGCTTTAATTTTTCAACTGAATCATCACCAAGAATAGGTTTGGCACTATCAAGGATACACGGCTTCATTAGAGTTTCCCCAATTGTATGGCCTTCTTATTCTTGGCTATATGTTGTGCAATAACATTCCAAAGAATGGTGAAAGAAAATTAGGAGAATTGAACTTCTTTGTTTCAGCCGATCCATTCTTCAGCCTTCATCAGGGTTATAATCCATAAGAAAAGAGGAAAAATCTTATTTCTTCAGAAGAATGCTGAAAGAAAAAAAAAAGGTTTTAATATACCAATTGGATGAGTCCATTTTAGCAAAGCTAGATACATGAACAAAACAATTACGACCACCCCAAGTGATTCCATTCTAAACATGGGGAGGCAGAGGCAAGTAAGGGAAACCGCACATGGTATCTTTAGAGCAAGAACAAGTCATTAAAAAATCTAGCTACTTTTCAGCTATTTAAAATGGCTATCATCTTCTGGCAACGTCAAACCAAAGATTGCCAAAGGTTCATATGTTTTGAATAAAAGTACTTACAAGTTTGAATAATGCTGTTATTCGTTCAACTTTCTCACTCTCCAGTGATGCTCTCTATCAAATAACTAGACCTCATCCCAGAGAGGGTAATATGAGCTTTCCTCTCTCTGTATATGGTCTGCTATACCAGATTTTTCTACCTCCCCTTTGGCTTTGGCTTTGGCTTTCTTATGTCCTTCGAGTCAAACCTGGTTTCCTTCTAATATACTTTCCATATTTGCATGAGACAATATAAATACAATCTTTTGTCAAACCCGTCTGCTGTAAGGGTTCATCTCTAGTAAGAGTAGTTCTACTATTGAACAAAGGGGCACACTGTTTTAAATGGCTAAAATTGACTAGATTTTTCAATGACTGGGTTGAAGAATGGTAACATTTAAAAAGTTTAACCACTTTTCAGCTATTTAAAATGGCTATCCGCTTCTGGCAACGTCAAACCAAAGATTGCCAAACAAAGGTTCATATATTTTCTATAGTTTTGAGAAGGGTCATTAACATTCAAATAGTTATTCAATTGAACTCCTTCTTGTTGTTTGTGTTATTAACACATTTCGGCTAATCCAATCTTCAACCTTCCTCAGGTGTAATATCTGAATGTGATGGGGTAAACAGAAATTTTTAAAATTCTTTAAAGGAGATAACTCTTATAACATAGGAATCTGGTGTTTCTTTATCCTTGTCTTGTCGGTTTGGGTTTGTTGAGCAGAGGAAGCCACATCGGGTTGAACTCCGCACTTGTCTGACTAATGCATTCAGTCGACATGTTTATATGTGCTGCCTATTTGATTTTTCTGTCAATAATCTAGACTTTCTCCCATCACATTCGGTTATTACACCTGAGGAAGGCCGAAGAATGGATCAACCGAAACGTTGTGTTAACAACACAAACAACAAGAAGGAGTTCAATCGCCTGAAGAACTATTAGAAAGGTTCATATGTTTTGACTAAAAGTACTTACAAGTTTGAATAATGCTGTTAAGTTTGCTAATCGATTTTTTCATATTAGCTTTGTAGATAAGGAGTGAGTTTTGCAGGAGGCGATGCTTTATTTAAATTCTCCCAAATATTTTTTGCCCCATTTTTATACTATAGATAGACATAAACAGGATATCGACTGAACCCAACCTATCGTTGGTGGGCTGGAAAACCAGCATGGGCATTCGAACCTCATAAAAGCAACAGAGATGCCCTACGAAAGCCTGGGAAAACACGAGACCAATGTCCCTGTTAAGAAAAGTCTGTCGGCTCTCATTATCTCTCTCCCACTCTTCATTCTACGCCACGGCACGATGTATCTAATACAATAAAAATATATCCTCATATTTTTATAAACCAAGTTTCGAGTCTTCCTTTTTCTCCAAGGCCAAGATGGCCATACAACATCAGTAATCAGCTTTTTAAAGTCCGTTGCTGGACATAGGCCTTCCTGACAGTTTTTTCTCTCCTGAGCATCACGGTGCCAAAATATTCTGAACTTGTCCAAATTCATCACACCATCTTATTTTTGCCGTCTGCAATTTGCTTAGTATTTCGAGGAAACCACATTGCAAGTCGCAATGTCCAGTGGTTATCTGATATTCTTGCAACATGTTCTGCCCATTGTCAAGCTCCCTAATGGCTTTTAGGATATCCCTGATACCTGTTTGCTCTCTAATATATTGTGCTGTTTTGTGATCTCTCCATGTGATGTTTATTGATTAAATTCCTGACTTTATGTTAACCAAAAGACACACTCTACAAAATGCCTTTCACTTCATAGATCTCAATCTCAGCATACTTTTATTAGAAACCATTAACCAAAACTGTCACCAAAACTGTCAACATAGGTTTCTTTCAGTTTTCAAGTTGGTTTGCCTTGCTGGCTGGCTGGCTATGTATGTATGTACAGTATCGCCCATAAATAAGTATACCCCTATCACTTTTTAATAGAAATTTAATTTTCTTTTAAACCAATCATAGCAGGATTTGATTATTTCTAATGGAATATTACACAATCAAAAGAGATATTATCAGGTATTATTTATGACCAAACTCTACAGCATTGAACTCTGTTGCCAAAAATATGAATATGTTGCCATCCAAAGATGAGTACGAAAAAATATTTTTGGCAACAGAGTTTCAATGCGCTAGAGTTTAGTCATATATAATACCTGGTAATATCCATTTTGATTGTGTAATTTTCCACTAGAAATAAGAAAATCCTGCTATGTTTGGTTTAGAAGAAAATTAACTTTCTATTAAAAAGTGGTAGGGATATAATTATTTATGGGTGATACTGTAGATATGTATGTATCTCACATAAGGCTGCACCAATGGAGCTAGAGGGCTGAAAATTTCAACCTGTACTCCTTATTATGTCTAAAAAAACGTTTTTTCTGTTTTTTGAAAATTCCCCCACAAAATAGATTTTTAGTGGGGGTTCAATTTACAATCTAAGTTCATGCTAAATTGATCCCCAGTTTGTATTCATGGTTGTTTTTTCTTTTAGTGATCACTGCCCAACAATAGGCGAGAGAAGTAACTTATTCATTAATCACCCCCTTTTTCCAATTTTTAATTGATCACCCCCAACATGGCATGCTGCCAAAAGACTTTAATCACATGACGGTTTCTATTGAGTGACTAACCAGACCTGTATATGTGTGCAATCCAATCTACTCAACTCAACTCAACATTGAATCATGAAATTAATTTCATATTTCATTTAAGGAAATGGAAGTTACAAAAAGCCGGCAGCAATTTTCAGGCGATATTTTCAATTATTCCATACCCGAAATAATAAAAATAATAATCTGGGAAATAAAAAGGTTAAGTTTAAATAACGATAGCAAAAAGGCAGAGCAATACAGAAAGGTGAGTTAAATTGTTAAAGAAACTCCACAAGGGAAAAGATGCTGCTAGAATAATTGCTATCAGATTTACATGACTACCAGACCTTGGCTGAGATTTGCATTGTTAATGAAAATTAGGATTAAGATCTTAATTAAAAAATCTGATAAATATAAAATATGTAGAGCTTATTAATACTGCTGGAAAAGAATGAACCATTTTGAAAAAAAATTTACATGAAGCATTTTCACTATTAAGATGTTGATACAAATGTTTCCAGAATTTTTGACAAAATCTTTTCTTCATATGAACTTATAACATCATTATTCAGTCATAAAAGTATTATTCTTGGCTTTTTATGACCTTATGCAACCTTGCAAATAAATTGTGTATTCCATTATATTAAGTTGATGCAAATGTTTCCCTCATATTTTGGCAAAATCTTTCATTCGTATAAAATCATAGCATCATTATTCAGTCATCAAAGTATTTTCCCTGGCTTTCTCTGACCGTACGTCAACTTTCATCTCAATTATGTATTCCATTATATTAGGTTGATGCAAAAGGATTTGCCATTTATTTATCAAAAATATTTATAGCATCTTTATTCAGTCATCAAAGTATTTCCCCAGGCTTTCTATGACCTTACATCAGGTTTCAGTTAAATTGCCTAGTCTTCCATTAAAGAACTATTCCAGTTCTGATTGGATGAATTCTTTAAGGAATTCTTTTTATATCTAGAAGTTATGGCAACTGCTGATCTGACAAGGAGACTTGCAAAACAAGCAATAATCTGATGGTGATAGGTCTGGAGAATATGCTACATGTAGAAGAACTTCCCATCCTAGCTCCATGATTGTTTCCTGCATCGCATTTGCAACATGCAGCAAAATCATGAGTCAACATCCTTGCCCAGAAAAAGGTCTTTTCTCTTCCAATGTATCATTCAAACCATCCAGTTACTCGCCAGAGATTTTCACAAGAACAGTTTGTCCAAGTGTCCAGGAATTCATAAGGAAAATTTCCCTTTAAATCCCTTCAAAGACAAAAACATTTCCCCCTGTAGATTCCGTTTAAGTTGAGATGTTGAAGGCTGTTTTGGTCAAGACATTATTAGAAACTGTCAATCAAAACTGTCAACATAGGTTTCTTCGGTTTTTAAGTGATTCTTGCTGGCTAGCTATGTATGTGTCATTCATACAGGCCACACTAATTTTTTTGATAATTTGTTGGAACCACTGACAAGACAACAAGTGTTGCATGGAGTAAAACAAATTATAGTCTGAAGGTGACAGCTCTGGAGAATATGCCATCCGAGCTCCATGATTGTTTGCTGCATCGCATTTACAACATGAGGGTGAGTCTTATGTCTTTCCAGTCAACTTTCCAGTCAACTTTCTTATGCCATCTTTCATGCTAATTGTGTATCCCATCATAAAAGAACAATTCTAGTTTTGATTCAATTAGGTTGATGCAAAATATACCATCATCATTTTTGCACAATGTTAGGGAAATCTTAGAAGTATCTGAGAAGTTTATTCAGCTTGTGTCTGCATACTCTAAGAATTGTCTGCAAAAAATCATTTTATTTTATTTTGATAAAAATCATGAACAAACGGATTTTTATTATTTCTGTTTTTGTTTTTATTACTTTTTCTATTTTTGTATTTTTTAAATTCAGCATTTTTATTACGTCATTACAACATGAATGAAATTCTATTTTATTATCTCAGTTGCATGAATGAAATTATATTTTTAGAATATGAAATGCACATTTGACACTGTTTACTCTTCATATTTAACTTGGGAAAAAGTGCGTCAAAAGCTGTGCAATGGATCAGTGAATCTTATGGTAATGATGCAGTAGGTGCAAGCATGTGTGAGAATGGTTTATAGAGTTTTAAAAATGGAGATATTGAACTTAAGGAAAAAGAACCCTGAACTTGGAAATGATGACTGGGAGGAACAACACATACAAGTCATATCTTTCAAATGCCAGCTTTAAATCTATTTACTATCAACAGCTTCCCAGACCAGTACAAGTAGGAGACAACATCAAACTGAAAAGGCAGTGGGTGTTAGGATTATGTAAACAGTCTTGAATCTCTTTCCTTGTTTCTCTATTAATGCCACTTGCTACATGTTGCTATAGCACTTCTCCATGCATTAAGCACAGGCAAACATACACATATACCCAAATGAAGGACACACACACATGCATATGCACACATGTACAAGTGCATGCATGTGATATTATCGCATGCATGTGATATTATCGCATGCATGCTCATACATGTGTAACCTTTTTATAAATAAGAGTATCAGATAATTGAATTTTTTTAATAACCGCAATGGTAAAAACCAATAAAATTTTTCAATTGAATTTTCAAAAATGATTTTTTGACTCGCTTTTCAATTATACTCCATATCAGTGTCACTTGATTTAAAATTGTTATATGGAATTTTATTTTTTATCTGCAACTGGTTATATCACTTACAAAATGAAAATCGATTTAATCTTTTCAGGGAGATTTTTTGTATTTTAAGGTGAATTTTAGAGTGTTTTTGAATTTGAAAAAAAAACTTCTAAACCATTTTCTTTAAACACAAAATTGATGAATATTTTTCCAATTCGGATTAGAAACACAGAAAATCATTCGTAAATATTTGGCCCATAAGGACTTTTCTTCACATTTTTGTAATATAATTCACATACACACACACACATATATATATATATAGATTTCTTTTCTGATACCATAGGTATTTAGCCTGT
>VCCN01005748.1:5810940-5826638 GCA_006491835.1 Architeuthis dux
TGTGTGTGTGTGTGTGTCTGTGTCTGTGTGTGGTCAGATATATTCATTATAGTCAGATGAATTCAGTCTCTTAGTGTGCCAGTCAGTGACGCCAGGGTTCTTTCCTCTGGTATTAATTATTTAACAGTAAATAACCTGGATACTATACAACAATTTAGTAATGAAATAATAATTGAGATATCTGGATATCACTTCAAAGCTTTGTGTTCATATTACAATCCAAAAATCCTTATAATGTAGTAGCCATTGACCAAACGTTAAAAGTAAACTGTCAATTTTTTCTCTCCAGGGTAGAATAAAAGACAAGTGACCGAATGCCAGTTTGAGGATGCTCCTTACTAAAAACTCATATTAAAACAGTACAAATATTTCATTGGCAAGATATCCATCTTTTACAAACCAAAACCTAATCCAGTGGTTCCCAACATTTTCGAGTCATTTCCCACTTTTGCCAATAAGATTACTAGTATTCTACCCCTTCCATTTATTAAGTTGCAACAAAGAATAATTTCAAATAATAACTTTATTTTACATATAATTAGACAGCTTCATACTAAGAATTAGTTTAATTTTATAATTGTACAGCTGCTGCTGTGTATTCATTACTCAAAGAAAGCAAGCGAAAATAATTAGAACACATCATTTGAAATTCTAATTTATTACAAAAAAATAAGAATTTTGCTATCGTAACAGATATACACATCAATGTGATCTCTGTTCTTGTTTTTGTGCTACTAGTTCTTTGATTTGTGGGTCTGTTAGTGAGAGAGGGCACATCTTAAATCATTCTCAACTTGGAGCTTATTTGAAGCCTTTGATTTGATAGATAGAAGTGTAGAAAACCCTATCTCTAGGCTGGACTAATACTTTTTTTTACCTAATAGCCTATTCCCCCCTTGGACTACCCAAATTCACCCCTTGGGGGGAAATCCTCCCCAGTTGGGAACCACTGACCTAGACCATCAGAAAAATTTGGGACATGAAAAGTAAAAATAACTTCCCGAAAAATATATAATCAATATTTGATTAACACAAATTAATTTAGAAGATAAAAGACTAAAAGACTAAAAGTAACTGAAAAAACCATGTATAATCAATACTTCATTAACACAAATTGATTTAGAACATAAAGAGTAAAAAATAACTAAAAACACATATATAATCGATATTTGATTAACAAACAAGAATCTGAAGAGAATTTGATCAATATTTAGTTGTTTATTCTCAACTCTGAGTTTTATACCAAAATATCAATCACTATTTCATGTTTCATGGTGGAATATTTATATATTTAATGATAATTAAAATAAACATTAAAATATTCATAAGACAACGATCCTTTCTTGTCTGTTAATAAAATACTGATTGGTAACAACTAGTAGGTTGTTTGGGAATTAGTATTGTTTTTTCAAGAACAAGAGAAAAACAGGTGCAAATATAATTGAGTTAAATTTTTATTAATCAGTGACATAATTGCTGTCATTAGCAAATACATTATCCCTGGTGTGTGTGGGTGGGGGGTTATGTAGGGGTATGGGTATACCTACTTCTCAATTTTGTTTCAAGTTTTTTGTATGTTCAATGTCTACTAATAGAGACATCATTTTATATCTAGTTCTCAAAACCCAGCCTCACTGTATACCTAGTGTTGTATAATCTCATAGAGACATGTTGATACTCAAAGATGGATAAGCACATTTCTTCTCGTTGATGTGAGATGTCTCATTCCAGGGCTGCACATGTACGGGTGAGAATCGTCTGTGGAAGGAAATAAAACATTTGGTCCATACTGGAGAAAGCGCTCTCCCACGTGGCTGCAGAGAAAGACGACAAAATTCATTCATTTCAAGGAAAATATGGGTTGGTTTTAATTCCGTTGATAGCTTCGATGCAGGGCCCAGTTCGTGGATCAAACACAGTGTTGAATTCTGTTTCTGTTGAAATTCTAATGAGTTGTTACTTTACCGAAGGACTGACAGTGATGGTAGCAGTTCAAATCAAGTCGCCTGGTTTCCTCCTTCACCCTGACGTGTGACGAGGGAAGCTCCTAGCTTGTTGACCCCTTCACTCTGTCTGTTGAACTGACAATCACCACGCACTAAAAAGCACTCGGCAGAGCTGATTGGTCGAACGCATTTTCTTTGTCCCCTTGGTCGGCCGTTTGACCTATTTTCTAGCCCTGAGAACCTGATATGGCATTTTGGGCACATCCCAATACTATTCCTCAAAACATGCCCAAAACATGATTCTTCTCTACCCTCCTTCCCTCTCAGCAAACGAACACACGACTCGAGTGTATTTCATTACACTAGTCCCAAAAACCCAGCCTCACTGTATACCTAGTTCCTAAAACCCATTTCTATCACTGATTATCTCAACATAAAAACAATTTTTCCATTCCCCACTGATAAAATTTTCTGGTTTTGATGAATGGAAATCTGAGAGACCTGAATTAACATCATTTTAATTTCTGACTCTCTTGGTACTAAGATACTGTCCGAGTGATCAAAACAAATAATAGTCCAAAGGTTCTGGGTCTAGTGAGTATGGGGGATAAGGTGAGGCCTCCCAGTCTAATGACTTCATTTTCTCTTGGGTTTGTTTTGTTGAGTGAGTCTTTGTATTGTCATAATGGAGGATGACACCCTTTCTGTTCACCAAAGCTGAACATTTCTGGTGTATTGCACCACTGACACGCTTGAGTGGACAATAAAGATCTGCGATGATGGCTTCTTCAGAATCCAGTCAATCATGGTGGATGATTACCTGTCATGTTGTACCAGATGTATAGCAAGTTATATTGTCCACTGTTGTTAATAAATCCACTCACTACTGTCCTGAGTTATCTCCTCTTGTCTAAAAATGTTGAGCATAGAAAAATGATACTTATATTTCTTAGTATAGTCATCTTTTTAGGCCCATACAATTCTACCACTACATCAAGTTGTATAGATACATCCATAAACAACAGAAATTTTGAGGTAGATATTTTTAAATATTTAGCACAGAAAAATGAAAAGAGATGAAAATAGCAATCATCACTTTGATTATCAACCGATTCAAATCAAGGCACCTGGTTTCCTCTTTCACTCTCTAACAAATTGAACATTGATCAATTTTGTAATGTGGAAATTTCAGATTAAGAAGAATGCAGCTTTTAACTCTTAAATTCATAAACCGCTTGAAACCACTTGTAATTAACAGTGGAACTCTTCAATGAATAGAATAAAGAATAGTGGAACTAAATAAAGACAATTGCATCATTTGATTATATATCACAAACTTAAGATCTGCTCATCATAATATGTACCCTTGAAAAGTACATATAATCACATCCATGTATAAGTCATAATCAAAAACACAGACTTTTTTAATTTCATATTGATAATCATGTTGTCCTTCTTCAATAATATTACAATCCCAAATTTCAATAATATATTTCATCTCTTCTGACTTCTAAAAATATCTGTCAAAATATCCAATTCAAGAACTGCAGTTCACCTTGGCTTCTCTCTATCAGCTTGGTAATAATAGTGTCCTTCCTTAGGCAAGTGGGAAACTAATATACCAATGGTGGCACCCCAAGGCTAGCCCTGATTGGTCAATAATCCAGCATTACGTAAATGACTCCCAGTCCAGTGCCATCTACTTTGATCTACTCCAAACGGCCAATCATGAAGGGGGACACAACTCGTAAATAGTTAACAATATCTCTTTTTAAAAATTAGTGCTAGACAGTCTTACTGTAGATGGGCTATTTAGATTGATTCATGTTGTACCATATGGAGTGTTGGATATACGACTCCATAATTTGGCACTATGAAGATGCTTTTAAGTACATATATATCATATTGTATCATTTGCTCATGTGAATCGGACTATTTTACTATTGTACCTCACTTTTCAGATAGCTTGTTCATTATAAACTTAGTTCATTCTACCTTGAAAATATATTGTATATGGAGACAGTACAGAACATTTTAGAACATTTATTTTAGTGTTAAAAAAAGTATACAAATTGTATATACAAGCACATATATTTAGGGCCTCAGACATTTTATGGTGGTATAATAAACATCATAATTCTTCTTAAAATCATTTACATCTTTTGATAGCACTACATATTCCGGTAATCTATTCCAAAGTCCTACCACTCTATTGTTAAGAAAGAATTTTCTGATATTCAATCTACTTCTATTTACTTCAACCTTATATGTCTGATTTTTTTTTGTAAGCGTTTACATTGGGGCACAATGCAGCCAAATTAGCCAGAAGTATAAATTGGCATTTGCAGAAGAAACTGCTAATGACTGAACAATGCAATGGTGATTTCAGAAACGTTGCTCCAAAGATGAGAACATTCACAATGAGCAATCAAGAGAAATTGTGAAAAATGACTCTTGGACAGTGATTCTCAAATGGGAGGCTCTTGGTTTCCAGGGGATGAATTTGCTACGGGGAGGAATTTTAGCCAGGGGAGGAACATATAATGGAAAGTGTAACAGTAATAACAATTACTAGATGACAATTTAAAGGGGGGGGCTTGAGGAAACCTGGGATCACAAGGAGAGCAATGTAACCTGGACTCTGAGAACCACCTTTCTAGAATAATAATCTGGACTAGCCAAACTTAGAATTTAACCTATTCATCAGTTGGCTGTGATAGGAAAGCTGAAATAATTAGACAAATGAATTTCACATAAACAGGTCCAGTTAGTCAATAGAAACCGTCATGTGACCAACATCTTTTGGCTGCATGCCATGTTGGAGGTGATCAATTAAAAAATTGGAAAAAGGGGTGATCAATGTATAAGTTATTTCTCTTGCCTTTTGTTGGGCGGTGATCACTAAAAAGTCTGAATTTTTTAACACAAACAAAGGGACCGATTTAGCATAAACCTACATTGTAAATTGAACCACCCCCACCACTAAAAACTTATTTTGGAGGGGAAATTTTCAAAAAAAACAAACGTTTTTCTAGACATAATAAGGAGTAAATGTTGAAATTTTCAGCCCTCTAGTTCCATTGGTGCAGCTTGTATGTGTGACACATATATAGCCATCCAGGCAGACCCACTTAAAAACTGAAGTGACCTATGTTGATGTTGGCTGTTTTGGTTGATAGTTTCTAAAAACTGACAGAAAATCATTGTCATTTTGAGATGTGCTTGTTGTTGTTGTTTGTGTTGTTAACACAATGTTTTGGCCAATCCATTCTACGGCCTTCTTCAGGTGTACTATGGAAATCCAGGCCTAATAAGTAAAGGAAAGGAAGACACCCGAATCCTACATTATAAGTGTTGCTACCATTGGAGAGAGAAAAGATTTCAGTTTACCACCATCACATTTGGATAGTACACCTGAAGAAGGACAGAGAATGGATTGTCCGAAACAACAAAAAGGTGTTCAATTGTCCAAAAAACACTTTAAATTCCAAGAGTTGTTCAGATTATTAATCTCATTTTTTTGTTGTCATTACAACATTTCGACCAATCTAAGGCCTTCTTCAGGTGTACAATCCACATGGAAGAGAGTATTCCCTTTTTACCTGTGACGAACGTCAACAGGTCTATGAATGCCAAAAACCTTTTTGTTTAGACCAAATTTGAATAGGTTAAAGGAAGGATTGAGAGAGTGAGTAAAGAAAGAGGAATATTTTTTGTTCTTTTTTATGTCACACTACATCATATTTATTCCTTTTTTAAAAATAAATTCTCGAGATAAAATAAGAGAAAGTACAAAAAATACAAGAAAGAAAGAAAGAAAGAGAAGATAGCGAGGGGGAGAAAGAAAGAAAGCAGAAAGAAATACAGTGTTTATAATTAATGTATACACGTCATAACTTTCTCATTTCCCAATGAATTATATTGCATTTTGGACAATATTTTTCATTTCATTTTTGATGCAATGATTATTTATTTTTGTTTTGGACGTTTTGACGGAGATTAACTTGAAAAATCAATTGGAAACAAATAGTTTTATTACAGAAACAAATGTTGCCAAATGCTGAAAAAGATTGTATAGACAACGTTGCAGGTTTTGAACAGAGTCAGTTTTTTTCTTGTTTAGATGCTGTGATTGCTGTCACTGACTGACAGGCTGGCATACCGAAATGAGAGTAACAACCCTTGCTCAGTGTTGTCAATTTAGGTGTTTTTCTTCTAAATCTAGATGTTTTTGATTGCGTCTAGATGTCAAAAATTCTATTTTGAAGATTTTTAATAAAATAAGTAATATTTTTATTTAATTTAGAGTAATAGAATAAGTAATATTTTTAATGAATTAAGTAATATTTTAATAAAATAAATGCTGAAGATTGAAGTCATATTTAATTTATTAATGTGTAATATATTTCCTAGATTTTAGATATATATCTGGAGAATGTAGATCTTCCTAGGTGTTTTAAGATGTTTTTGACTCAATTTTAGATGTAAACATGAAAATAAAGTTGGCAACACTGCCGTTGCTAGATCTTCACACAATAAAAGAACCAGCGCATCTATGGTCTGACTTTCAGGCTTGTTTTAACAGAGCAAACCAGAAACTGTGGCCATCAGAAACAAAAGATAAGTGGAAAATATATTGATCAGAAGAACCCATTTATTCTGAGATCCCCACCCTCATCTTTTCATACGGACTGTACACCTGAAGCAGGCCATAGAATTGTGGCAACGACAAACGCAACAAAAAGAACAAAATCAATAGTCCAACTCTCGGAATGAGTCTCGGAATACCTTGTGATGAAAAATGGACCTTTCATGATAAAATGATATTTTAATTAAAAGTTCTTCTTCTTTCAAATATGGTTTTACTGTTCCCTGTCAAAATCCAATATTTTATGTGATACAACCTAAAATTAAAGGAATTATCCTTCTAGTCCTGTTTATTCTCAAGATATCATAATTGCCAGAGTTGCATAATGGTTGT
Source organism: Architeuthis dux (assembly GCA_006491835.1). Classification (NCBI taxonomy): domain Eukaryota; kingdom Metazoa; phylum Mollusca; class Cephalopoda; order Oegopsida; family Architeuthidae; genus Architeuthis; species Architeuthis dux. The sequence goes on from VCCN01005748.1 coordinate 5,817,868, forward strand.
AACGATAAATACACAAGTGAACATATTATTACTGAAGGCCTTCATAACGAGTCACTCTCTTTCAGAGATCTGCATAATATGTATAATAAATATTCCTTTTGTAATTCTTGGATTGAAAGAAAGATGGCCTGAAGTTCTGAGAAGCATTGCCATTAATCTATCGATTATTCAAATTAGCATCCTCATCTTCAGAGCGGCCCAAGGCATAAGCGATCTAAGCGACCACCAAGAGTGATGGGGGGCACCCAAATTAAATTCTGCTTAGGGCCCCCATAACGGCTTCAACAGATGTATGTTACATCCAGTGGTCTTTAGATGTCATTCTACACATTATTCACTATTAGAAACTATCAGAAACTGTCAACCAAAACTGTCACCAAAACTATCAATATAGGTTTCTTCAGTTTTTAAGTGAGGCTATGTATGTATGTATGTATCATGCATACAGTCCGCACCAATGGCTGAAAATTTAAACATTTCCTCTTTATTATGTTTAGAAAAATCGTTTTTTGTTTTTGGAAAATTTCCCCTCTAAATAGGTTTTTAGTGAGGGGTTCAATTTGCAATATAAATTTATGCTAAATTAATCCCTTACATTTTGTCAGGCAGCCTTCATGCTTGTTTTTTGAAAATTTGGACTTTTTAAGTAATCACTTAAACAAAAGGCGAGAGAAGTAACTTATTCATTGATCACTCATTTTCAAATTTTTTAAATGATCACCCCCAACATGACATGCTACCAGAAGACATTGTTCGCATGACAGTTTCTATTTCTTTATATCACACTGTTTTGACTAATATGTTATTCAGTCTTCCTCAGGTGTTGCACCATCTAACCCTTGAGATGTTGGCATGACACTTTGACACATGTCTCTGCGAGCTGCCCCCCCAAGTGAGAATATGGTTTCATTTTAAAAAATGACACTTAAGGGTTACCAGGTGCAGCATACACCTAGGGAAGGCTGAAGAAAGCTGAGGTGAGTGATGCCACTTCGGGTGCTTGTCGCCTATAAGACTATTTCACATATTGCGGGTCAAGTAAGTAGTAATGTGATATATGAAGCCCAGGTAGGGACGACTGAAGCCATAGCCAGCGTAAGGGCACTATTTACGTTATTTATTTTATTTATTTATTACAGGACAAAGTCAGGAGTTGACTTTGTTTTCCTACCCTAACAAGAACAAGATCAATCCTCACCAAAATGTGGGGTTTAAACTGATAAGTAAAATCCCCATTCCCCTACTGTGATTCAAACTCACAACCTAGTGATCACTGGCTGGGTGTCTTTCTGCCTGAGCTAAATTGACCAGTCTTAGATATTAACAAAATTTATCATACACATATGCATGGGCTTATTTCATTCTCATAAATATAGAAAAACATATCACTATCATCATAAGTCCACTGCTGGACAAAGGCCCTTCCCATATCCTTCCATGACGACCTATCTTGTACTAACCTCTGCCAAGTCTTACGGGTAAACTTTTCTTTCCTGTCCCTCCATCTTGTATCTGGTCTTTTCCTACTGCATGTACTGTCCCATGGGCACCAATCAGTTAGTCTTTTCTCCCATCTATTATCAGCTCTTCTTGCTAGGTGGCCAGCCCATCTCCGTTTTTGCTGCTTAATTTATTTGTATAATATCCTTCACTCTAGTCCACTCACTCTGATCCATGTTGATCTTTTTCTATCTCTTAGAGTTATCCCTAGCATTGCTCTTTCAATGGCTCTCTGTGCTATTCTAAGTTGGTTTCCAGATCGTTTTGTTAGTTTCCATGTTTCGCATCCATAAGTCATGGCTGGTATTATGCAGCTGTTGTATATTTTACACTTTAGGCACATTGGCAAGGTGCTCTTCAGAATGTCTCTATTCATACCAAATGCTTTCCAACCTATCGTTATGCGTTCTAGAATCTCTCCTTCTATCTTTTTGGGAACTTTATCGTTGAACATTACTTTTGTCTTTGTTCTGTTCATCAAAAGTATTTGTCTTCAGTCAGAATAGAAGTTGGTGTAGAGTTTGACCCTGAAGCAGCCAGTCTTGTCTCTTCTCTTTTATGTATTCCTTTTACTTGTTGGCATTGGAACTTGTTTAAAATCCACAATCCTTTGCACTCTATGACCTCTGTTGAGAGCCAGCTTTTAGTAGAATATAATACACGCTAACATGTCATGGTGTTTATTTTATCAAATGTCAGGCATCAGCTCTCGAAAAATAACATTTTCTCAAAATCCTTTTCAAAGATCCTTCTCCCCTCTCTCTATCCATCTCTCTCTCTCTCCCTCTATTTATCTCTCTCTCACTGCTTGTCAGAGTTTATTCATCCACATGTCAAAGTTGCTTTCTTCTTGCCAGTAGAATGATCCAACAATATTTTTTTTACAATTATTTTATTTTCCAGATATTGAGAAAAAAAGGACAGGTCTGGTTAGTCTCTCGATAGAAACTGTCACAACGTCTATTGGGCGTGATCAATTAAAATTGGAATATAGCAGTGATCAATGAATAAGTTACTTCTCTCGCCTTTTGTTGAATCACCAAAAAGTCTGAACTTTCAAAAAATAAGCATGAACGCAACTAGACACAAACTAGGGACCAACTTAGCAAAAACTTACATTGTAAATTTTACCCCCACCCCACCTGAAAACTTATTTTGGGGAGGAATTTTGAAAAAACAAAAAAAACGTTTTTTCTAGACATACAGTGTAAATGTTGAAATTTTCAGCCCTCTACTTCCATTGGTGCGGTCTGTACGTGTGAGACCTACTTACATACATACATAGCCAGCCAGCCAGCCAGCTTACAAACTGAAGAAACCTATTTTGACAGTTTTGGTTAACGGATTCTAACAACAAGCTAGATGCTAACAGATGGGCAAAAACTGCCAAACAACCATGACTACAGAACCAACATCTGGTCAACATGAACCAAACAACCATGACTACAGAACCAACATCTGGTCAACATGAACACAACCAGACACAAACTAGGGACCAATTTAGCAAAAACTTACATTGTAAATTTTACCCCCACCCCAATTTCAAGTGGGAGCTTGAGGAAAAAGTAAGAATTTCTCTAATTATTTTGGGAATTCTCTTAACAAGTGTCAGCATAATATTGTGATGAACATAAAATATTAAAATGTAATTTCTTTTCACATATTTGCAGAACCAATTTCAAACTTATTCCTTTGCTTGAAGATAGGGGGGAGTGGTGGTAAAAGGGTTAAGAACAACTTGTTTACAAGGATAATTTTCAGTAAACAAAAAAGCGTTTTTCCTAGACATAATTAGGAGTAAATGTTGAAAATTTCAGCCCTCTAGCTTGAATGCATGATAGATACATACATAAGCCAGCAAGCCAGACCAACTTGAAAACTGAAGAAAACTATGTTGACAGTTTTGGTGATAGTTTTGGTTGACGGTTTCTAATATATTAACATCATAAAAAAACCTTCGAACTTAATGATCCTCATCTGATACTGACCTATACATAATTGGTGATCATAGACTATTGCTGTAATATGTTTAAAATGGCTTATTCAGGCGGAAAAGTACTTTATTGTAATAAAATAAGCAAAACACTTTTGTAATTACACTAGAAGTACCTAATGACTATTTGCATCATTGATCCTGATCTAATTATATCTGGTCCTGGGGGTTCCAACCTGGGACAGCACCACCCTATCTCATTATAAGGGAGGGTCAGAAGGTATTTTGATACCTTCGTGACATTGGTCAAAGGGACTGGGCAATTTTGTCCTTGCCCACCTGCATACGTGTGGGACCATACATAAAACCTGACCTTGTGTCAAACTTGCCCTCTGAGTACTCTGATCAAACCTTAACTGATTAGCAGTGGAAAATGGTAAACGACTTTCAATAAAGCGTCTTTGATAATTCACATGATGAACAGCAGATACTTCCAGCAAGCTATTGGAGGTGCCCAGCTAATCCAAAGATTTAATTCTATCCAATAATTATAAGGTTCCTTTTCATCTGTATTGATGTTGACAGAGGAGTTGAATTATTTGTTGACCAACCGATCACGTAATGGGTGGGTAGTGTATGTCAACAGCATCCGTTGCAAGTGCAGATGAGACACAAGCACAGGATGTTGGCCAGCAGAGTTGTCATAGCAACTGCTTCCCCCGGAGCATAACATCTGATAATCAAACTATTAAAGATGTCCTTTATGACCATTCAAACAGATGGTCATCATTAATTGGACAAGCAATGTTAATGATCTCTAAATTATTGAGATACGGAAACAACAAATGGAGAGATTCCGATCAGATTAGCTGCTACAGAACTGGTTTGAAATGCCATGAATCTCAGTGGATCTGCTTTAATTACATTTGCCTGTCATTTTATGTGATCTTGATGCTAATGGTTTGGCAAATAATGTACACTAGCTGAACCCATAGAAATTCCACGGGTGTTGACAACTAAGATTATCTCAAGTCTCTGCTCTTCTCTCACCTTTTGTATCTTGTATCTTCTCATTCTACCTTCCAATCTTTGTTGCTTGTCCTTGTTTTTAGCTAATTGTTACACAAACATGGATTAGTGCCATATGCAAAAACCTTCTTACCCCTCAGTAAACTACCTAACTCTCTTTTCTGCCCTCTTTCTTGCTACTCTATTATTAAACTACCTAAGTTTCTTTTCTGCCCTCTTTCTTACTACCCTCTTATTAAACTACCTAAGTTTCTTTTCTACCCCCTTTCTTCCTACCCTCTTATTAAACTACCTAACTTTCTTTTCTGTCCTCTTTCTTGCTACCTTCTTATTAAACTACCTAACTTTCTTTTCTGCCCTCTTTCTTGCTACCCTCTTATTAAATTACCTAACTTTCTTTACTGCTCTATCTCTTCATACCCTCCTATTAAACTACCTAACCTTTCTCTTGTTACTACTGAAAGCATAACATTTAGGTAGGAACAATAAGCACACAATAATATTATAGATGTTCAACCTGTCCTCATTCACAAGAGAAAAACAAAGAAAGGCTTTATAATGCAAAATAACATGGCTTATCAATTGATATTAGAAACTGTCACCAAAACTGTCAATATAGGTTTCTTCAGTTTTCAAGTTGGTCTGGCTGGCTGGCTGGCTATGTATGTATCATGCACACAGGCAGCACCAATAGAGCTAGAGGACTGAAAATTTACTCCTCATTATGTCAAGAAAAAACCTTTTTTGTTAAATAGGTTTTTAGGGGGGGGGTCAATTTGCAATGTAATTTTATGCTAAATGGGTCCCTTTGTTTGTGTCCACTAGCATTCACGCTTGTTTTTTGAAAATTCAGATGTTTTACTGATCACTGTCCAATGAAAGGTGGGATAAGTAACTTATTCATTGATCACCCCCTTTTCCAATTTTTTAATTGATCACCCCCAAAAGTTGGGTTCTATTGAATGACTAACCAGACCTGTCTTTTCAATAATTTCAGTTGAATCAAGGAACCTAAATTCTGTTTATTCCAAACAATTTTCATGGTCACATCATTATTCACCTCTGCCACAAAGTTGGGGAGGTATACATATTACCTCATGTCTGTTCGTCTTTCTGTCTGTCCGTCCACAGTTTTCAATGAATTTCAATGGAATGTTGTGGAAGGGTGGATCATGGGGTAGGGAAGGTTTTGGGGCCGATCCAAGAATTTGTTTTCGATTGAGAGATATTTTTCCATTTCTTTTCATACATTTATGTATTCACTCATGTTTGTCCATTTATATCTCCAAGAGTGCTCAATGAATTTCAATGAAATGTTGTGGAAGGGTGGGTCATAGGCTACGAAAGAAGTGATTGAATTTTGGGGGCAGATTCTGGAATCTATTGAGTTAGTGTACAGCGTTGACAGGGGTAGGCCCTTTCTAGTTATTCAAGTGTGATGAGTTTATTTACGACTAATATTGGTAACCGTCAAGCAAAACTGTCACCAAAACTGTCAACATAGGTTTCTTTCAGTTTTCAAATTGGTGTTCCTGGCTGGCTTGTATGTATGCATGTATCATGCGTACAGGCCGCAACAATGGATTTTTAGTCGGGGATTCAATATGCAATGTAAGTTTACGCTAAATTGGTCACTAGTTTGTGCACGGTTTCTATTGAGTGACTAATCAGACATGTTTACTTAATGTTGGCTTTTTCTCTGCTGTTTTACTCAGAGAGGGAGATAATCTGGAAGACTGTCACCATGTTTCTTGTCACCCGCTTGTGTTGCCCACTGGTAGTAGTCGATACCACAGGAGGTGAAGATCTTCTTTAAAGGGTCCTTGTACCTCTTCCGTGGTGTTCTTCCTTTGTCTCACTGTTCAGTTCACTAAACAATAAAACCTTTGATAGATAACAGTCTTCCTTCCTCGACATGTGACCTACCCAGCATAGATCTATCTTGTGGAGCATGACCTCCATGCTTGTGATTACATTACTAACACCAAAGTCATCAAGATTTATAATATACATGTACCACATTTCTTTATGTATAAAACAAAATATTTTGAACCCAAATCTGAGTGAAAATAGAGGGTGTTGCGCTATACTCAATGTACGCAGAAAAAAGATTTATACGTCACTGAAATCAAGCCCATTTGATGACAGAGGTGATCCCCCACTGGAAATATATTTGACTTACACGGCAAACCAACTGTAAAATTGAATTAGACAAAAAACATTTCAGTAGTCAGTGAACAAAACTTTAAAAACAATGACTCCAAATTAAGTACACAAGGTGTGAAAACCTATTTACCTTTGGTTTTTTGTTTTTCTTATGTTATTTTATTTGATGGAATTAAAATAATTACCATTGTCAGAGTACACAACATAGAAAACATCATCATCACCTTTTAACGTCCGTCATTGACCATAGAACTTCCCCAAGATTCACCAGATCTCTCTATCGCGGGAATTGCAGCCAGGGGCATGCCTAGAAGGGGTGTGGGGTGCTGCACCCCCCTCCCAATGTATTTGACAAATTTCTTCCCTATTATTTGTCAAAATCGTAATGTAAAGTTCAATGCTTTTTCAAAATTTTAATCCAAAACAGTAGGACAAACTATTCGTAATAAATATTTTAAAAAGTGCTAGCAGTGATCGCTGTCACTGATTATCTGACAAATCGACATATCAAATGAAATAAATGCTCATATTTTTACTTTTAGGGTTCAAAATCAAGGGGAAGATTTTTTTTTCAATTTTAGGGGTCAAAATTGTGGGGAAGAATTCTTTTTTCCATTTTTATTCTTAAGATGAAACAGTGTTATTATATTTGCAGTTATCTTTCCCCCAGGTCACGCTGGGTATTATTGCTAGTTTTTTAATTTTTTTTAAATGTTGAAAATTAAAGTCACATTTGATTTATTATTAATATGTATTTCCCAGATTATAGATCTGGAGAATCTAAATGTTTCTTAAAACAGATGTGTTTTTTTTACTCAATTTTTGTAAACTTGAAAATAAAGTTGGCAACACTACCCTCAATTGCTAGATGTTCACACAAGAAAAGAAATAGTGCATCTATGGTCTGACTTTCAGGCTTGTTTTTCTAAAAAAAACAAATTTAATGTAACATTGAAGATCTAGATTATGCACAATGTTTCAAGCTCAACTTGTTTTCATGACAAACTACCCAATTCTGCAAAGCCAAAGTGAGGCTAGCCGGACGTCATGTTAGCTTCACTGCTATCAGCAGGGATGCCAAAGTTGGTAGGTTCATACAAAATTGGTACTATTTGCAGTCTTGCTGATTTAGTGCATTTCACACTAAATTCAATGCATTTCTTGTTTTGGCAGTGCAAAAAATTAGCGTGTTTGCGCTTAAACATTTTGTCAATTTTTAAAAAGATTTAGAGCTTTTTAGCAGTCAAACTAGCACGAAAATATTTTTTGAGTTGGCAACACTGACTAACACGCTGATATTTTGGTACATTTTATGAATTTTGCGTCAATATTATAAATTTCTACTCAAAAGCCTCTAAGTTAACTTTTATGTTCCACGGTCATTTTTTAAATTTCTTACATCTGATACATGTTCATGAATATCAACAAGTTTATTATACGAATGAATAGTGGACTAAAGACTGCGTAAATATGATGCAATCATGTAATTCTTTTTTTTTAATATATTTGAATATATTTGAAATACTTGAAGTTAATTGCATCATTAAGCCAGCTTCAGTGTAGTTGGGCTGGGATTAAACTAATAAGGAAAATGGTAGTTAAATTTGGTATGTCTGATATCAGAATAAAGATTATTTTAAAAAATATTGATATTCTCAGATGTGACTGTCTTTTCACTTAGGCTGTTCCATGTTTGCTATTCTTGCCAAGAAGAAATTTTTTTCTAACACCAGTGGAGGTCTGAATTTGTAGTTTATGGCTGTGTCCTCTGGTTTTACTGCAGATAGATGAAGTCAGCATTTTCTTATCAGGGCATTTTGAGCAATGAATGTCAGTATCCACTCTATGTATGTTGTTCCGGATTCTATAGACCTCTAGTAGGTCAGCATGTTTTCTTTTGTATTCAAGGGTCTCTAGATTGAGTTGTTTTAATCTTTCAGTATAAGATATATCTCCTAGACTCTCTCTATGGCATCTGAGTTGTACTTCAGGTTAGGAGACCATATGCAGGAAGCAAACTCCAGATGGGGACGTACCAGAGACTTGTACAGTAATAGGAAGCTCTCCTCATTGATGAACTTAAATGATTGTCTTATGTAGTCAAGTGTTTTATTTGCTGTATTCACTTTATTTTGTATATGCG
>VCCN01005748.1:5834896-5857649 GCA_006491835.1 Architeuthis dux
ATATGCAGTAATATGTATTTATGTTGTGCGTGTGTTTTTCATGCATATATATATATGTGTGTGTGTTGGAAGAATTTATACTCTGAGTATTTCCTTTTATCTATATGTAATGACCCTACAATTTTATGCTTCTAGGCACAAGTGGGTCAGTGTGCACATGTATACATGTATGTGTGAATGAAATGATGCCATACAGGAAATTACATTTTCATTCATGTTTTGCTTTACTATGATTACTCATACAAATACATGTAATTGATATGATTACTGAGTCCTTAATGTCTGTTCTGTTCCCTCTTTATTGGCTATATTATTTTCACTCTGATTATGAAATAGCACTTGGTCTTAAAATAGCTAAAATATATACCAAAGCCTTTGTTCATTTTGTTCAAATGACTGGGCACTAGGTCATTTGAATTTACAGACGAGTGTTGCCAATTTAGACATTTTTTTCCAGTTTTTCAAACTTGGAAGTCACTTCCAAATTTGAAATATTTTTTAAAAAAACATGGATAGGCAAGATATGTACCCCCAAATTCGGAAATTCTTTTTAAAAAACACGGAATTTAGCAACACTGGACTCGCAAATTCAAAAAATTGAATGAAAAAAATATCTAAATTGGCAACACTGGACTTGCAAATTCAAAAAACTAAAAGAAAAACATATCTAAATTGGCAACGTTGTTACAATCATTCAGTATCTACTGTCTTATGCCAGAAATCAACCAAATGGTAAACAGTGACAGATTAAGTATATAGCCAAAGTAGCATTTGCTACGGGCCCTGCAATTCGAGGGCCCCGTGCTAAATCAGTTCCGATTCAGTGATTCTGCACTTGCCCTATTAACCATAATACAATCACCTTTACTTTTATGGACAACTGGGTTTTTAAGGTTAGCAATTTTAGCCAATTATTACCTTTAATTGGGGTTATTATTTTAACACAGTAATTAATGAGAGTGCGGTATCTAAGTAATGTATATACGTTGCATAAATACAAAGGTATTTATGACTGAAATCATAGCCACTGCACAAAGATCAAAATGAAAACTAAGTAATTCTATTACTGAAATGTCAGCCATATTTGTTGTATTATCTGACTGCATAGCAAATGAAAAGATTTAATTACTTGCAAGTAAAAAATGTATGTGTTCTAATATTTACAAGTATTTTGGAGAATTTAGGACCTAACATAAGCTACAGGACCCACACTAGCTGAATCGGGTATAGTAAGTACTTGGCTCAGACCATAAATTTCAAAATTGTGTAAGCTGATCTCTAATGCTGAAACTGGATTCTTAAATTACTGCATACGAACACTATTTCCTGTAAGAAGTTTAAGTTTCATTCAGAAATTATTTGCCTATTTCCTCTTATCAAGTGTCATTTCATTGCATTGCCTGCATTTTCAAGCAAATCACCTCACTCTACATTATAAATATTAACCATTCTAAACCCAAAATATAACAGGTCAGGTTGGTCACAATAATAGAAACCGTCACAGGACCAACATCTTTTGGCAGCATGCCGCGTTGGGGGGTGATCAGTTAAAAAAAATTAGAAAAAGGTGTGATCAATGAATAAATTACTTTTCTCACCTTTTGGTCAGTGATCACTAAAAAAAGATTGAATCTTAAAAAAAGCAAGCAGACACAAACTAAGGGACCTACTTAGCATGTAATTACATTGTAAATTGAACCCCAAACTAAAAACCTATTTTGGGAGAATTTTATTTTTTTTCTATTTTCTAGACATAATAAGGAGTAAATGTTTAAATTTTCAGACCTCTAGGCCCATTGGTGTGGCCTGTACGCACAATACATACATAGCCAGCAGCTATGCAGAATCACTTAAAAACTAAAGAAACCTATGTTGACAATTTTGGTTGACAGATTCTAATAAATCTTTACCATTATCGCTACCACTATTCACTCAACAGACCAATTCAAGATGAAATTTTTCATAGATTTTTTAAAAACTTAACATTGTAAGTGTAATATACAAGTTTCCTCACAAAAATCAAAAGTAAAGCCTTCCTATGAAACCTTTCATCAGCCGAAATGGCATAAAGCGAAGAAAAAATTACCAAAAATTCATATAGGAAAAACTTTGAGCATTTCCCAGACCAAAAAATAACTTTCTTCTATGTAAGGTTGGTTTAATAACAGATTAACAATGCAACAAAAGACGTACTCACAGATCCTTTATTCATACAATGACTGCGGTCAACGTTTCACACACGTATCTTCTCGAGCTCTCTGATCTACTAATAACAATAACAATGTGGCCGCTCATTCACCAGAACATAAAACAGCGCTCCCTTACCGGAAGTGGATAAGAACTCTCCTGCCTAAGGGGAATAACTCAAAATATATACTTAACATTCTATGTCTATAAGTTTTTAATGCTAAAAACTTATTTTGATCACTAATGCTGAAACCGAAACCATACTAAGCTCAGTTGAAGATTTGAAATACAAACTCTTTTAGGCTTTTCTGATACCTTAGGACACATCTTGCAAATGGATGCACAAAATAAGTTAAGATAAGGCACAGATGCTCACAGATACAGTTCAAGGCTATGGTGGCTTGATGGTGAATGTAGTTCCAGGGGAAGGAGCTTAGCGGCAACACACTCGCTGCTCAGGGTGTGTGCAGGACTAGATCGTTAACCATTACTCAGTGGCAATGTGCCCTAGGTATTCACTAAGCTGTGTTTAGAAGAGCACAAGGTCATGCATGTAGGGCACCCAGTAATGATCAAACTCATTTCAGTAATGAATTGAATCCTCACTGGGTGCCTCATACTTTTGACCATGAGCCATTCTAAGCTCTTAATAATATAAACAGAATGCATTAAGGATATTAGGATAACTTCTTTTGGGTGACGTTTATATCTTTGCTTTTACATGAACGTGACTGTTTGGATACAATGGGTTATGGACCTAATATTTTTATGAGATCATCTTGCCTGTCCCTCTATGACTCGAAAATGTCAAATTCTAGAAATGCAAAACTTCATAGTCTGCCTTTTCAGAAGTGAAGAGTAGGTGCTGGTAGCCAAGCGGTTAGCAGCACAGAAAATGGAAGCAGAGTTCAAACTTCGGCTGAGGCAATATGCATTCAATTTGCACTAGTGCACTTGGGAAAGGCATGAATCCATCTCTTTCTCCCCAGCTATGGGTAAAATAGCAAAACCAGGAAATTCGAACACCTCATTCAGCGCCATGAGAAGCTGGAAACGGACAGAGATGGGAACGTATACCTGGTGAAGCTTTGACAGGCCTAGCAAGCCGAAAGTAGATCATAATAAATTTTCATGTGAAATAACCTCACAACACCATCGATGGTACAGGCGGATGGATGACTGTCTATAATTTTGAAAAGGGTCATTAAGAATCGAACAGTTTTTCGGACATCTGAACTCCTTCTTGGTTATGTTGTTCACACAACGTTTCAGCCAATTCATTTTACTTTATACTACCAGAGAAAGAGACCAAAAATAGAGGCTCTCTTTCCTTATGTATATTACATATTACACCTGAAGAAGGCTAAAGAATGAATTGGTCGAGATGAACAAGATAAACAAGGAGTTCATCATCAGTCTTTTAACATCTGTCGTTGGACATAGACCTTCCCCAAGATTCGCCAGACCTCACGAACTTGGGTGTCGCAGCACCAATATGGATTACTGCTGCTATTGTTTTCTACATGAGATAAGAATACTGTTTTCAAAAAACCAAATATCAGTTTAAGAAAGGATCAAATATTCAACAAAGGTTGGCAAATGAGGATAATTTATGTTACTCCAAAGAAGCTCAACACATAGGAACATAGTGAATAATGGATATTCTACAATTGAAAAAGGAGAAACAAAAAAACCCAAGTCTAACACAACCAGCCAGTCTACATCAGCTAACAAACAAATTTTTCTTTTACACAAGCTTATCTATCGAGAAGATGCAGTTTGTGTATTATCAAATTAAATAGAGTTCATCGAGGTAGCAATTTATCTTTTAAGAATGTATTATCAAATCCAATAGATAAGGTTTATCTATTTAATGTTTTTAATTAACTTTTCCTGTTGGTGAATAAGTTGTTTTAAAACAGGATCAAAATTATGTAAAATCTTACGATGGTATTTATTTGCTATTCCATCAGGGCAAATATGACACAAGGTCAGGGCCCACATGAGTACTTGTGGATAAAGGCAAAAACAGCCCAGTTCACCAGTCAACAGCCCTGATTCCATCCCGTTAGTGCAAGGGGGAGGTCCTGCCTCGGAGACAGATCCCCAGGAACCAAGTACACTTCATTCGTGTCATGTCTCATCTTCTGGTGAGCCCAGCTTTTTGGGTGGCAACTGCAGTAAAAATATGTTCACATCAAACAGATATTCATCTCAGTCAGGTGCCACAAAAATGATTTCAAGATGAAAGACAATGAGATATTTATTCAGAAACAGTTGCTATTTGCCAATGAAAGACAAAAATTATCTTCCAAATTCATGGCTAAAAATGGAAACAATGTTGGGTTTATCTAGCATGCAGCTACAAAAGAAAATGAGAAATAAAAAGGAGTTCATGTTTTCAAGTTAATACTGATAATGAACCTCACCAACTGGTCACCAGAATCTACAATCAATAATTTTGTTGATGTTTATAACCTCTATCCAGGATTTTACAAGTATATATGAAATATCATTTAGAGAGTCAGACAAATACTTCATTATGCTGTATATCTAGGACAAGTGACACCCTGATGGTGCTCACTTCTCACCAAATCTTTATGACTATGAAAATGATTTTTGTGGGGAGGTGGGGAGGGATTTCTTTATAGAAATTTTCTTCCCTGCATTTGATCAAAATGTACCTTTGAAAATAGAATGGTTGGTTTATCTTCAATTAATTATGGAAGGTAAGGATTGTTTGAATTTCAGCTTATGTGTAGACATCTACAAATTAATCAAATGCAGTAAGATAAGCAACAAAAGTCTGAGTTGTATTCTGCTATCCTTCCTACATGGAAACCAGTATATCATTACATTGGTGCTGGGTCAAACCGATTATTAATCACTGCTACCAAAGGTTTAGGTTATTCATGTGTTCACACATTTATATCTATCTATGTATGTATCTATCTATGTATCCGAACTTCGCCCAGCCCTAACCGTTCATAGTAGAAACTTAAAATGTTGTACACAAACTCCTCTCAATGAGTAGGGAAAATGCTTTTTTTTGTTTTTTGAAAATTCCCCTCCAAAATAGGGTTTTAATGGGGATTCAATTTTCAATGTAAGCTTATGCTAAATTGGTCACTAGTTTGTGCCAGCATTTTTTTTGAAAGTTCAATCCTATTTTTAGTGATCACAGCCCAACATTTTAATTTATCACCCCCAACAAAGCATATATGGGTGGCAGTGATTAATAATCACCCTTGGAATGCTAGTATTACCCAAGATATGCTGCAAAAGGAATCTGAGGAAAAATTGCTCGTCCCCTGAAAAAAATTACTGCAATAAAAGAAATCCTACCTGAAATAATTTATCAGATAAAGTCTAAGGCAGGTAAAACAAATAGCATTGTAATAGTTGTGATAATGAATATTTTACTATTTGAATTATCTATAATATTATTCTGCTTGTTCCTACCTGTGTTCGAATGTTACACTTTCAGTAATAACATAAGGGAACGGTTAGGTAGTTTAATAAGAGGGAAGGAAGATAGAGGGCAGAAAAGAAGGTTAGGTAGTTTTTTCTATAGTTTTGAGAAGGGTCATTAACATTCAAATAGTTCTTCGGAGGATTGAACTCCTTGTTGTTTGTGTTGTTAACCCGACGAATCCTACATTATAAAGGTTATCTTTTTTGAAATTAAAAACCTCTGTTTACCCCATCACATTCGGATATTACACCTGAGGAAAGCTGAAGGATGGATTGGCCGAAACGGTGTGTTAACAACACAAACAACAAGAATGTGTTCAATCGTCTGAAGAGCTATTTGAAAGAAAGTTAAGTAGTTTAAATGGTGGGTAAGAAGAAAAAGGGCAGAAAAGAAAGTTAGGTAGTTTTTTTAAGAAGGTAGGTGGGAGAGGGGGGAAAAGAAAGTTAAGTAGTTTAATAAGAGGGTAGGGAGAAAAAAAGGACAGAAAAGAAAGTTAGGTAGTTTAATAAAAGGGTCGGAAGAGAGTGGGCAGAAAGGAAAGTTAAGTAGTTTAATACAAGGGTAGGAAGGAAAAGGGCAGGAAAGAAAGTTAGCTAGTTTAATAAGAGGGTAGGAAGGGAGGGGGGAGAAAAGAAAGTATTACTGTAAAAGATTTTCAATCATTTTGCTTGTTAGGCACCTTAAATCATTTCTCAGGTACAAAGAGTTAAAAAAAACGTTGTGGGATTTGTTAGCCCAACTGTAAAAGTCTTGCATGACAGAAAATTGGTTCCTAAATCTAATAAAAGTTGGCAGCAAAAAGGTAATTGTTCAATCAAAAAGTAATCTGCCTGCAAAATTCCTAAATATCTATGATCAATTGATACAACACACAGATATACACTATATGAATAGCAGTGCATGATAAATGCTCAACAAACTATTTTTAAAATGGTGATATTTTCATTATTTTTAGAGCTACAATGCTCAGTTTTAAAAATATTTTAAAGCTTGAACACTCTATAAATCATAATGCAGAGTGTTCAAGCTTCAAAATAAAAAAATACTGAGCATTGTAGCTCTAAAAGTAATGAAAATATCAACCTTTAAAAATGGTTTGTTGGGCACTTATCATGCACAGTCACTCATATATCTAATACTATAAGGACGAATGTTTCTTTCTTTATTTCTTTGCTTGCTTGCTTGTTTCCTTATTTTTTATAGCGGTCCAAACCACTGCACTCTAGGAGCTGCAAATTTCTCTATAGGGCTACCTTGTCACCAAGATTAACATAGGATAGATGGTGTTGACCTTTGGTGATCGCTAAAGGTCATTCGAGGTTACCATCAATTATTTCTAGCCAATATCTTCAGTCCTAAACATTGGAAACAAATAGATTTTGTATCAGAATTTTCTCCAATCATTATTCTTATGAATAGCACAAAGATTTCTTACAAAAATTTGATTTTTATATGAGTTTTGGAGGTTTTTTCATTAAATATTGATAAATAAATAGTAGTAAAGAAAATCAGTAGAAGCAGCAATGGCTCATAGGTTAAAAGAACAGAAAATGGAATCGACAGACCAAGAAAATAAAAAGATTTTCTCTTTTTATTTTATGTGCTTTCAATTTATTAGACCTTCAAACCTCCTGGAAAATTTGTCAGTTTTGAGAAAAATATTTTTAGGGAGGTTCTATTTACAATGTAACTATAATCCTAAACTGGACCTTTACTTTCCATTCATCATAGGAAACCGTAGATGGGAATTTCTCTTTCTCTCAGTACTTATGCCAGTTTGACAGTAGGGAGGAGGTTCATGCGACTGCACAGCCTCCCCCACAACTTATATAATTTTATAAAATCTCAATATGTCATGCTTTCCTGTGTTGCTATATTTGAAGTTTTTTTTCCCGATCTTTTATTTTTTTATTTTGCTTTATAAATTTTTAACAATTCGCTTTAATTAAAAACATTCTAATACAATCATTTTATGCCTAATATGTATCCATTTTATTTTTATTAAATAAATAATAAATACTTCATCCAATGAAGAATAAAGAATGTATCCATTTTGTTTGCAATTCTTGTGGGGGGGGGGGAATGCCACAGTGTTCAGGCAATGTTGGTTAAATATATGAATGTACATTTGTGTACATGTGTGTGTGCACATGCGTGCGTGCATGTGTCCTGACAAGGACAAACACCTATGACTGCTGGCAGTACCACTAAAAATATAAAGATGACAATGAATCAGTTTTTATTATTCAAGGACATAAAATATAATTTTAAAAACATAGAAAAAAGGAAGTGAAAATCAAGTTAATTCAAAAATCAAAAAAACTTAGACTGTTTTAGAAACAGTCAAACAAAACTGTCACCAAAACTGTCAACATAGGTTTCTTCAGTTTTCAAGTGAGTCTGGCTGGCTGGCTGTCTGTCTGTCTGTCTGGCTGGCTATTATAAACCATGAACCAAAACGGGCATGTTGCTAAAAGATGTTGGTCACGTGACAGTTTCTATTGAGTGATTAACCAGACCTGTTGTTTTGGGTTTTTATATTCTATGACTGTTAAGTAGTATGGATCAGGAATAAAGAAGTAGCCTTTGACAAGATTTGAACTCGCATCTGTCTTGTTTGGACACTGTCTGACATATGGACAGCATCATACATATTAGACTACGGAAGCCAATCAGAAGATGTCATTCAAATTTAGTCATATAGAATCAGTCGTCCTTCAAAAATATGATGAATAGAACGAGTCAAAAATGAATAATGACAAGAAATTTAGACAACTTAAGAATATTATGACTATTACTACTACTACTACTAGGTATAAACAAGCAATGGAAGTAAGATGAAAGAAAATCTAGTGAAAAATGAATAATAATGACTATGCTTCATTTAAGAAATGTGGACACATTAAGAGTCTAACGTCTATTATTACAACTAGGTGTAAAACAGCAACAAAACCAAATATTCTTAAGATGGCCCTGTCCTCTGATACAAAATTTGACATCTTATTGCCAATTGGTTGTTAATGACAAAGAAAAAGAATTCTCCCCTTAATGCCCCCTGCCTACCCAGACAGCTCACCCCCGCTCCCGCCCCCCTGCCCAAGTGGTGATTGTTGTGGGGTTGAGGGTGAGGGTGACTAACAAATAAAAGGAAGGTAAATCAAGTCTGTTTAGAATGATGAGCTTCTTTCTTCTTGAAAGATATCTTCTTTTGTTTCATCACTCGTGAGAGTGAGGGTTTAGTCATCACTAAAACCTGCCACTGCTGCTGTAGATGATAGGGTGGTGGTGGTGACGATGATGACGATGATGATGATGATGATGATGGTGGTGGTGATGATGATGATGAGGGTGATAATGATGATGATGGTGTTGATGGTATTGGTAGTGGTGTTGATGATAATAAAGATGATGATGGTGGTGGTGGTGGTGGTACAGGTAGAGTGATGAGGATAAGTTGTCATAGTCTTTCTGTTGAAAACAATGGTGGTGATAGTGGGTTTGGAGATGGTGGTGGTAGTAAGGAAAACAGTGAAAATAGTTGTGTAATGGTGGTGGTGGTGGTGGTGTTGGTGGTGGTGTTGGCTGGATCGGTATCATCCATATTCCAATGTTTCTCAATGTCCCAGATGGCACCTATCCCCACCCCCCAACTCATGAGGAAAGAATGATAAATGAATTGCACCTTCATAGCAGATTTGGATAACATTTATCCTTGAAATTCAGATGTGTTTATGCACGTGGGACAGCCCGACTCTTACTTGGAACGTACCCAAACAAAAAGAAAACGGATCTGCTTAGTCACTCAATAGAAACCGTCATTTGGTAGCATGCCGTGTTGGGGGGTGATCAATTAAAAAATAAGTTACTTCTCTTATATTTTGTTGGGCACTAACTGAATTTTAAAAAAAAAACAAGCGGACACAAAGTAACAGATCAATTTAGCATAAACCTACATTGTAAATTGACCTCCCCACTAAAAACCTATTTAGGGGAGGGGATTTAAAAAAAAACAAAACTTTTTTTCTAGACATAATAAGGAGTAAATGTTGAAATTTTCAGCCCTCTAGCTCCACTGGTGCAGCCTGTACGAGTGATAGATACATAGTCAGCCAGCCGCCCAACTTGAAAACTGAAAGAAACCTATGTTGACAGTTTTGTTTGACAGTTTTTAACATTGGACTCATCCATCCCAACAAGTAATGGAGACATTAGCTGAATCCATTTTACTTGATGATCAGAAGAAAGAGAAAAGAAATATTGTTACATTGAAGAGAAATGTATTAGGCCGGGGGCCAGCAGAGCCTACCATGCACCCCATCCCCATGATTCTACATTTAGGGTACCAAAATGTTCCTTAGGATGTCCTCTTTTAGAAAAAACAATGTTCCCAAGAAAAAGTTGGGAAGAACTACCTCATTTGCATAAAACAAAATGGCCGCCAGCACACACCAAAAAAGACAGAATTTCATATCTCGGCTCCCAATTGACATATCTGAATACTTTAAAAGGATAAATCATGGGTTTCAGACATGAGAAATTCAAAAATCTACTTTATTTTACCATAAATAAATAATTTATAGGTATTTCTGGATTTTACAAGAATAATTCAAGTATATGTTATAGGCAAATGTGTGGATTTAATTCATGGAGATATATACATATATATATATATATCGTTGGAAAGAGAATTTGCTCAGCCTTGGGAAGCTGATAAAATCCTCTTTCTAACGATATGTATGTATATATAAATATATACTTTCATCAAGAATTAATCCTACGATCCATAGACTTTGGGCTGTGTACTTGAAGTTTTCTTCGTAAAATGCTGAATACTTAGCTTCACATTTTGAGCTGTAACATTCTAAGCACAATAGATACAAATTGACAAGATACACCGTCGGAAAGCTTTCCAACGATATATATATGTATATATCTCCTTCATGAATTAAATCCACAAATTTGCCTATAACGTATACTTGAAATATTCTTGTAAAATCCAGAAATACCTATAAATTAAAGTATTCAGATATGTCAATTGGGAGCCAAGATATGAAATTCTGTCTTTTTTGGTGTGTGCTGGTGGCCATTTTGTTTTATGTCCACACCATATATCCAATGCTAATGTCTGCCCACATGATATCCCCAAAAGTTCTCAATGAATTTCAAAGAAATTTCGTGGAAGAGTGCTAAGGAAATTTCTTTCTGATGGTGAAGGTGCTGTAGTGTAAGCAAGGTATGACCCACTGTATGATCCAGATGTCAGATGGTGCACTTGACCATCGATGGAGATACATGACCTGATCCCAGAATGACACAATGGAACAGGAAACATTAAGTTGGCATTAAATAAAACAATTTTACTGCACCATTATCATTTATTGGCTATAAAGTTCCAACTTTAAAACCCCCTTGCCCTCAGTGAGAAGGCCTGATCCGGTGTTGGGGCAATTGCCTCGTTTGCACCCCATGCCCAATAGATGCCCATGGGTCCAGGTGGACTCCACAGAGAAAGATTGTTGAGTATTTATGAAGATTGTGATGATCAAGAATAAAAAATAGAATAAAAATAATGGAAATTTTTTCATATGAATTTACGTGTTAAACATGTTTGACAGCATTAATGTTACCATTTATACTGTCTACCTACCCTCACGTTTGAATCACGGCAGAGTTTCATTAACTTTATATATCTGTTTGCTTTAGCATGACAGAAACCAACAAACAAGCAAAAAAAAGTGACATTGGTTTTTATATATATATATATATATAATAATAGTAAAATCAACATGGAAAATGGGGGGTTGGAAAATGGAAACTTACATCATGTAGCATCACAGATGCTTTGGGACTGTATAGATTTTATAACAGATGATTTCTCGTTCAGTGTTAGTTTTTTAAAAAAAACACTGGTAAAACCAAAAAAAGTTTCTAAAGACTATACATATATATATATATATATGAAATGGAATTTTTTGCTACTGAAGAAATCATTTTTTAAAAAACTATTCAACATGTCTTTGGAGTTCAAGAATTAAAGTTCAATATTGAAAATTGAAGGTTAAATATTTTGTGATTCTATAAAATGGAGTTTGGATACCATATTGGGTAAACACATTTAAGGAGCTGCCGTTGGCGTAGTGGTAACAGCGCAGATAATGGAATTGGCGACTCGAGTTCAAACTCTGGTAGAGGCTGTTTATGTTCACTTCACATTAATGCCCTTGTGAAAGGCATGGATCCATCTCTTCACCCCCGGCTTTGGGTAAAATAACAGGGTAGATTGGGCTCTCTAGCCTTGGGAAGGCAACCAGTCTAGGAGAAGGACAACTCTGATTCCAAACCAGTGGAGACTCCTTAAGGCGGTTTAGACGTCCTTCCAGCAGCTCCTGCAGCTGAGCTGATGCCAGGTGTATTGCTGTCTGAAAGGGATTCTGACGATCGGGTATCCCAGGATCTCCATAGGCTTCACCCAGGCATGGGCCCTGGAGGGGGACACTCCAGTGTCATTCCATTGTCTGTAGAGACAGAACGGAGGCCATTCGAACACGTTTAAACACGTTTAAATCTAGGGGATGTGTGAAGAGAGAAATTCTTTACCTATACAGTCTACGCTATTGTCATCATAAGGATATTAACACATACATTTATTAACACATGCGTGCGCATACACATACATCCATACAAACACAAATGTATGATATATAGAATAGAGACGCATGTCTATGTTATATATGTGTGAGTTATATATACAAGGTGTTATTTAAAAGTTTGGGGAACTTACGGTGTGAAATGGCTTTCTCAAAGTAAGATAAAAAATGAGGTTGTTCGTTTCCTGATGGATTGATTTTTAGAAATGTGTGAAATGTATGGCAAGACACAGAAAATGCAGGCTAACTGTTGGGTAGCACCTTGTGTGTGTGTACATGTATGTCTATGTATATTTCTAAAGATGACAGTAACTCTTAAAAACCTAAAAATAAAACCAAACAAGTGTAACTGATTTTGTAAATACGGCAATACCTTGAATATTGCGGTCTTGATTAGTGTAGGTTTTGATGTAGTACGGTTAAGGTATTGTTGTACAAATTAATGTAACTAAGTATAGGCTGGAAAAATCCCATTAAATTATAATAAGACCTTGAACAGTACGGTTAAGGTATTGTTGTACAAATTAATGTAACTGAGTATAAGCTGAAAAAAAAACCATTAAATTATAATAAGACCTTGAACAGTGCAGTCTTGAACAGTACAGACAATTTTGGAATGAATTAACTGCACTGATCAAGGTATAATTGAATTATGATGTTTATTTAAATCATTTATAAAGAAAACGTTCTCTAACAATTATCATATAATGTATGAACAAACGTTATCACACTTCCTTATTCCGTGGTAATTAAATATGTATTGAAAGTGATTGTTTAGGATAACAAAGGTAATTCGAAAGAACGTTCTTGATAGTAATTAAAATTTAATTGACTCAGCCAGTGTAGAGCGGGGATTAGCAGTATATTTGAACAGGTTTATTTTACACCATAAGCAAATATAAAAATATAAAAAATCACAAAATCTATTTTTGCTCATTTAATCAAATTCTCTTTCTTCTTGTTTTTAATACATTTTCACATGTATTTACAATGTATATTCATAGTAAAATTATTAGTGATGTAGTTCTATTATAAAATCATTAGCAATGAATTTGCATCATAAATACAATGACCTTATTAAGCTTGCCTTGATTCCTGACCTCAGACAATCCCTTTCTACCCGGCAGTACTTTTAATCCCTGCCACTCCCTGTCACACGTTAATGAAATATTTTGATGTAAAAACCATCCCTGCCACAATACTACTAGTTCTCAAATATTAATGAAATGTGTGGCAGGGAATGGCAGGGAGTTTGTTTATGTTTGATAACTAGTAGTATCAGGGAATGGCAGGAAGTTTATGTTTCAGAACTAGTAGTATTAGGGAATGGCAGGGAGTTTGTTTATGTTTGTGAACTAGTAGTATTAGTAAGTGTCAGGGAATGGCAGGTAGTTTGTTTATGCCTGTGAACTAGTAGCATTAAGAAGTGGCAGGGAATGGCAGGTAGTTTGTTTATGTTTGAGAACTAGTAGTATTAGTAAGTGGCAGGGAATGGCAGGTAGTCTGTTTATGCCTGTGAACTAGTAGCATTAAGAAGTGGCAGGGAATGGCAGGTAATTTGTTTATGCTTGTGAACTAGTAGCAATAAGAAGTGGCAGGGATAAAAAGTATGGCCTCTTTCTACCTGATTTTCAATCCATTCCTATTGTAAAATCATTTACAGTGCTTCTACATTACACATATAATTGCCCATCTCTGCCAGTAATGCTTTCATTATCTTCTAACCGCTGACAATTCGAGCACATCTGTGCGTATTTGTCTGTGTGTATTTGTCTGTGCGTATTTGTCTGTGTGTGTCTATACACATGCATATATATGTGACCCTTAAAGTTAAAGTTATTGTTTTAGAATCTATCAAATGATGACGTTGTCGACTACAGCAAAAACAAAAGAAGAATAAATGATGATTCTGATGCCTGTGGTGATGGTGGTTGTAGTGATAGCGCTGATTATGTTGTGTCTTGTCAAATTCTGACAGGCACCGGACCGACCAGTCCCAGGGGGGGGGGATATAAAACCTGCAGATAGGGATAAACGGAAGGTTGAGCTAAGCATGTGGAGACTAAAGAAAATTTATTTCAGCCTGTCGTGTTGTATTAGAAAATGTCAACCAAAATTGTCAACATAGGTTTCTTCAGTTTTCAAGTCAGTTCGCCTGGCTGGCTATGTATGTATGTATCACGCATACAGGCCGAACCAATTAAGCTAGAGGGCTGAAAATTTAAACATTCATTCATTCATGTCTAGGAAAAACTATTTTCTTATTTCTTGAAAATTCCCCCCAAAATAATTTTTTAGAGGGGGTTCAGTTTGCAATGTAAGTTTATGCTAAAGTAATCTCTTAGTTTGTGTCTGCTTGTTATTTGAAAATTCAGACTTTTTTTAGTGATCACTGATCAACAAAAGACGTGAGAAGTAACTTATTCATTGATCACCGCTTTTTGCAATTTTTTAATGGATCACCCCCAACACGGCATGCCGCCAAAAGACGTTGTTGACGTGACGGTTTCTATTGAGTGTCTCTTCTATTTTTATCTTAAATCTCTCCGTCCAGCCACACCACCCGTACCATGGACAACCAAGTACCCCCAAGAGGCCCACCTGGGTAGTGAGTAGCTTCGCGTTGCTATGGATTGCTTGTCGACCGATTCTCATCTCTTCTTTTCTCTCTCTTTCTTTTACTTCTCTCGATCTCCCTCAGCTCTTTCGTTACCCTCTCTTTTATGCTATCTTTTCCCTTCTCTCTCTTTGTAAATTCCTTTACTTCTCTATATCCACCACACCTTTTTCGCTGTCTTCTTCCTCTCTCTCACTCTCTCTAACCTCCCTTTACTTCTCTATGTCTCCTCCCTTGTTACCCTCTCCTAAATTTCTTCACTACTTCTATCCCCACTGCCTACTTTTTTTCTTTCTCTTTTTCGCTCTATTCTATCTTTCTTTTTCTTTCTCTAACCCCCCCTCATTCTTCCCTTTTGTTTACCTCTTTTTTGCTGCCTTTTTTCCTCTCTCTCTCTCTCCTTTTACTTGCTTCTCTTTTTTCTCTGTCTATTTCTGTTACTTCCTCCTCTATTTTTGTACTCTCACTCTTTTTTTCTCTGCCTTTCTTTCTTTACCCTCTCTCTCCCTTGAGATCTCATCACACACACACACACACACACATAGAGACCAAAGCGCACATGCATAGCCTTACTCAGTCAAACTGATAACAATTACAGCCTTAAAAGTTGATTTGTGTTGGAAAAAAACACTTTAACTCGTGGCAGCAATGCTTTTTAGATATACAAACATCTCTAGTACCGATAACTGTCACTGACTGACTGATTGACAGGCTGACATACAGAAACACTCCCACCACCCCTCGTTTTCTCCCCCCTCCTTCTATATATGTCTGGGAGTGCAAGGGAGAAAACTAGTGTTAACTGCGTTTTTGAGAGTAACCATCAAACTAATGCATCTAGAGTCTGACTTTCAGACTTGTTTTCAGTTCAACCTCGAAACAGTGTTTTATATTTTTAAAAAAGTATACTTTACCTACTCTACTCAACATATTTATTGGGGAGTGGGGGGGGGTCAAGGAGGATCTGTAAAGTTTAACAAAAACAGGTCTCGTTAGTCACTCAATAGAAACCATCTATTTTTTAAGTTACTTAAATAGAAGTTACTTCTCTCACCTTTTGTTGGGTAGTGATCACTAAAAACAGGGATCAATTAAGTATAAATTTACATTGCAAACTGAATCCCTCTCTAAAAAAGTATTTAGTGGGGGAATTTTTAAAAAAACAAAAGAAACATTTTTTCTAGACATAATAAGGAGCAAATGTTTAAATTTCCATCCCTCTAGCTCAATTGGTGCGGCCTGTATGTGTGGTGGATACATAGTCAGCCGGACCAACTTGAAAATTGAAGAAACCTATGTAGACAGTTTTGGTGGCAGTTTTAATTGATGGTTTCTAATTGATGAATAAAATCGCATGTTGTTTATTTAAATCAATCACTCAATTATTGTTTTTTCGTGACTTTTATCGATTATTGGCTGGGTGTGTAACTGCGGCCATGTCCATGGGTGTGTATATACAATAAGACACATGGATATTAGGCTAGTCTTAAAGTTAATTAACTGACAGTTTGTACCTAATTGAATGGTTGAAAAAACTCTCTCTCACACACACATATAGTTGCTATTTACTTTATGTAACCCAAGATATCACAGGTAGGATTAAATCAAGTAGACGTGCAATTGAACAGTTGTGTACCCAAGTGTGAAGCAACAAAAGATTTTTTTCGTGAAATCCCAAAAAGTACTGTGAGATATCAAAAAAAAAAGGAAACCTATCTGAATTTGGTGAGGTTCAGTCAAAAACCACACCTTGGGGGCCTGTGTACACACAGACAGACACACACGCAGAAATGTGCCACCCGCTATAGGGACGAACGAGAAGAAAAAATGAGCAAAATTGAAAGTTTTGTTAGCACGCACTTCACGCTTGATAAATATGTCAATGCTTTCATTCCCTATGAATCATTAGTGACACCACAAATTCTGATGGTATGGGGAAATTCTGATGGTATGGGGAAATTCTGATGGTATGGGGAAATTCTGATGGTATGGTGAAATTGAAACAAATCATAGGTTGTATTTTCGCACCAACTGCATTTGAACCCAGAATACGGATACAAGGTTTGACCTTTTCTTATCACTGCTCCAGACGTGCCAAGGTCAGTAAAGATATCAGTCGTGAGATATCAGTCGTGCATACAAAGTACGCTAGTAAATCAGCTTGGCAGGGCACTGTGACCCCCGCCCCGTGGATGTTTTGATTTTTGTTTTTTGGCCCTTGTAAACGCTCAGAAATAGCATTTTCAGCACTAGATTTTGATACAAAATATACACAACACAACACGAATCACAGCAATT
Organism: Architeuthis dux; assembly: GCA_006491835.1. Taxonomy (NCBI): domain Eukaryota; kingdom Metazoa; phylum Mollusca; class Cephalopoda; order Oegopsida; family Architeuthidae; genus Architeuthis; species Architeuthis dux. The sequence continues at coordinate 5,852,121 of VCCN01005748.1, forward strand.
TTTTCTTTAAACTAAGGTCAGCATATCGAAGTGAAAATAAAAATATCAGAACCTCCCCACTCTCTCTTTGATAAGATATTTCTTTTTAACACAACATATCAATCGAGAGGGAAGATCTCGGTTATCCGATACTTTTGTTCAAGAAAAATATAAATACCAAGCATACAATATTCCCTTGATTAAGTACTTAACCTTTACACCTTTTTATCTATATAAGCAATTTACTTTTTCAGTTCTGTTCCAGGGTTGCTTAACTTTGAATATAAATTTTGACAAGCTATCCTGAAATTTTATCCGCTACTCACTGACTTTACTGATACTCTAATACTTCCCCACTTGGCTTTGAGTGTGTGTCTGTCTGTGTGTCTGTGTCTGCGTGTGTGTGTGTGTGTGTCTGTGTGTGTGTCTGCGTGTGTGTGTGTGTGTGTGTAATCCGTCTTAACACCTGCGTGAGAAATGCTTGTATATGCAAGGCAACTATCAGCCAGACAAAAAAAAAAGAAACACCAACAAAAAGGAAGAAGGTTAAGTGAAGAAACAAGAGAAGGAGATTGAAGACAACAAAATGTGTTTTTATGTTAGCAATAGCAATATCTAACAATGACTGTGCCACCTGGAGATCACATTCACATATATTTCTTATCAAGCTCAAAAAACACATTTACTTATATGATAGGAAAAGTTTAATATGATTGATTGATTGTTCGATTGGATTTTGTCAAGGTTGACAATAGCAGTAAGAGCTTTTTGCTGTGACTGATTGGTAGTTATTTGAGAGTAGTTTCCCCAAGTACTCATTCAACCCATCTCTTCTCTATCAACCATATTGACATAACAATGATGAGACATGTTGTCAAGATAACTGGTGATGGGACAGAGCACAGGGAGAAATGGATTCATGCCTTTCCCGGGGGCATTGGTGGTGTGAATATTGGCATGAAAATCAGAAATGGTAAGGCAATTTCAGAATCTAGCTGTTCACTTTGCATTAATTCCCTTTAAAAGGCATGAATCCACTTCTCCCTGCATACTCTCTCCCATTACCAGATATCTTGAGAAAATGTGTTGTCACTAGCATACCACAATGGTTGACAGAGAAGAGAGTGTGTGAGAGAGTACTTGGGAAAACTACTTTCCCATAAGTACTTTACCTGCCCAGGCAAGGAAAGCAAAAAGCTGTTACTCCCATTATCAATCTTGACAGGAACCAATCAATATGAAGTTGGAATTTGTATACCTGGTTTGATGTAGACCTTATTTATACTAGTAAACACATCATACCAACTTTCTTCACACACACACACACAACTGTAAGCATATGTATACAATCATTTTTTTATCATTCATCCACTTGTACCATCAAGGGTATCACAGGATTATTTTTACTTGAGCATTTTATTATAATCCACTTTTGGTTTGCTAGGCCTCTCGAAGCTTCACAAGAGACCCTTAATTGTGTCCTTTCAGGAGCACATTCCCTGCTCTCTCATAATGCTGGGCGAGGAGGTGGACTTTCCCAGTTTGAATTCAGAGTTGTCTGTCTCCTAGACTAGTTGCCAACCAAGGCTAAAGAACCCAGTCTGCCCTGCTATTTACCTAGAGCTGGGGGCAAAAGAGATTGATTCATACCTTTCCCAAGGGCATTAGTGAAAAGTGAATGCAAATTGTCTCAGCCAGAGTTTGAACTTGGTTCACCAATTCTATTTTCCATGCTTGGCCACCCGCACATTTTCCTCTTGGTCACCTGCACCTCAATACACTAATTTCTATAAAAACATTGTGTTTATCTTCTATTATATCTTTACAAAGGTGAGGAAGCATTACTTCCTATCTGTGACATTTGGTGGTTATAGTCACAGTGTGTGCACTGTGCTACCATGCTGAACCTACTACTCTAACATAAGTATTACTCAAAAACAAACATTTTAGGCTATTTCTATACATATTACAGATTGCAAATTGCAAATGATATGTATTATCTTGCATGAATAAGCTGAATTTCTAATATCCTATAAATTTCAAATAAAACTTCAATTGATTTAATTTCTCCAGGGTCTTATCTTTATAGAACAGTAATTATTTTACAATCTAAATGATATCTTATACAGAGATTTCATAAAGTCAAATAAAGGAGGGTGTGATCGACTTGAAAAAATTATTTCCACAAATTGTTCTTACAAAATACACTTTTCATAAATAAACTCATTCACATTTTTAAAATCTGGCTGTTCGCCTTAAAAAGTTGTAATGCAAATTATTACTTGCCATTGTTTACACAGTGTAAACAACTTTTCAAAGACAAAATTGTACAGGTTTTATACATTTGACACAACTAATTTTTATATCAGAATTTTTTCCAATCATTTTTTTTATGAATGGCAAAGATTTTTACAATAAAGTTTAAGTTTTTATCAACACATTTCACCTTTATTGAGTCAGCTCAATATTTAGTCTTCTCAGATAGTGTAATGGCTAGCACATCTGCCTCACATGCAGAAGGACCTGGGTTCGATTCCTGGATAGAGCGAAGAGTGTGGAAAACTCTTCCTATGGAGAAATGTACCTGTGCACTCATCAGCCAATTGAGTACACTCTAAGCTGTGTGATTAGGGTGGAGGTATCCCTTCGGTGGACTTGCATCCTGCAAAGAGGGTGGTCATAAAAAACTTATGAGAATAAAGTCCTGGTCTCGACCATGCTTTATCTTTTACGTTAATATTTATGATGAATTTATCATCTTTGGTGGATGTTCAGCACTCACCTAGCACACCCAGAATATACACCTCCTGCTTCCTATGTGCTGCGATAGTTAATGAGCTGGTTTCTTTAAAAAATAAAGAGTGACTTCAATTTTCATTTCACAATCCATAAATTTGGCCTTGTGCCATACTTGGCTTAATCCAACAAATATTTAAACATTGAAAAGAAAGAAGGTTTTAGTTTGACAATATTAAACCAAACTATTAATGCATTACAATTTCGACACTGACAGTGCTATCATGTACCAATCTCACAAGCCAGTCATAGTGAGTTCTATCTGTTCTGGATGCTCTAAAAACATGGCCTTCTGTAAGATTTGTTTCAAAACAAATAAATTCCTACTCATTCTGATAATTGTTCTACTAACAGAAGAGTAGATACTTTAGAAAAGTCGGTTTATCTTGTTTTAATGAAAGAAATCCAGGAACCTCAAGTTTCAAACATTTTCAAAGTTAATCTTTATTATTATTATTAATGAGTGAAGTAATTGTAACACATTATTTAATTAAATTTGACTAGTTTTTACCTTCATCTTCATTTCAGTTGTTTTTATATCCAACTTTCAAATCAGGCCGTTGTTTCTACAGCAATGAATAACAGCATGGTCAGATAATAAAGAATAAGCCTTCGATGAGAATGAGGGTGTGAGTTCAATTCTCACCAAAAGCTTATTCTTTATTATCCGCGTTGTTATTTGTTGCTGTAGAAACAACGGCCCGAATTGAAAGTTGTATATAAAAACAACTGAAATTAAGATGAAGGTAAAAACTCGTCAAATTTAATTAAATAATATTTTCAAAGTTATCTTCATCCTTTATTTACCTGTACTAACAAAGTTGGAGAGGTATATGTAACATCCAGTGTCTTTCTGTCAGTCTTTGTGTCTGTCTATCTGTCCACAGGATATCTTCATGAATTCTCAATGAATTTCAATGAAATTTTGTGGAAGGGTGGGGAATATGGTAAGGGGGAGTGGTTTAATTTTGGGATGCATCCAAGAATTTGTTTTCGATTGGGAGATATTTTTCAATTTTGTTTACATGCATTTATTCGCTCATGTCTGTCCAGACAATATCTCCAAAGGTTCTTGATAAATTTCAATAAAGGTAAGTAAGAAGTGATTACATTCTGGGGTGGATCCAGCGATTTTTTTCGATTGTGAGATATGTTTCAATTCTTTTTTTCACACATTATGTATTTGCTCATATCTGTTCACACAGTATCTCCAAAGGTTCTGAAGGATGTTTGAATGAGTTACTGTACAGCATTGGCAAAGGTATGAACCCTCTGAGTGATGGACAAGCTCTTAAAGCAATTGTAGTCCTTATTTTCTCCATTTAAAAGCCTTGAATTATTGTTTCCAAATTAAGAAACAATGTTGTCACTTCTTAAAAGAGAAACTTTTAAAATAATATTATTTTTTTAGTATAGAATATTTTGTTTTATCCATTTAAACTGAGCTTGAAATAATAAAGCGCATTTGGGTTGGTTTTTTTTAGCAAAAATCAACACTTACAATCAAAGAAAGTACAAAAAAATCATATATTGTCATTCACTGAAATTTCATTGGTAAATCTTTTTAATCTTTCTAAAAATCAAAGAACACACTGGAAGTATTTTAATATTTTTATATTGACTACTGCTTTCCAATACTTTGGTGAAAATTATCTATTTTGGGGACTTTTCTTTACGTCACCATTTGTTTGATTTATTCATCAATATTCCAATATATTGATCCTTTTTAGGTAAATAATAGTTTTTCATGTGAAAGATTTAAGAATTTTGGAAAGTTTGAACTTTTTCGTAACAAAGTTTTTTCTTGTTACTACTCAAGTAAATAGATAAAACTAGCGTTCCAAGGGAAATTATGAATCACCACTACCTATATATGCTGTGTTGGGGGTGATCAATTAAAAAGTTGGAAAAAGGGGTGATCAATGAATAAGTTACTTCTCTCACCTTTTGTTGGGCACTAAAAAGTCAAAATTTTCAAAAAACAAGCACGAATGCTGCTGTACACAAACTAAGGGACCAATTTAGCATAAACTTACATTGAAAATTGAACACACTCTAAAAACCTATTTTGGGGGAGAATTTTCAAAAAACAAAAACAAATTTTCCCTACTCATTGAGGGGAGTGTTTGTGCAAATTTTCAAGTTTCTACTATGAACGGTTAAGGCTGGGCAAAGTCCAGATACATAGATAGATACATATAAATGTCAGAACACATGAATAACCTGAACCCAGCAACAGTATTTAAACCAGTGTTGTGGGTAGCGTTGATTAAAAAAACATTAAATGCTCTTGATTAATTACAAATTTTGTTATAGGATCAAATTGAATTTGTTTTGTCGATAGTTACCTCTTAAATGTTGTGGTGATTAGGCAGAATTTTACGATTAAATATAGGAGACAATCATTTATTATAAATATTTATTAAGCTTAGCTTAGTATGGCACAATGCCATAATTATGAGGCACTCACCGAGGATTGAACTCTCTATAGTAGTTATAGTTTGCTACATTAGCTTGCTAACCATTTGGAAGAGACTGTCATGAAGGCTCAGGCAATGCTGTCCCACTATGCAAGTGTTTCTTAAAATATTTCAGTGTCTCAAGTCTTTATCACAAAATCTCATTCACCCTCAAGTCTTTATGATAAATTCTCATTCATCCATCACAAAATCTCATTCAGCCTCAAGTCTTTATTTACCAAATCTCATTCAGCCTCAAGTCTTTATAACAAAATCTCATTCACCCTCAAGTCTT
>VCCN01005748.1:5897879-5909835 GCA_006491835.1 Architeuthis dux
ACATCTTTAGTGTTTAAAGCTACAAAACTTTCTAGACTATATGTATATATATCAAGAGAAAGAGAGTTTAATATGACAATGCGTGATATCACTATTGTGTAGATGTGTTTGGATTGGATTATACAATGAGAGACGAGAGACAAGCAATCATGTTTTAAGAAGCCTTTTATTACTGAAGAGAAAATGACATCACACAAAAGGGACATAATTAGATCTTGCTATTAATAGTATTATTATTGGTAGTAGTAATATTATCAGTAATATTAGGTTCTATTAGTAGTATTAGATTCTAAAAGTATGATTATCTAACAGAGAGAGAGGGGGGAAAGAGTAAAGGGCGAATAACTTCACAAGGGTCAGTTGCTAATTGATTCACTTTGATTTTCCTTTAGTCGTCAATCAAATTTTGCTGATGTAATATTACTTAAGGCAGTGATTCCCAAAATGTGTGTCATGGCTCCCAGGGGCACTGTGGTTAGGTAACCGTAATTCAATGCAGTGATGCATGGTCACAATGATAGGAAATGACATCTAACTTGCACATCGCAAATCACTGTCCATCAAGAGTTGAACTTCACCTTTTCAACACCAGATGAATAACCTCTGCTAAGTGCTAAGGCTCACCAAATCCTAATTCTCTTTGCAACGACATCTCTGCAAAGCTCAATTTTCAATGGAAGCTGTGATGAACAACAAGTATCGTGCAAAAATCAACGTGGAACAGAAAATGCAGTTTAATTCCAAGATTTGAGAAACTGTGTGGTGAACAACAGGCTCACCCACCCTATTATCAATTATAACTAGCAGTACCCGTGGAAATTCCAGTTTAAAAAAATATTTAACTTGATAAAAAAGATCTATTCACTACATCCTCGCCTTTTTATCTATCATTATTTTCTTTGATATGATCGTTTCTTTCATTTTTCCTTCACTACGATTCTTCTTCACCCTTAATTTTATTACTCTTCCATCTTTTCTTTTTATTCTTCTTTGCTTTCAGCTTGAATTGTTTTTTCAACTTTAACTCCCTTTCTCCACCCTCCCCTTTGTTCACTTCAATTTGTAAATATTTTTAAAATCAGCGTTTTACTTTTTAACAAAATAATTTCTTGCCTGTCCCCATACCACTTTTTTTACAGAGGGTTGTGTGTTGCCGTGCTGGTGGAGGGGAGCGGTGTACAGCAGTGACTGTTGTTGTGTCTCCATCTCTCTCATTCCACTCTCTTTACAGTGTGATTCTTCAGCACAAAAGCGGAAATAGAGATGGTAGCAGCTGCACGTATTAATAATATAGATTATTAAAAGAGGAAACAAATATATAACTTTTCCATCAATTTAAATTACACAATTCATTATTTTTTTTCACCTAACCTAGCAACATGAACATAAATGCAATTGTTCAGTATTTTCTGATTTAGGGTGCCGTGAAAGAAATCTTATACACTAAGGGTGCCGTTATTTGAAAAAGCTGGGGAATCATCACCTTAAGGTACCTCTTTAGGTGAGAGCCTACAACCACCACCATCACCAGCTGCAGTTAAAATGTATGAGATGATTTTGAATTCTAAATCATATGACTGAAAAGGGTTCAAATAAGTCACACCCATGGGTGTCTGCTGGAGGCAGGGGGAACAGGTCATTTGCCCCCCGCCCCCCCCCAGGGAGGGGGAGTTTGAAAATTGGAACCTTGTAGTCTTTAAAGGATAATGGTGGAGTACAATTGTTTTGTGTAAATACAACTTAATGTTCCCATATAAAAAGACTGTTTTATTATTCACTGGTGCTTTTGCCCCCCATGGAAAAGTGGCAGCAGACGCCCATGGTCACACCCTGATGAAAAGAAAACAAGTGCAAATAAACAAAAAACAGATACTTTATATCAGTTCTTTGTCCATAAAGACACCATTTTGTTTTCTCCTTTTCGAAACCCCTGGCCAAGTTTCAGTTGAACGTCTCCCACCCCTGACAACCGATTTGGCAGAGGTATATGTATTCACTCGTGTCTGTCTGTACATCTGTTTTTATACACAATATCTCCAAAAGAACTCAATGAATGTCAATGAAATTTTGTGGAAGGGTGGTCGTATCCTGGAATTTGTTTTCGATTGAGAGATATTTTTTATTATTCTGCAAAAAAAGAGGTAAAAAAAGAAAGAACTATTAATAAAACATCTAGCGTTACATTTTATGGGAGATAACTCAATATTTATACATTTGAAGTTCTCTCCCTTGTGATACATTTAATTTTCATTAAGTTTTTAGTTAGTGACAATGCTGTTGGCAGAGGTATACGCTCTCTGTGTTCTTTCTAGTAGTTCATGGCATCTGATTTATACCCAATGATGGAAATGGGTTTTAGGAACTAGGTATACAACAACAGTTCCCAACCTGGGGTCTGCAGGCCCTGGGGTACATGGTTCCCAACATGGGGTCCACATAGGTATTACTGGGAGTCCATTAGCTTGTTGTGTTGGCAGATCTTCTAGAAGTCTGGGGTTGGTGGGAAAATTTAAATTAGAGGGATCTTTGGTAATGAAAAGGTTGGGAACCACCAGTATATGGTAAGGCTGTATCTAGGATTTATGCTTGGAGATCACAGAGAGGTCTATCAGAGATCAGCAAAGTGACTTCCCCTGTTGCTGTTGCCGTTACCTTGGGTGGCCCTGAGGATAGCTAATAATGTCTCCATTAAAAACTGGAAATTGAGTAGGTATACGCTATAACCCTGCATACCCCATTTCCATCTCTGTTTATACCTTTCCTTTAAGGGGAAATTGAAGAATTTAGAGTTATTCTATTTTCTAGATGAGGGCTCTCATTATAAAAAGAAAAGTAACTCTTTTACTGATTTAATTTACAAATATATAACAAAATTAAACAAATATATGCGGTTTTGAATATCTTGTTTCATTTGCTGCAAACTGTCATGTACCCCCCCCCCCATATGTAACATATGTTGCAACTAGAAAGCCAATCTCAATCAAAAAACAATTCCTGGTTCCACCCCAAAATTTCATTGGAATTCATTGAGAACTTTTGGAGGTATTGTGTGGAGAGACAGACAGACATATACCTCTCCAACTTCGTTGGCAGAGATAACTAGAATGACAAAAAGAAAATATTGTAAAATAATTAAAAAACCTTTAAAACAGGTTTGGTTAGTCACTCAATAGAAACCGTCAAGCAGCCAATATCTTTTGGCAGCATGCCACATTGGAGGTGATCAATTAAAAAATTGGAAAAGGGAGTCATCAATGAATAAGTTACTTCTCTCACTTTTTGTTGGGCAGTGATCATTAAAAATGTTTTTCAAAAAACAAGCATGAAGTCTGCTGGACACAAACTAAGAGATCAATTTAGCATAAACTTACATTGCAGTGTAAACCCCTATTTTGGGGGAAAATTTTCAAAAAACAAAAATCTCTTTTTTCTAGACATAGAAGTAAATGTTGAAATTTTCAGCTCTATTGGTGCTGCCTGTACGCATGATACATACATAAATAGCTAGCCAGCCAGACCAACTAAAAAACTGAAGAAACCTATGTTTTGGTGACAGTTTTGGTTGATGGTTTGTAATTACCAGCTGTTCAAACATGCAAAACTGAACTAGATTGTAATTACATAAAAGGAAAAACTATTAAACATACAAAATATAGTGACAACAGGTTGAAGAAAAAATCTTTGTAAAGAGTAAAATAATAATAATCTGATTATTATATTTTTAAAGCATAAATGAAATTGCCATTGTGTGTAGTACAGAATCTGCATTTGCAAAATAGGTTGTCATTGGCAGAAGTAGACTTGAATTGAATTGAATAAACAGAAATTTAAATTGAATGTTTAAACCTTTTACACACAATAAAGATAATTCTGGAACATTAATTGAGTCCTTATTTTATTAATAATATTACGGCTATACCTTGATTAGTGCAGTTAATGCATTCCACTCTTCAAAACCGCAATGTTCAAGTCTTGTTATAATTAAATGTGTGGGTTTTTTTCAGCTTTTACATAGTTACATTAATTTGTACCGCAAAACCTTAACTGTACTATATCAAAACCCGCATTAATTAAAACAGTACTATTCAAGGTATTTCCGTATTTATTTCATTACTATGAATTAAATAAATTGTGTGTGTGGGGGGGGGGTGATCTCTGACCTACAGTTTAAACCTTTTACTTTTGTCAACAATTTGCAGTGGGGCGCAGTCAGGCCTAGCGCTGCCACTGAAAATATTACTTAACTTATTAAAAAGTTTTTTCCTATGACTTTTTGTTCCTATCCAGAAACCAAAGTTATGACTTTTTTTCTGGTCACCAAGTGTACAATCCAAACAATCACTTTGCACTTTGACTAATGACCTAATTTACGGATATATTTGAATTTCTAGGAGAGGTTTTTTTTTTTTTAAAGTACTGAATTGGTTTCACTGGAAAAGTCCATAGTTTCAAACGATGGTTAGGAGGTATTTTTTATCAGTAAAATCGTTACCTTTAATTGGGAAAGTTCATTGTTATGAACAAAAAACCAAGAAATTCACACTGCTCATTATATAAGTATAGTAAGTTAGCATGAATTGGTATGACCAACTATACTGGGAGATCTGATGAGGATTGAAAGATCAAATCCACTACCAATGGCCAGCAAGATTAGCTTGCTGGTCATTGCTATGACGTATGTCTTGATCTGGGGGTTTTTGGGGGGGTTGATCTACTCATGATCTACTCATTAATCCAAGTGGAAACAAATATATCTGGATTGAGATTTTTTTTTTTTTATTTTATAGAAAAAAATACTGAATTTGTTTACCAGGAATAGTGCATAGTTTGAAACAGTGGGCAGGAAGTATTTTTTACAGAAAGTTACAAGTTACAAAACTTATCACCCCCCGGGGAATAGTCCAGTGTTATGACCCGAATATCACACATTCATTATTAGAGTAGATATTTCAAGTGAGAAAAGTGAGAAACATTTCCAGACTAAAAAAAAAGAAGTTTTTTCTTAATAACATAAGTAAATGTTTAAATGTTCAGCTCTTTATCTCCATTGGTGCGGCCTGTACGCATGATACATACACAGCCAGCCAGCAGTCAGAATCACTTAAAAACTGAAGAAACCTATGTTGACAGTTTTGGTTGACGGTTTCTAATATCAACTTTATTAGTAAGTTATTCTGTTTTCTTGAAATGTTTCCGATAAATACTGGTTATACAAACTCAATTAATAATTAGTTTTTTTTTTCTACTAACAAAGTTTTTCTTTGATAGTTTAGTAGGAGTGAAAAGGAATAATCTTTGAGATATCATTTCCTTCATTTAAATCCAGAGACTTTGATACGGAAATTGGAGATGAGTTTGGCTGATTTGCTGACATTTCATGCTTTATAATTCTGATATTTGATAAATTGTGAATTTGATCAACCTAGAGTTTGAAATTTGGGTGCAACTCGAATTTTCAACTAGGATTTAATGATTGCACAGCATTTTTCATTTAAAAAATATAATTGTATTTAAAAATTGTTATAAAAAATTGTATATTTTAAGTTAGGAAAAACAAAGGTTGAAGTAAGGGTTTATATATTTTTGAAGAAACATTCTTATTATTAGGCATGAGTGCATTTGCTTAAGAAGTCTTATGTTCATAAATACAGGACTTAGCAAAATAACTACTGTATATGCCAGCGTACAAGTCGACATTTTAAGTATAAAGAATTTTTCCTAATGGATCATATTAATCTGTTTAGACCCTATGAACTTGACATTCTGATGGACACAATGCTGCCTTATGTCAACGGATCAGGCGAATATTGGACTAAACATGAATTAACACCTTAGTTTTGGGGTTTACTTATACGCCGGCATATACAGTGTACATCCCTGTCCATTTTAGAGCTTAAGGACACATTGCAAATAAAAAAGATTACAGAATAATGACAAAAGCAAAGAAAGAAAGATATGTCAAAGTGGTGGTGGTGGTGGTGGTGGTGGTGGTGGTGGTGGTGGTTGTTGTTGTTAATAATAATAAGAACAACAACGATAACAGGTTTGGTTAATCACTCAATGGAAAAAAAATTTAAATCCCCCACGACAAAAAAATTAAAAGTTGGGTTAAAAAAAGAAGTTTTTTCTAGACATAATAAGGAGTAAATGTTTAAATTTTCAGACCTCTTATATCCATTAGTGTGGCCTGTACACGTATAGCCAGCCTGCCCGCTAGCCAGACCAACTTAAAAACTGAAGAAACCCATGTTGACAGTTTTGGTTGATGGTTTTTAACAATATATTGGAAATTTAGATTCATTAATGCAATGATTTTTGTATGTAGATATTTTTCTTTGAAATTAAATGAAAAAATATTTTGCCTCAAACTTGGATATATTTCAAAGGAATGCTTAATATCAACCTTCACCTGACTAGCGTAGGAGATAATAGTCTTATCTGAATTTCTCGGATGAAGCATTGACTTTATTAATTAACTAGTTTTTATTTTAATTTTATTTATGTTGCTTCTTATTGCAATAATCAAGTTGTTTTTTACATTCTATAATTGTTATGCAAGAAGCATACATTGGAAATAAAGAAGTTGCATCCAGTATTCTTGAGAACGTGTCTGATAATGGACAGCACCATACCAATTAGGCTACAGAAGCCAATCAGTAGACATCATTCAAATATAGTCATATAGCTACCTTCTTCATTATCTGATTTACATAGTGCCATGTTGTTTGTTTACACTTAATAATAGGTGTAATAGGCTTAAGTTGTCTCAATTTGTTAGATGAAGCATATTTTCATTATTGTTCATTTTCAACAAGTCTTTTTCATTGTATTTTTGTTGCTTTCTATCTCCAGCTCAGCTCATTTTTACATTCTACAACCATTAATTAATCAGCACGGATTGGAATTATAGAATTAGCTTTCAATGAGATTGGAATTTGCATATCTTTGGGAGCCTGTCTGATAATTGCAATGAGAACAACAAAAATAATATGAACAAGCCTGGCTGCTCCAGAGTCAAACTCTGCTTCTACTTCTACTATAAACGTTGGAGGGATGTAAGACTTTAGCGCAGGTGGTAACACACCAGGCTATCGATCATAAGTTTAAATAATGGTAGGAGAATGGGGATTTCACATATTGGTTTAATCCCCTATTTTTGGTGAGGATTGTTCTTGTTACATAGAAAAGTAAAGTCAACTCTGACTTTGTCCTGGAATTTGGCAAAACAAAAACTAGCCAAAAATAGTCACTCAATAGAAACTGTCACATGGCCAACATGTTTTGGCAGCATTCCATGATCAATTAAAAAATTGGAAAAATGTGTGATCAATGAATAAGTTACTTCTGTTGTTCACTACATTTCAAAAAACAAGCATGAATGCTGCCAGACACAAGCTAAGGGACCAGTTTAGCATAAACTTACATCTGAATTGAACCTCCCTCCAGAACTTCAAAAAACAAAAGAAGTGTTTCTTTCTAGACATAATAAGGAGTAAATGTTTAAATATTCAACCCTTTAGCTCCATTGGCTGATCTGAAATGGGTTTACGGGTGTTATTTCGACTGGGCTAGCAGACTGGGCTAACGGGTGCTTCCCCTGGCTAGGCAATGTTAGTTTGAATCCTACCTGAGGCTTATTCTTTATTTTCCAATCAACGCTATTTGCTCACTGCCGGAGGGTAATCGGTCTGAGCAAAAGTTGCGATACTAATAAAATGTAAGATGAAGGTCTGTAGTTTCCAAGGGGATGGGGTGAAACACTGACATAGTTTGATGCAATAAGTCAAATGGCACGGCAAGGTTGCAGCACCGTAACGATACCTTCAAGGGACACCTCCTCACTATCACCATTGTCACAAAATCTGAGATGCTACCAACGTAATTCCCAGTACAACTCTTAACGTGGCTTCAATTGACAAGCTTAGAACCCAACTGACGAGACGTCGCTGACTGGACAGCTCACCACATCCGGGTCACTAGTGCTTCACATATGGGTCACGGCCGCTCCACCTCATCTCTATCTGTGTAGTCCTTTTGCTCTGGGCAAGTCCATTTCCACTTCTTCACCACAGAAACAATTTAAATAATGATTAGCAAATCTTGTTTATTTTGAACTTGATTTTTTGCTGACAAAACCATGTTTGTTTTTCTGTGGATAACGTTGACTCTCAAGTCATTAAAGGCTGATAAGAAATAATCATCCAGGCGATCTCTGACTCATCATAATTAATTCCCAATGAATCAAACAGTGTATCTCGAGAGAGAGTTTCATTTTAGTATTGGAAGATATATTGATCAAGGAAGTCACTCAATAAAAAACATCATGTGACCAATGTCTTTTGGCAGAATAGCATGTTGGCGGTTGAATAAGTTACTTGCCTTTTGTTGGGCAGTGATCACTAAAAAAAAGTCTGACTTTTCAAAAAAAACAAGCGTACACAAACTAGTAATCAATTTAGCATAAACTTACATTGCAAGGTTTTTTATAGATATAAAAATAAAGCTTGGCGTGGCCTGTACGCATGATACGTACATATATATCCAGGCAGACCAACTTGAAAACTGAAAGTAATCTATGTTGACAGTTATGGTGACAATTTTGGTTGACAGTTTCTAATATCCAGGTATCATTATTTAAAAAAATATTATGCTTAAATATGACCAAAAAATGAAGAATTGACTGATTGATTGTTTAACAGCACATCAAACCTTGGTGGGTCATTTAGTTTCTTTTTGAATACATAATTATATGGTCAAATTATTGTGGGCAAATAAATAGAGTCTTGTGACTTTGGTGAAAGGTTGTTTTTTTTAATAGAGTCTTGTGACTTTGGTGAAAGAACAGGTGGCCCCTATTTGGGGAGGAGGGTCTTACCCCGCTGCAGGAGATGCAGTTGGTTATTCTAAGCCCCAGCCAACAGGCTAAAAAATGAAGAACATTTAGAGTTGATCCTTAAAAATTAAATAATATATTTAGTGACAATCAATGAAGTTAACCAGGTCAGCATTTGATAGTTTTTGTCTTCCTTTCTAGATTTTTTAATGATTCTAAAACTTTTATATTTATTAGCATAAGATGTTCAACAAATAACTTTTTTATTACTCTGTGTGCGTGTGCATATGTATAGGTGGGTGTGCCTGTGCGTGTGTATACAAATGTGTATGTATATGTGCATGTATGTGTGCATCCGTGTGTTCATTTCTATATGTCTGTATGTGCCTGTGTATTTTTTATGCGTTTATATGTGCATGCATATGCATATATGTGTTTGTTTCTGTGTGTCTGTATGTGTGCATGAGTGTGTGAATATATTTGTTTTTGTGTATGCATGAATGTGTGTGTATGTGTGTGCATGTGTTATAGTTTTCTATGCGTTTATCAGAAAATGGATTTCCTGCAATCACATCTAATCCAAGTTTTTGTATTTTTCCCTTTAATTTATTGAGAGCAAAAGAAAGTTTCCCTTAACACAAATAAAAACTAGCAAATCAAACAAGTGAAATGCCAATGAATATCTAAAATACATTTAAGGATCAAAGTTTTACCAAAATACAAACATAAATCTTTTAAAAATCCATCAAACATTAGACACTTTTGCATACATTTTATCAACTCTAGAACCAGGACCAGTCCTAAGTACTGGCAACATGGGCAGTCACCCAGGGTGCAAATTACTCGGAGGCGCTTGTCCTGCATCTGAGACTTTCCAAATACAAATGGAAAATGATTAATTTAAACAGATTAAAAACATTCAAAATAACATAATTCCTTGATGTGAAGTCAGATTTTTTAGGAATATAAGAAAATACCATATTTTAAAGGGCCCCTAAGTTCAACTTTCCCGGGTCACAGGGGAACCCTAGGGCCGGCCAGAACGCAAACACTCAAATATCTACATCCTTGTTACTGTACGCCTTTCCAATCTCTGACACTTTAACATAAACTAAAAGAAGAGAGTTCCTGTGATATTAGAAATATTCATAATGCTTTGGAGATGCTTTTCATCTTTGTTGTTTGCTTTTCAGCAAAAGATCAAAGCACTTATTAACAGTTAAAGGAAATACACCAACCTCTTCTTCTTCTCTGTGAAAAAATATACACACATTTACAAAATTGGCATCTTGCTGAGATGTTAAATGATGCCTGATCATTATTATAAACAAGATTTTAAAAGAAAAGAATTTAGGTACCAATTTGAAATTGCTTAAATTGCTTCCATAAAAAGTTTCAATAACTTTAATCACTGAGGTTCTTAAGTGTGTTTATTTTTTCAGTTATATTACATGAAAATTACAATTTGATGTGCACACACACACATGCTAGGAATAATCTTGTAAGATTTAATATTTTTACAACACAAACAAATACATAAACCTTTTTACAAAATGAAATATTGTATATATCCTTTGTTAACAAATTTAATGCTTTCACTTTTATTGTAATTTCTATTTAAATTTTATGACATGTCAGGTATATCTTGATTAGTGTGGTTAATTTATTCCAAAACTTTCCGTAAAGTTCAAGACTGCACTGTTCAAAGTCTTATTATAATTTTAGTGGGTTTTTTTTCAGCTTATACTTGGTTACATTAACTTGTACAGCAATACCTTAACCGCACTGTTCAAGGTCTTATTATAATTTAATGTGGTTTTTGTTTCAGCTTATACTTGGTTACATTAATTTGTACAACAATACCATAACCGTACATGACATCAAAACCCATACTAATCAAGATTTTCCTGTATTTCCTTTAACCAAATTTGTTCTATTTATGATAGAAATATTAGTGCATCAATTGTACTACACACTCAATGTTTACTTGTGTATAGTTAAAAAACTCACACATGTATTTTCTCTTGCACGTACACACACTTCACACGAGACAGATATAAATATTCATATAATCATAACATTCATAGGACAAGTGAAAATTAGGAATAAAACAAAGTATGTATTATAATATCACAGAAAAAAATTGTTCAAACTTTTAAATGGAGGCTTTACAAATATATTATTATAAAGAAGAAACATATAAAGGAAGATCGTGGGTTGTCCTCCTCTTTACAATTTTTTAAATATTCAGAACAGTTATAAATTGGTGGACAAAATAAACAAGGCTTTACGTCAGTGTTTCTTAAACTATTTCAGTGCCATTCATCCTCAAGTCTTTATTACAAAATCTCATTCACCCATGACTAAATTTTCTTATGTTCTTTTATTATTTTCATCTTATTCTCCTTTGAGTATAATTTTAATTCATTTTATATCCTGAGCAAAAAGCATAAATTGACTCATTTTTCAAGTGTTTATTTCATTCATGTTTTTGAACATCCTAAAAATATGTAAAGAAAACTAAGAGTCACAAACAATTATTGGAATTTTTCTAGTTTGCATAAATTCAGCAAGCAACAATCTTAGAATTTAGAATTAGATTTTTAGAAATAATGTTTTCTTATTGTACATCTTTACCACAAAAATTATTTTTTTTAAGAATAGAAAAAATATGAATATCTGAGTAAATAAAGTCTTTCACTCTTCATGTTTCATTCATCATTCATTTACACCTATAGTTTCATTCACCCACCCAAATAATTTCATTCACCCTTGGGTGGAGCATTTACCAGTTCAAGAAACACAGCACTGTGCTGTGCTGTAAATCTGAGGTGGAGTCTTTAATCTGAAAAGCTGAAGCAGAAGATGAGATGAGAACATTTCTGTGTAGATATTGGATCAATCTGTGCAGATTTACACAGAAGATTAATGGTTAGCATTTAAGTGGCCTCGTAGTAAGGGAATAGTATAGATTCACATTGGCTTGCTAGTGTGTAACTATGGGTGTTTGAGGTTAATATAATTGTAGGTATATGTAAGTTCATAGTGGGAGAAAAGTTATAAACCAACCTTAAATGAAATTACTGTTGGTTGAAGTTCACGCAAGGATTTGCATTAGAAATG
>VCCN01005748.1:5969219-5979351 GCA_006491835.1 Architeuthis dux
AATTTTCAGCCCTCTAGCTCCATTGGTGCAGCCTATACACTTTTACACACATACATATATACATAAATAATGACTGCAAAGCACTCAGAATTTGTTATTTTATTTTATTTTATATATTTTTTTTATTGTTTATATACACACCTATGTATACATATATACTTTGTTGCAACCTTAAGTTGTAATTATCAGTATATACATACATACAAAACACATCTCATTTCATTTCCACTACACAGCATGGATAGTTGCATGACTCAGCTATGTTAAAATCTCTTCTGATGATGTAGTTCACAACAACGAAATGCATAAAGATTTATCTTCATGATAATAAATATGTTTGAGACATAACATGTTTTTCTTAATCAAATATACCATACATACATACATAACCAGCCTGGCAGAATCACTTAAAAACTGAAAAAAACGTTTGGCTGGTTTCTAACATGTTACCCAGACAGCTAACTCATAAAGTGGAGCAAAAACACTTTACTCTTTGTGGGTGCCTCAAGCAAGGAATCCACCTTTGAAAATAAACACAATTTTCTTCCATAATTGTTTCCTTCTGTTACATAAGATTCTATTTGTGGGTTTTTTTTCTTCCAAAAACCACCGCTAACCATAGTGAAGTGAAGTGTTAGTTGGATGATGCAATTTTCGCTTGTCATTATCAGTACCAAAATATCAGTACGCGTTGTGGCCGGTTCACGATATGCGGAGTAGAGAGCTGCAATCTCATTATGACAAGTATGATTTCCTATCAACTTGTCATCCGAAATATCCGTCATAAATATGGAAATAAAAATGGAGGGTTTCTTGAGTGCAGGCAACTGTAGCCTAAAATGTATCTTTTTTATCAACCCAATTGCCTGACAGCCAAATAGACGTGTGAGCATCTATAAATACAGGTGTGTCTGCGTAAATGAGTGTGTAATCAGCAACTGGCTTAAAAAATAGAATTGGTAAACCAGGTTCACATTCTGCCTTCTTAAACAAAAGCCCTTGGTAAAGGCATAAATACAGCCCTCCCTGAGCAAATCTTTAGATGTAGTAGTGATTGCCATCACTGACGGCTCACTGACTGACATACCGAAAAACTCCCACCACCCCTCGTCTCCTCCCACCCCTATATATGTCTGAAAGTGCAAGGGAGAGAACTTGTGCATCTATGGTCTGACTTTGTCTTGTTAACATAAATCCTCCTAACCAATGTCTTTGTAATCCATGTGGCATTGTGGTAGATAACAAATATAAAAGATGATTGGGTATTTTGGTGACTGTCATCAACCTTGCAGTATTGTAAGACTGACATAAAAATACTAATTGCAAAGCATATAATGTGATACCAAAGAAGGTATGTCTGTATTTATTCATGCACGTGCACAGATGGGAGCTTTGGGTGCTTGAGCCCCTACCCTTTTTCGTCTTCATATCAAAAGTGCCCCTTTAGTCAAAATTCAAAAATGTATTTTAAATAGAAGACACGTTACTAACACTTGTTTTTAAGGTACTGGTTCTGCCACTAGTACATAATGTTATTGTATTTATGGTAGTAGTAGTAGTAGTATTAGAAGTAATAGTAATAAAGTTTATTTATCGCAGGCTTTTGAAAGGCCTGCCCACGGACCCCAGTAAAATAAATAATATTGGAGTGGCCTTTTT
Source organism: Architeuthis dux (assembly GCA_006491835.1). Lineage (NCBI taxonomy): Eukaryota > Metazoa > Mollusca > Cephalopoda > Oegopsida > Architeuthidae > Architeuthis > Architeuthis dux. The sequence goes on from VCCN01005748.1 coordinate 5,970,879, forward strand.
TCAACTGAGCCCCACCCTTCTGAATGTCTGTACATGTCACTGTATTTATTAGCAGGTATTATGTAGAAAGTCATGGGTGACAGATTATGTGTTATAATACATGACCAGCCAGGCAGAATCACTTAAAAACTGAAGAAAGTTGAAGAGAGAGAGACATCAGTAATATTAGTAGTAGTAATATTATTTTGAATTTTTATTATTATTAGATGAAGCATTGTCAATCATTATTCATTTTTAACTAGTATTTTTTTCATCTCAATTTGAGACTGTCATGGATCACAAGTTTCGTCAGAAATCTTTTAAAATTCACAGGACAATCTTACTGATCCAGAATTGAACCTGTTTCTAGAATCCTCTGCTTTCCTTTCTTCCTTCCACAAATCAAAATGGCTGGCCACCATTTGTTGCATCAGTGTAATTATTCTCTTGTTGGGATTACAAAAATCTTCTTGCTTTTTTTCCCTTCAAAAATGAACATTTAAATCAAGGTTCTTTTTGTGTGGAAAGGGCGGATTGGGAAGAAGAGTAAACATTTATTACTACTTATGCAGAATAAGGCCATCCTTGGTTGGGGAAAAACAGTCAAATGCCTGTCAGTGTTAATTAAGTTAAATTTTAACCGTGTAGTTCTAGCATCCCTTCCTCATCTAACTTCAAGCAATTTTCTTTCAAAACAACTTTTCCAAATACATTTTTGTTATCACAACATACTACAGTAATAGTGGCAAAAAATGGCAGCTATAGTCATTTTCAGCCATAACAGATGAAAGCTACAACACAATCTTTCTTATCCCAACCCCACCTAACCATCTGGCCTAAGCTCAGTTTAATATTAGAAACTGTCAACTAAAACTGTCAACATAGGTTTCTTCAGTTTTTAAGTGATTCTGCCTGGCTGGTCATGTATGTATATGTCAATTTGCTCCACACTAAAGCATTTTTCACCTATTTAGGAACAATTTTCAGTATTTTTTGGCAGTTGCCTATACTTATTTTTTTATGGTACCATTGTATTCAGAGACCACAATTACCTGTGATTTGATACCAAAATCACTAGTTTTCATTCATTATTTCAGAAGTTACAGGTGATTTCCAGTTTGGGGGGTGTGGTTGCCATGGCAACAGCTATTAAAAAAAAGTTGCTGACCCTAAGCTGAGGTATATATAGGAGCTTAAATTGTTTGATATGCCCTAATGCATCATTACAGACCAAGTAACCTTAGTTCAGACATGTTGGTCACGGGGCGTGGATTCTCAACCCCACTATATAGCACTAATTGCAAAAAGAGTCTTCAAATAATTGAAGCTATTATTATAATAACAAAAAAAACTACATTAAATAAGATATCTTTCAGCCTGGGAACCGGGGTTCTAAATATATTTAATAATTTATAGATACACCGTCCATTGTAAGCTGTTTGCACATGATGTCACTATCACATGATTAAAAAGTGTATATTTAAAAATTGCAACCGTTCTTGACAACGAATGAATGAATGAATGGCTTGGCTTTGCGAACATATATCTTTTTTTAGGGTTTTCCACAGCAATAGGGCCATAGATGGTGGGGCCTACCAAGATGGAAAACAAATAACAGTACAGTTTTTCTGGATCTCAAACTTAAAATATCCACATTTCATGTTCTTGATAATGGCCAGAGAATGGTTGAAAGTACTAGAACTCATACTTATAGACAATTCTTTCATACACTGGATCCAAATATTCATACACTCGATCCAAATATTCATACACTGGATCCAAATATTCGATACCTTGTATGAAATCAGGAGAAATTTACTGAAAAATTGATAAAACAATCCTTGTCTGTCGTCTTCAATAAAACCTACTTAAATGAAAAATTGCTACCTTAATATACATTACATACACTCACACTAGGGTGGCCATCTCCAAACTTCTAAAATGGTAGATATTGCAGACTGAAAAGTAGGACTTGGACAAATTGACTCTCTTAGACGTGTTGTTAATGACGAGTTGTAAATATATAAAGGCAGACTTACCAAGTCTCCCGCATTTCGCGGGAGATTCCTGCATTTTGAAGCCAAGTGCTGTCTCCCCCCTCCCCCTCATGCTGTAATGAATTTGTACGAATCTCTCGCATTGAAAATATTATGCCTGTAAAAAATCTTTCCCTTCTATTTTGCAGATCTCCCGCATTTTGTTGATTGTCTTGGTTTAAAATTATGTTAAGATAGGTTTTCAATACACTGAAATAGCTAAATAAATTTTCTTCACTTCGGTGGGGGTACATTTTTTAGGAAATGTCCCCCCTGAGAATTTCTAAACCTTGGCAGTTCTGTAAAGATTTTGTATAAAATATGGAAAATACATAAAAGAATTGTTGATTTGTTAAATATCACTTTAATATATGAATGTGATTTTGTAGTAATCTAGAGGGGATGTTCAAGTGATCCTTTGTTTTAAGATTCGTTCATATAACCAAAACTCTTTAAATTGTTTTAAAATGTTTTTTAAATAATTTTATTTTTTGCTTCCTTCTTAAGGACTCTAAAACAGGTTCTACTATAACTTCACCTGTTAGAATTACAATTTATTTCAGAGTATCTTTCTTATAAATGTTTTCTACAAGATTCAAGATCAGTCATAATTTATAAAAATCTAATTGTTCAAATATAGAAATAATCTTATTATAAATTAGAATTTTTTTTTTCAAAATGAAAGTTAATAAACCACAAACTAAAAGTTTATTTAATACTACAGAAAAGAAGAATATTTCTTTTTAAAATTCCGAATGGAAAACAGATCATTATTTTAAAACTAGTTGTAAATACATTTTGTGATTTAAGATAAAATAAATGCTTAAAAAATGTCTTATCTGTATGTTTCCAGGAAGATTAATAATCCCTACTCTTAAAATCATACACATCTGATGCAAAAGCTTCATCTTCAATCAAAATAAATATAAGAAAATGTTTAACGAAAAATATTTGTCCATTACAAAAGATTAATCAACATGAAACAAATATTTAAATTTCATCTTTATTGCTATTTATTTAAATAATTGAAAAATTATTGCCATCTAAAAAAAATAAATTTTAACAGTTGCATCAAATTACACATATCCTGTTATCTATTTTTCATATTTTATTTTAATTCATTATAATCGTTGTTTTTTTTCCTTTTACTAAAGTGTCTTTCTATCGTATTTTGTTTTGAAATCAAAGCTATTTAATTGAAAACAAATTGGTTTGGTAAGGTTTCCTTCTGTTTTATACTGTCTACCATTTTTCATCAAAGCAGTGTTGCCAGATTTATTTTAAGAATTTACATCTAGAATTGAGTCAAAAAACATCTAATAAAAGCTAGAGACATCTAGATTTTCCGGATATATATTTAAAATCTAGGAAATATATTACATATTATTAATTATAAATGTGACTTTAATCTTCAAAATCTACTTTATTAAAAAAGAAATATCTTATAACTATAAATTAAATTAAAAATATTACTTATTTTATTAAAAATCATCTAAATATCAATTTCTGACATCTAGATTTAGATGAAAAACATCTAAATTTGCAACGCTGCATCAAATCCTGCACAACTTGTAAAAAATGCTTTATGGGGAAAAACAGACAGTTTATTTTTTGTTATTTTAAATCCAGAATAACATGTTTTTTTAATCTTGCTTTTATTTCTAATTAAAAAGAAAAAAGCGACTGCAGGATCTTTCCTTTTTTTACTCTGCCATGCTAGCGACCGGCTCTTTATCATATGACCTGACCTAATTTCTAGCCGCATTTATTCTAGCAACAAGTGTCACCATAACGACGTGTATTTCTCCTTCAACCCTTATCTTCCGCCTGCCTTTGGGGGCCAACGAATAAGGAAATTGCTTGTCAGTCATTTGCAAAAATGCCATTTCCGTTACTAACCCCTTTACCTTGGCAACCTCGACTTGAATTTAATTTTCACTCCCTAACCCAGTCGTTAGGTGTGTGTGTGACTGTGGCTGTGTGTGTTTCTCTACTGTTAAGATTACGTGACTCTGGACCGTAAAGGCCTTTTTTGGAGGTCACTTTTAAAAACTGTAACAAACACGTAGGCTTAAAAATGCAGAGGTTTTATGGTATGCACACATGACCCGTGGGTATGTCACTGCTTCTTTTTCCCACGGTGGTCTCGATTGTAAAGTTTCACACACTCGCACACTCGATGCTAAATACGGACCACACATAATAAGAAAAATAATGAAAGAAAAACAGAAGTAATTACATGAATTATATTAGTAACCGTCAAGCAAGACTGTCAACAGGTTTCTTTCAGTCAGTGTTGCGTTCTTGTTTTGGCAGTGCAAAAAAGCACTAAATTAGCGCGTACGCGCTTAAACATTTTAGCCATTTTCTGGCTATTTTCGACCATTTGCGTGTCTTTTAGGCAGGTTTTGGCTTTTTAAAAAAGAATTAGCGCTTTTTGGCAGTTAAACTAGCGTGAAAATATTTTTTGAGTTGGCAACACTAACACTGCTTTCAGATTTAAAGTTGTCTGCCTGGCTATGTATTATCGCGCGTACAGGCCGCACCAATGGAGCTAGAAGGCTGAAAATTTCAACATTTACTCTTTATTATGTCTAGAAAAAATTGCTTTGAATAAATTAAATTGTTAAATTGTTTTTATTTGTGCGCCATTTTTAACATGTGAAACTTAACAATCAGGTCCACCTTCACTACATTGTCCCTTTTTTAGCAATGTTCCTTTATTCTTTTCATGCCCTGCGTAGGACCAAAAAGCCTGTTAGTCGTGGTGCTGTAATTGAGCCCCGTGGGAATTTTGAGTTGACTAATGAAACCAATTGGACACGCTAGAGGGACCTTCAGTGAATAAGAATATCTTGCGTAGAGATTCCAGATCCGTTGCAAAAAATTTTTAGCGCCATTTTTTCCTAATGGTGGATTTTTGCTGTGGTGCCCTAGTCAGAAAAAATAATATTATCATCAAATAAAGGCATATTGCATATCGTTAGAAAGGAGATTTCATGCTGAGTAAAGTTTACAAAAGAACCATATGCCTCAGAGCAAATCATTTCTAGCTATTCACAATCAAAGGTCATGAAGGTTTTAAAATGAAACACCTGTGCTATAACATAGGGGAGGTAATTGTTGATGGATCCATTCCAAAATGTAAACACTTCTTCCGTAGCCTATTGCCCACTTTTCCACAAAATATCAGTATTCAGGGAGAACTTTTGGAGATATCATGTCCACAGACAGAGAACTTTTGGATCTACTGTGTTGTATGGACAGTGTGGTTCTCAATGAATTTCAATGAAATTTTGTGGAAAAGTCAGCATGAAAAAGTCAGCATGAAATTTCCTTTCCAACAGTATGCCCATATTTGATGGGAATATTTTTTTTTCTGACTAGGGCACCACAGCGAAAATCCGACATTATGAAAAATGGTGCTAAAATTGTTTGCAACTGATCTGGAATCTCTACCCAAGATATTTTTACTCACTGAAGGTCCCAAATGGTTTCATTAGTCAACTCAAAATGTCCTACAGGTCTCTATTACAGGACCAGGATTATGTGGGCAACTGAAGAAATGAAGAAAATGCAGAAAATATTTTTACTTTTAAGACGAGACATTAATTTTTAAACAAAGGTCACTTAACAAAAAGTGAACAATAAAAGAAACTAGCATTCCAAGGGAAATTATGAATCACCACCACCCATATATGCTGTGTTGGGGGTGTTCAATTGAAAAGTTGGAAAAAGGGGTGATCAATGAATAAGTTACTTCTCTCGCCTTTTGTTCGGCTGTGATCACTAAAAAAGGTTTGAATTTTCAAAAAACAAGCGGGCACAAACTAGTGACCAATTTAGCATAAACTTATATTGCATATTGAACCCCCTTCTAAAAACCTATTATGGGGGGAAATTTTCAAAAGACAAAAATGCCATTTTCCCTACTCTTTGAGGAGTGTGTGCGTGCAAAATTTCAAGTTTCTGTTATGAACGGTTAGGGCTTGGCAAGGTCCGGATACATAGATACAAATTCATGATAAGAATGTCTCATAGATACAAATTCATAGATAGATACATAGATACAAATCCATGATAAAAATGTGTCACTTTGGGGGGGGGGGATTAGGTGGAACATATTTCCTGACACTGACAGCCTAATATTATTAAGGTTGTCAAGAATTTTTAATAAAACATGCTTTAAGTAAAGCTCTGTCAAAAAAAAAAAAAAAGGTATTATTTTTATTCATATACATGTCAGAACACATTAATAACCTAAACACAGCAACAGTATTTAAACCAGTGTTGTGGGTAGTGGTGATTAATGATTTATTTGGTGTATTGATTTTTCTTCATTATTTATTCATTATTATTTAATCCTATACTTTTCCGTTATTTACGCATCACTTTGTACACATTACACTCTTTGCGTAATCAATCAAATGATGCTACTTAGTGCAACAGCGAAATGACAATTGCTTTTTCGGCCACATCGTTTTATTGAACAGTCGTTTCTTTATCTGAAAATTTCAAAATTTGTGCATGGCATTAAAATGTTATTGTGCGGTATAATGTTATCTTGTTTACAGCCATACATCTTAGAGGGAATGCATGATTGCAGCCTATGTTCTAGCCCGTGCCAACTCCAGTGGAATAAAAATATTAATATACTTGATATTGCTAATGATAAATAAACCTTATAAAACTTTTGGTTGTATTGTTAGTTTTTGAGTCTCTTGCAGTGACGGAGCCTGGGGGAGAACAGACCCCCCCGACTTCTTCAAGACCGACCCTCGTAATTCGTGCAGAAATGAAGAGAAAACCATGGGGGTGGGTGTAGGGTGAGGCTAGTCTGGCAGGAAGACAGAAATAAATATAAAAATTTTTTTAAATCGTGACATCTCACCAGAAGGTACATTTTGACAAAACTTAAGGCATTTTAGCAACATTTCTTTAGCAATTTTTGCTAATGTTTAGCTAATTTTAGCCACTTTCTTTAGACTAATCTAGCCATTTAAGCCATTTAAATGGTCATAAAATGGCTAACAATGTTTTTAGTGCATTTTGGCGTTTTTGACACTTTTTCGAGGTTGATTCAGCGCGAAAAGATTCTTTGAGTTGGCAACAATGCCTGGACCCCCCAAAAGTTTTTGACCTGTCTCCGCCGCTGGTCTCTTGATACATATTTTTTAAAAATCATTGTTCTGGATAAATCAATTATGGTATTCATGATAAGAAAGTCTCACTTGGGCGTGAGGTGGGGGGTTAGGTGGAACATATTACCCGACACTGACAGCCCTCTTAATATTATCAAGGTTGTCAAGAATTCAAAATCTTTGAATAAAACATGCTTTAAGTAAGGCTCTGTGAAAAAACAAAAAAAGACGTATTATTTTTATTACTCCAGTTTTCTCTTACAAGGAATGAATATCAAGATCTAATGTTTACTGCCAAGAATTGGAAGAGATGCACAGCAAAATTGTGTGAAGACCAGCATTAGTTATTGGAGGGGGGGGGCGACCATTTTTGCTCTGTGTGATATAGTGCTGTGGGAACGCCTGGGAACAACGTTCCCTGACTTTTGGGGGGAGGTGGAAAAGCATTCCCTCACTATCTATATACTTCTAAAATTTTCTATTTGAACAATTCACTGATAAAGAAGATTAGCCACCATGTGTCACTGGTGACAATGTCCGCGACAATTCATTTTCTATTCCTCATCATCACATCAATATTTCTTTGATGTTCTATCATTTAAAAATCTATCTATACAATGAACAGTGTGACTTTTCCTGTTTGCTTCTCTGTCCATAACAATGGACTCTTCCACTTACAGGCAACAATTTTTATTTTTTTATAAACCTCAGATGAAATTGATTAGACGAAGTAGTGAACTAGTGAACTATTAAGTCTCAAAGTAAGTAAGAGAATGTGAAACTGCTTGAACTCCATAGGTAGATATTTTTATCAAATGCTTTACCGCCTCCATGTATTAGAAATCGTCAACCAAAACTGTCACCAAAACTGTCAACATAGGTTTCTTCAGTTTTCAAGTAAGTCCAGCTGATTGGCTGGCAATGTAAATATCATACGTACAGGCCATACCAATGAAGTAGAGGGCTGATCATTGCAACATTTACTCTTAATTAGGGTTTTTTTTTGGGGGGGGGGTTCAATTTACAATGTAAGTTTATGCTAAATTGATCCCTAGTTTTTGCCAGCTTGTTTTTTGAAAATTCAGACTGTTTAGTGATCTAACAAAAGGTGAGAGAAGTAACTAATTTATTCGTCAACCCTTTTTTTAATTGATCACCCCCAACACGGCATGACGGTTTCTATTGAGTGGCTATGCAGTATATATTTAGTTTTTTTTCTAAATAAAAAAATCATCCCATAGGAATTCAAATATATCCATATCCATTGGCGTCCACTGCCACTTTTCTAGTGATGGTGGTTCAATAAGTATATATGGG
>VCCN01005748.1:6010215-6020488 GCA_006491835.1 Architeuthis dux
TAGATAGATAGATAGATAGATAGATAGATAGATAGCCATACCCACAAACATATGTAAAGAGTAAAGAATCTATTTTGAAGTATGACTTTTCAACAAGCTTGATCTTTTGAAGTTCAAATAAACCTTTTCTGTCTTTTGCCTTAGGTTATATTCCTGCCATCTACTTTTTCTTCATTGTCCCACCAAGGCCACAAAACTGTTTTCTGCATTTGAAATTCCTCAATGAATCCTCCGCCATTTAAAAAAAAATGTCTCTGTTATGCAAGAAACTCTGAACTAGCTTTACTTAAAAGCTGTCCTGACCCGATCCCACTTCTTTTTGTGTCCTCGTTGGGATTGTACCGAGAGACCTCTTTTAATCATGCAAGATCAGAGACCTCAATCTTATAAGGTCACTTTCCCCAATAAAAGCGTAAATAAAACTGAACACCCAACCGTGCATATCAATATGTAAGAGTCATAAATCAGTCTGGATTGTATTAACTCAATGGTCAGCTTCAAAGGGAACTTGGCAAAAATCCATTATTTCAGTTTTGGCTGTTGGCCTACTTTTTTTTAAGATTATGACTTTTCATGTAAAAATCCAGTGGTGCAGTTTCATAACTCATTAGGTAAATAAGCAACTGCTTTTATTCCTATCAGTATGAACATGGACAGTTCTTTTTTTTTTCAGTTGTTATTTTGGACCAGGTAAAATGTTGAAGGCCAAGGCAAATAAAAAATGAAACTAGCTTTCCAAGGGAAATTATGAATCACCACCACCCAGATATGCTTTGTTGTGGGTGATCAATTAAAAAGTTGGGCTGTGATCACTAAAAAATGTCTGAATTTTCAAAAAAACAAGCGGGCACAAACTAGGGACAAATTCAGCATAAGCTTACATTGAAAATTGAACCCCACACTAAAACCCTATTTTGGAGGGGAATTTTTCCCTACTCATTGAGGGGAGTGTGTGTGTAAAATTTCAAGTTTCTACTATGAACGATTAGTGCTGGGAAAAGTACGGATACATAGATAGATGGATACATAGATAAATATAAATGTGTGAACACATGAATAACCTAAACCTTTGGTAGCTGTGATTAACAATGATCATACAAGGCTATGGAAACAACTAGGTTTTCTTTAATTACTTTCATGTTTTTCCATTATTGGAGTGAAGACTTACATAAACTTCCATGACTATCAATCAATGAGAACTATGAAATTCTTTTTTTGGTGGGAGGGGGGGGGACAAACTATTGTCAAATTGTGTTTCAAATGTTGTGTATATTAATAAAACATTTTTAGCAATAAAACATTGATTCGTTTGAGGCCAATGCAAAAATGAGACTTTTGCTCTATTTTTCGATTCTGAATTTTATTGTTCACAAACTGAAGATAGATAAAGAAAACAAAAAATTTAAGTATGCAATATAAAATATTCAATGAAGTTAGCATACCAGATGAAATGAGGCTGCGGACCGGATGAAACGAGGCAGTGGGTCAGATGAAATGAGGCTGTGGCCTGATGAAATGAGGCTGTGGGCCAGATGAAATGAGGTGCGGACCAGATGAAATGACGCTGTGGGTCAGATGAATGAGGTCGCGGACCAGATGAAATGAGGCTGCGAACTGGATGAAATGAGGCTGCGGACCAGATGAAATGAAGCAGCGGACCGGATGAAATGAGACTGTGGACCGGATGAAATGAGGCCACGGACCAGATGAAATGAGACTGCGGGCCGGATGAAATGAGGTGCAGACCGGATGAAATGAAGCAGCGGACCAGATGAAATGAAGCAGCGGACCCGAATAAATGAGGCCACAGACCAGATGAAAAGAAGCAACGGGCCAGATGAAATGAGGCTGCAGGCCACAGTTTGCCGACCCTTGTTTTGAACTATCATATAGTTATACTTTTTCCCCAAGGACTGTACATAGATAATGAACAATATATTGAATAAACACTTATTTAGATTGAACAACTGTTTTTAATTTTCATATTGTTTTGCAATTGTGGTTTTCCTTCTCCTGAATGAGTTTTTGGTTACAATCTTCATATCAATTATCAAGGAAAAATTGAAAATGATTTTGATCATTGACTTCTAACACTAGAAAGGTCTGCCGGCATATAGTCCTATGTAGGAATCCCAGCAGGAGCCATAAATAAATAATTGGCCCCTGGAATCATTTAGATGTCAGCCAGAAATTGGATCAGGCACAAATAGGGCTGTTTGAGCTCCTACTGGTTGATTGTGAAGTTAAATTGAATTTAAAGATGGTAATGGCTTTGCTAATTTTGTCCATACGTTTATGCGATCAATAAACATGATTTTGAGGGTCGTTGTTCCAGACGAGTCGAAACCAATTAACTCCGATTGACTCACTGATGGAATGTAAATTTTTTAAAAAGAAGAAAAAAAATTCAGTCAGTTTAAACATCAAAATGGTTGATCTTTTTCATGTTAGCATTTATTTAAGGCTGAACTATAAAATTGATCTGGCCTCTCTCTCTCTCTCTCTTTCTCTCTCCCCCTCTCTCTCTCTTTCTCTCCCCCTCTCTCTCTCCCTATATGTATCTCCCTATCTGTCTCTCCCTTTCTCTATCTCTCTAGCTCCCGCACTCCCTCTCTCTCTATTATAACACAGATCTCTCTCTCTCTGTTTTAACACAGATCTCCCCCCTCTCTCTCTCTGTTTTAACACAAATCTTTCTCACTCTCTCTGTTTTAACACAAATCTTTCTCTCACTATCTCTCTCTCTCTCTCTCTCTCTGTTTTAACACAAATCTCTCTCTCTCTGTTTTAACACAGATCTTTCTCCCCCCCCCTTTCTCTGTTTTAACACAGATCAAAAGTCACTTTATCTGAAATGCAATCAATAGAGCCTTAGAGATTGCACTTAGCTGCTGGCTGGAGTAGATACAGAAGATGATCGGGCTGGATGGACGGATCATGAAACGATGTTGTCGAGAAAAGAAGATGCACAGGTCAAGTCAGCAATTTATAGAAAAAATGTCGATGAGCCGACGTCCTGCCATTGTTTGGTGCAGACTTGCCAGTCAATGCGCCAGGAGACAGGAAGCAAAGCAGAAGAAGCAGAAGCGGAAAGAAAAAGGATCAAACGCTCTCTTCTCCAAATAGATTAAACCACAACAAAGAGAAGATGAAACAAAACAAGGATTTAGAATTTACCAGTGTCAAGCAATAATGATGCAGGACTGAGTAATGAGATTTTATAACAATTGTCATCATTTGTAAACCACAGACATATTTCATTCCAAAAAGGTGTTTATAAGTTAAGAACATTTGTTTGCTTTTCTTTTGCCTAAAATAATGTTTGATCACATAAAAGTAAAATGCATAATATTCTTGATATTCTTGATATTTCTAACTTAGTTCTAAATATGAAAACTGGAAAACATATTGATTTTTATGGTCATGCCTTGTTTCATCCATCCATCTATCTATACATACATGCATCAGTGGCGTAGGAGCTGGACTGGTTGGTTCGGCCATTGCTGTACCAATATTTTGCAAAGATGGGGTCTAAAATTGTGAAAATATTACAGTGAAAAATTTAAACGTTTGAATTTAGAGTTAATTAATTTAGAGTTAATTAATTTCTTACAAAGCCCTTAAAATCATAAACTTATTAGTTCAATGTCTAGTAAAAACAAACAAATTACAAATGGCGTAGGAAGCTTTTCAAGACTGGTCTGGCTGAAAAAATTTACTTGTTTTTACTAGACATAAAACTAATAAAACTGATAATAATCTAGCTACCGTTAGCCACTATCAGCAATTTTTAGCCACCAAATTTATTCTGTCCAATTTTTGACCGATTTTGAGCAGGGATGTCCAATTTTTGGAACACTATTGTCTGATTTTGAGAAAACTGATCTGGCAACCAGACCAGAACAAGTAAATCTTTTTCAGCCAGACCAATCTTGAAACACTTCCTACGCCATTTGTAATTTACTTTTTACTAGACATAGAACTAATAAGTATTAGGATTTTAAGGACTTTGGGAGAAATTAATTAACTCTAAACTTGATTCAAACGTTTAAATTTTCGCTGAGATTTTTTCACAATTTTAGACCCGATCTTTGATGGCTGAACCAACCGGACCGGCTCCTATATCACTGTGCATACATACAAGGTTTGATAAAAAAACCCAGACTGCATCTGCTCAGGCGATGGCGGAAATAGATACATAAAATCATGTAGGTAGCATTTGTGAACCAAATGTGATTGATTGCATTTAAATATCTCAAGTGTATCGAATTTTATTGTGATTTTTGTACTTTGATTCTTTTCAGCCCTGCTATTTTACAGATGGACTGGATCGAAGAGCAAAGAGTCTATGTGAAGTTTTGTTTCAAACTTGGAAACCAGACTTCTCGGCATTATCAAGATCAGGGAAGTCATTCGCTTATCAATTTTTAAATACTTTTAAACTCGACATTATATGTATGTTGATAAAAAATAAAACTAACATTAAAGGAAATTAAAAATAATGACATAAATATCATTAATAATTCTTGCCTTCAAAAACCTCCATTAAATAATATTAATGTCATCTGCAAATTTATCATAAAACTCAATGTTACATTGAGCCATTTTGGGGTAAAAAGAGGAGGGGTCTTCAATATGCCAACAAATTTGAAGACCATTCCTTATCTGTGGCCTCTAATCAAACTTTAGAACTCTACAGCCAGCTCAGGCATCTACCAACTATGGAATGTTCAGATCCTGTGGTTTAACCACTGGTCAGCCTTACTGTCCAAAGGGGAGGCTGACCCCCATAGCCAACTCTGGCATCTGCCAGGAGAAGGAAACCTACAACCTTGGTGCCTTGTTCCTATTCGTGCCACCTCGGTGGACCATAGGATACAAAGGGTGGGGTTGGCTGCACTTCACCTGAAAAGTTCATCGCAGGCTGGAGGGTTATCTCACTTACATGGTGTTCCCCGCCATCTAAGAATCCCATAATTGGGAACCCCCACCGAAAGTCTTGTCTACAAATAAAACGTAAAGTATATAACGGTTGCATAGTACCAGCCATGGATGTGAAACATGGGAATTAACAAAATGAGCTGAAAACCAGCCGAGAATAGCACAGAGAGCCATGGAAAGAGCAATGCTAGGGATAACTCTAAGAGATAGAAAAAGATCAACATAGATCAGAGAGAGGACTAGAGTGAAGGATATTATACAACCAATTAAGCAGCAAAAATGGAGATGACAATAGATGTAGGAAAGGACTGGTGCCCAAGAGACAGTAAACGCAGTAGAAAAAGACCAGACACGAGAGGGAGAGATGAGATAGTAAAGTTTGCCGGTAAGATGTGGTAGAGGTTAGCACAATCTAGGTTGTCATGGAAGGAGATGGGAAAGGCCTTTGTCCAAGAGTGGACTCATGACGGCTGATGATGATGATGATGATGATGATGATATATATATATAAGGTTTGAAAAATACCCAGGACTGCGAGTGTAGCTGAAAATCTGCTGAGGCGATGGCGGAAATAGATACATAAAATCATGTAGGTAGCATATGTGAACCAAATGTGGTTGATTTCACAAAAAAGGCTCATACAAAGTTTAAACTCTAGTTTCACTATCAGAGTAGATTTTTAAATGAGCACTGAAATTAATTTTCCTTTCATTATATACTAATTAAACAATGGAAGAAAAGAGAAAAGAGAAAGTAAATAAGACAGAAGAGAAAAAAGGGGGAAAAGAAAAGAAAGAAAGAAGGTGTGGGTATATATATAGAGAGATAGATAGATAGATAGATAGATAGATAGATAGATAGATAGATATAGTCGTATAATAGATAGATAGACACAGAGAAAGATCAATAAATCCAAAAATGATGGGACATATCCTAGAATCTGATATTTTTCAGGACATCCAGCAACCTTATTCGTGAATATTTAGAACCGTGTGCTTTGAGCATTCAACCATTGTGGCAACCATCAGTCAGGTATAAGGAAACTTGCACACGGCTGGCTTGACGCCATAAGAAAGCGATATGTCAGTGGAAAGAATAAGAAAATAAAAACAACAAAATTACAAACACGAAATTGTAGCCAAAAAGCCATGGAATTCGAGAGCAGATTCTGTTTGGACAACAGATTAAGGAAACATTTATGAAAAAGATGTTCTGGCTCAGATTGGCTGCCTTAGTTGTAGATTCACATTGGACAACTTTAGGATTTTGTTTTTGTACTTCATAAATCTTGTGGAAGCAAGTCAAGATGTAACAATACAATGAAACTTATCTGATCTGTGTGCATGTGTGTGTACATGCGTGAGTGTGTGTGCATGTGTGTGAGTAAACTCAATAGAAACCATCATGTTACCAAAATGTTTTGGCAGCATGCTGTGTTGGGGGAGATCAATTAAAAAAATGGGTGACAAATGAATAAGTTACTTATCTCACCTTTTTTCAAATTTCCAAAAAACAAGTGGGCACAAACTAAGGGATCAATTTAGCATAAACATACATTGTAAATATTGAACAACCCACTAAAAACCTATTTAGGGAAGAATTTTTTAAAAACAAAAAAATGTTAATAAGGAGTAAATGTTTAAATTTTCAGCCCTCTAGCTCCATTGGTGTGGCCCATATGCATGATACATATATAGCCAGCCAGCCAGCCAGCCAGCCAGCCAGCCAGCCCAACTTGAAAACTGACAGTTTTGGTTGATGGTTTCTAATAAAGATAGATGAATTGTTTGCTTGATGAGGGATGGAGGACAGGTAGATAGAAACAAAGATGAAGCAACACAAATACAGGTAGACCTTGAATAGTGCGGTTAATTTGTTCCAAAATCTTCTGTACTCTTCAAAGCCACACTATAATTTGATGTGCTTTTCTTTTAGCCTATACTTAATTAATTTGTACAGCAATACCATAACTGTACTACATCAAAACCTGCACTAATCAAAACCATACTATTCAAGGTATTGTATAGCTGTAGATAGATAGATATGTTGATAATCTTTTGTTATCAATTATTAGATATATAAATACCACTAATCTGACACACACACACACACATTGCTACAGCTGCTGGGGAAGGCCTGGTGACTGGGGGGAAACACCCAGTTTACAGTTCTGCCTCCCCTCCTCTCCCCCATATCTATGGAGCACTCATAGAGGATTGAATCATTATGAATTAATTATGAGATCAGATTGCATCATTTCAGTTGACCCTGGATGATTACCAAAATAGACTAAAAGACAGATCTGGTTAGTCCCTCAATAGAAACCATCATGTTGGGGATGATCAATTAAGAAATTGGGAAAAGGGGTGATCAATGAATAAGTTACTTCTCTCGCCTTTTGTTGGGCAGTGATCACTAAAGAAGTCTGAATTTTAAAAAAACAACCATGAATACTGCATGGCACAAACATGGGGATCAATTTAGCAAAAACTTACATTGCAAATCTATTTAGTGGAGGAATTTTCAAAAAACAAAAATAAATTTGTTATAGACATAATAAGTAAATGTTGAATTTTCATCCCTCTAACTCCATTGGTGTGGCCTGCATGCATGATACATACATACATAGTCACCCAGGCAGACCAACTTGAAAACTGAAAGAAACCTATGTTGACAGTTTAGGTGATAGTTTTGGTTGACGGTTTCCAATATATATAAATTGTTGTGAAAGCCGCCTGTCATAGACCAAAGTTTAGCACGTCTTGCAGGCCATTGCTAGCGAGTTTGAATCCTCAGTGAGCACCCCCAATATTTTGGCCCTGTGCCAAACTAAATATCTACATATACATAAGTTGTTGTCAGCAATCTGTGTTCATGAAAGAAAGAGAGTGTATATTACAAGATTCCAATTCTTGCAGTCAATGCCCATTTAGAGTTTGTATTGACTAGTTTTTATTTCAGGAATCTGCCATTGTCCAGTCACACCATCATTTACAAACGCTTCTGACATTCTGCAAATATATTTTCCTAATCTGAATTTTATCAATACAACCAGCCAACTGAATGAAAACAGTATTGATTTTTTTTATTGATTTGTCATTGATATATATGTACATGCCTGCACCCAAGCATGCACTTGTGTGTGCATGTACATGTATGTGTAGGTGTGTGTTTTGATTGTGTGCGTGTGTATATGCGAGTGTGTTTGTGTGTGTGTGTGTGTGTGTGTGTATCTATAATTATGTGGAGAGTTAACAAAATTAATGAAATAGCATGTACTTGTGTTTGCATGCGTATGTGTATGTGTGTTTTGTTTGTGTGTGTATGTGTTTGTATCTATAATTATGTGGAGTGTTAACAAAATTAATGATATAGATGCACTTGTGTGTGTGCATGTATGTGTGCATGCGTATGTGTATATGTGTGTCTGTTTTGTTTGTGTTTGTGGGTGTTTTGTTTGTGTGTGTATGTGTCTATAATTATGTAGAGTGTTAACAGAATTAATGACATATATCGCATTTTACCATTCAATGCTTGCAAAGTCCTGTAAACAGGACGGAAGAGCAGAGAAATAAATATGAACACTTTTAGGCAAATATTTTTATGCTGACATAAAAATAAGCCTTTTTTATTTCTTGCAATTTGATTTGTTTTATCTCCACTTCATCATTAAATGTAAGCATTGGAATTGGATTTTGCTCTCCTCCTCATTGTTTTTATTACAACAACTGTTTATGTAACAGGTAGGATTTATTAAACAAATAAATCAAAATTTTCATTATCTGTCCACCATCTTTACTGCTAATCCACCATTCCCTAAATTCTGCAATTGTTTTATCTAAAATTTGTTTAAGTGAATTACTACAACCAACCAGTATGTTGTGCATTGAAAGTCAGAAAAAAAGCTTTGTTAGTGGGCAGGAACAGATTCAAGCATTATTGACAGATTAGGGCTATTATATGTATAATGTAGAAGAATTGTTAATGATTTCCTATAGAAATGCATTGAAAATCAGGAAGAAAGGGATTGTCAGTGGTCAGGAATTAATGTGAGCATTATTAACAAAATAGAGCTGTTATATGTATAATATAAATACATTGCTGATGATTTTCCTATAGAAAAGCATTTTAAATAGTTTTACTCTAGAAATTCCTGTTTTATTGCTTGTATTATTACCATGCTGGGTGATATCACACAATGGTATTGCACCAGTCATAGCCAGAAGTTTAAGTAATTAATCTTGTAGGCCATTGATAGTAACTTTCTGGCTTTGCTGTGTGCTCGCCTATTAGGTCATCACACCATGGAGCAATGGTTAGCAAGCTTGTCTCATGGACCAGTACTACTGTAGTGTGTTCAATCCTCATTGTGTCTCCCACACATTTGGCCTTGTACAGGACTAAGATACCCTTTACTACTAATGTTAGTAAATACAGGTCTGGTTAGTCACTCAATGGAAACCGTCACGTGACCAACTATTTTGGCAGCATGCCATGTTGAGGGTGATCAATTAAAAAATTGGAAAAAGGGGTGAACTCGCCTTTTCTTCAGTAGTGATCATTAAAAATGTCAGAATTTTCAAAAAATAGGCGTGAATGCTGCCGGACACTAACTAAGGGAGCAATTTAACTCAAACTTGCATTGCAAATTGAACCCCCACGAAAAACATATATGGAGGGGGGGGGATTTTCTAAAAACAAAAAAATGTTTTCAGCCCCATGTACACATGATACGTACATAGCAAGCCAGCCAGCCCAACTTGAAACTGAAGAAACCTATGTTCACAGTTTTGGTTGACGGTTTCTAATATTTATCACAAAATAACACTGCTGACGCACACACACACATACAAACTCACGAATGTGCATGTATGTATGTACATCTATCAGTCCACAGCCTAATGATGAAAAAAGTTTTTATTTTACACAACAAATATTTATTTTTCAGCTTAATCACCTTCCTTGTCAATGAACTTAATTGAGTGATGAATATTAATCACATCAATTATAAATAAAAAGCATAAATATACAGTAGTATATGTATTTCAAAATTGTTTTATTATAAAAGTGCTCAATACAAAGAAGTAGAGCAAAAATATATAAATATTTGACAAACAAGTCTCATACAAAGTTTAAACTTTTCAAATATATATATATATATGATAATTATAAAGACATTTATTAATTGTGAACCCATATCAGCCCAGCAACGGTGTTAGTGATTGCTATGGAAAGGCAGTGGCTAGAAACATACACATTCACTCGCTTCCTTATTCTAACCAATTGTATTTTTAGGCACGTGATATGAAGTGATTCCCTATGCCGACAGTAT
>VCCN01005748.1:6035874-6050297 GCA_006491835.1 Architeuthis dux
ACGATTGCAATGGCTGAGATTTAATCAAATTGATAATCAGCAATGCTTCGTGTAAAACTGATTTTAATGTAATTGAAATCTTTTTTGTTATTAATGCATATCTGTGAAGAATGCAGTGATTACTGTTACAGTCTGTTGCAACATTGTTGATTCATGTTATAGCCACTTTTTCTATCATTGCCTTTGCTCCATCGCTGCATACTGCAATACATTTATCCAAGCTTATATTGTGCATTTTCATAAAATTATGAAATGCAATTAAATGTTATTTCTCATGGTATTAGTCCATGAGCCAGGACCCAAAATCATCTGGGGAAATAATTCTCATAGTGGTTTTTGACAAGGTATACACCCCTAGTGTTAGAAAGTATGTGATAGCATTGCAGCAATGGTAGATTTCTGAGTTCTATCATGCATTTTATAACACTACCCTAAAATAAACATTTCTGAAAAGTGGCCAATATAAAGTACAACATATATATTCAACCTAATAGTATTTTGTCATCAGTGTCCCCATAACATTGACAATTCTCACAATGATAGCTGAATTCAAGTACTTTTCATCGAGTGTTGTTATAAAATTGTCAATGGTGGCACTCACAGTACAGTGCCCAATTTCGTTAGAGTTAATGATTTCATTTTTAGAAAAATATTTGTCTGTTGTTTATTGTGTAAAAGTCAATAAAAACTTTATGACATGTATAATACATGGATTTGTAGGGAATTTAATCAGAAATTCAAATAACTAATTACATTATATATAAATTTCATATCAGCATCAGTACAGCAGAAAATGTTACCCCACCCCGAGTAAAAATCCTAATTTGGAGCGATTTCTTGTGTTTTATCAATATCATATTTTCCATATGTTACTGAAGGATATACTCCTAGAATTACACCAATAAGTGTATAATAGCAGGCTTCTGAACAAAATCCCTGTCATTTCTTAATTATACAGATTTTTATCTGATATATCTGATATAGGAGTATATCCTTCAGTAACAGAAAATATCATGACATTGATAAAACACAAGAAATCTCTCCAAATTAGGATTTTTACTTGGTGGGGAGGGTTACATTTTCTGCTGTACTGAGGCTAATGTAACAGTCTCTTTCCTATTTAATTATAATTTATACCAAAATAAGGAATTGAATACCAGGCTAGTTTAACCACTAAGCTGAAGACTGCCTGAATAGATAGAAATACGTAACTAAATATAGTCCCTTTATCTTGTGACGTCAGTTCCCGTAAGAGCTTTCTATAAAAAGCCACAACACTATCAATCATGCCCATTCTTCTTACTAGAATGAAGTCTGTATGTGCCTTCAACACATACATTCTTTCCTTAACCATATTTACTTAATTACTTCCTCACTTAGATGTGCTTTTTCTATACTGGGTCATGTCATCTTTTCTAGACGCAAGACATAATATAATTGACCATTAACGATTACTATGTGCTTTCGGCAAAAGTCATATCTTTGTCGATATACATGTTTTGCCTGGAGAGTCAAAATCATAGTTCTAATCCACAAGACTTCTGACTAATACATTAGCATACATATATTCCTGCCTTCACTGTTTTGTATGTCTCTTTCTACTGAATCTACGATTACCAGTAATTCACTTTGGTACATCAGAAAAATCACAACTACCGTTAGTATCTATTCAGTATTTCTTCTCTCCATCTAAAAGTAACAACCATGGCTGATACACGCTAGATCATATCTATTGTTTCTAATTCAGTTTGAGGCTAATAGCCCTAAGATTCTTTCTGATAGAAACTCTCTTAACTTTGGCGGCCCTTTTAGATCTGTCATTATGTTTGCATGCCTTTATTCCTTTCTTCTTTACATGTATGTACCATTATATGCCTTTCTGTTTCCAAAATATGTCTTAATGTTTGTCTAAAATACATGTTGTGTTATCTTTATTCTATTCTCGTTTATATGTACTTTTATTCTGTATTTAATCAGATTTATTTTTATTTGCCATTCATTAGACACATGTCCCTGTGTCTTTTTACATTATTTAAAATGGCTGCCAAGATGACCACATTTGGGCGGGCTATTCAAAATAATCAAAATGCTGATTGTGTCTTCTTCATCAACTCTCGTCCAGACATCACAATCTTTCCAGCCAATCGGAGGCCTTCCCTCACACCATGTGACAACTTTCTCTTACCTTTACACAGGACTAGTGCTAGACTTTAACACTATCAGTACCCACTTTATAATAATTATTATTATTGCTACTTTTAATACTTGTAAGATCTTCTTACCATACATTTACTTTCTACCCAACTTTATTTCCTATCAATCTTACACAAATATGGAATTTAGACAAAAGAAAATTAGTTATTTGAATTCCTGATTAAATTCTCTACAAATCCATGTGATTATATGTGTCATAGGGTTTTTATTGACCTTTCCACAATAAACAACAGACAAATATTTTTCTAAAAATGAAATCATTAACTCTACCGAAATTGGGCGCTGTACTGCAAGAGTCACCATTGACAGAGTTTTCAATGTAGAATTTTATAACAACATTTGATGAAAAGTGCTTGAATTCAGCTATCATTGTGACAATTTTCAACATTGAGGCACCACTGATGACAAAATACTATTAGGTTGAATATATATGTTGTACTTTTTTGGCAACTTTTCAGAAATGTTTGTTTTAGGGTAATGTTATAAAATGCATGATAGCACTCAGAAAGCTACCACTGCTGCAACGCTATCACATATTTTCTAGCACAAGGGGTGTATACCTTGTCAAAAATCGCTATGAACATTATTCCGCTCAGATGGTACAGATCAACCCTCTGGCTTATGCAATTGCAAACTTTCACATGAAAGCATATCTTCTGGAATTTCTTTCTTAAAGTCATATCGAACAAAAACAAGTAAAATTGCCAGTCCAGCAACGTCTGTGAACTCTTCTAGTTGTAATGCGTAAGTGTCACATGACGTGTAAACGTGAAATAAGCTCAGCTTTAATGTCATTGGCAAATATCATTTATATGCCTTGATACAGTAATGGTGGAAAGAGACACAGCTTCAGCTTTTTTAACAGAATCTGCATCAAACATACACAAGACGATATCTTTTAGGCAAGGTTTAATGAGTGATTCACCAATAAAATGTGCCTCACCAGCAAGAGCAATGTGGTAACATGCTTTATTTGATGCTTCTCTTCTATTTTTATTATCCAGGCATCTGGGGCTTCTTCGTCACCGATATTAGTAAAGCCAAAGGACAAAAAATTATATATATTTACGTTTTTTTCATAGATATCCGCACAGAATCGGAAGATTTAGAATTTTTTATGAATAAATCGAACTAGAAGTTGAAGCTTATACGGGTTCTGAAATCTCTGTCTTCTATAAATGCTGTTGTTTCACTAGTTTCAGCATTACTAGTAACTCCAGTTTTCTTTAAAAACCCATATTTTAACGATTGCTGGGTAGAATTTCTAGAATTTTGAATTTTGAAAAAAATGTATTTAAAAAAGTTTTACCTGATTTATAAAGACACAAACTACTACAACAAAGAAACTAAAAACAAATGATACCCCTACAGCGATTTTACCAAGTACACTAACGAGCTGAGTGCCACGCCAAGGGGAATGCATTTGACTGAATGCATCACTTCATGGTGCCTAACTTTCCGCCTGTACCCAATACCAATTCTGCTCCATAGAACATCGAACCCACCGAGGCGCACGCATTCAACTGTAGGCGACACTTTATGTCGCCTAATTTATTACTTTGAAAATAGTGAATACCATTTTTTTTATAAAATTAATTTTTATTAAATTTTATTAAAAGACCCCTTATCTTGCAGAACCCCAGAATGTTTTGGTGGAACCCATGGGTTCTGTGGAACCAACTTTGTGAAACACTGCTTTAGACATTTAGTTTCAAAAAGTTACTTCTTGGAAAGTGTTGCCAACTCAAAAAATATTTTTGCACTAGTTGGAACACCAAAAAGCGCTAAATTCTTTTTTAAATAGCTAAAAATCACTAAAAAAGACTCTAAAAATGTCCAGAAAAATGTTGGGTTTTTTTTTCATTTCAAAAACGTTTTATTTATCTAAATAGGTTTCAATTTGCAATGTAAGTTTATGCTAAATTGATCCCTTAGTTTGTGTCTGATAGCATTCACACTGGTGTTTTGAAAATTCAGACTTTTTTCTACCCAACAAAATGTGAGAGAAGTAATTCCTTCATTGATCACCCCTTTTTCCAATTTTTGCACTGCCAAAACAAGAAACGTATAATAATCATTGAAAATTGATGAAGTGCAGTGCTATTGTAATGAGAGGGTTCTTCCACAGTACTTTTCTTGACCATACCTATATGCGTGGTTCTTTCACAGTACTTTTCTTGACCATACCTATATGCGTGGTTCTTTCACAGTACTTTTCTTGACCATATCTATATGCAGGGTTCTTCCACAGTACTTTACTTGACCATACCTTGAAAAATTGCAAAAGGGGTTATCAATGAATTACTTCTCTTGCATTTTGTTGGGTAGTGATCACTAAAAAAGAATTTTCAAAAACAAACGTTAATGCTGCTGGACACAAAATAAGGGATCAATTTAGCATAAACATTGCAAATTGAACACCTCACTAAAAACTTATTGAGGTGGGGGAATCTTTTTTCTAGACATAATAAGGAGTAAATGTTTAAATTTTCAGCCCTCTAGTTCCATTGGTGTAGTCTGTATGCATAATACATGCATAGCCAGCCAGCCGGATCAACTTAAAAACTGAAGAAACCTATGTTTGGTGACACTTGTGGTTGACGGTTTCTAATATCATGATGAACATAATATATTAAAAAGTTTTTTCCACAGATTTGCAGTACTCATTTCAAACAAATCATTTTGTTGAAGATATGAGAGGAGCATGGAGACAAGGTCAAACTGCTGGGTGGGGGCGGGGTGGGGGGTGGTAAAAAGGTCAAGAATCACTGGTCTAGAAGTTACCTTCAGAAGATTTTTCAGTGAACACAATGCACCATTTGCAGAAGACATATCCTGGAGACTCTCTGACCAGAGAGACTCTGTAAGTATCAGCAGACTTTTGATACACAACAACAATTCGATGACACAAGCAGTACCAACACTATTCCATACCAAAAGCGACAACAGTTTTTCAATCAGTACACAACAGCAGTTATGTCTAACAGATTATTACGAAATTCTTAGCCATTCTCTCCTATTCTTGCCTACTTCCACTATCGGATCATATCATTTTATCTTTATTTTCAAGAAGAATAAGCCAAATCGATATGTGTTATACAACAAACTGTATATTTGTGAATATGTAAATTTTATGTAAAAATAAATATGTAAATTTTATGTATAAATAAATATGTAAATTTTATGTATAAATAAATATGTAAATTTTATGTATAAATAAATATGTAAATTTTATCTATATTTTGAAGCTATATAAGCCAAATCGATATGCATTATGCTAAAGAAAACCAAACTATCAAAGATATCTTGAGGGGAAAATGTCTCAGCTTTAAGGGAGCCTTAAAGCTCTGTTTTTATCTCTTGTCATGAAAATCTTTCCACCATAGTTGATTTCTATGAGCCGGCCCAAGGTGCTGGCAACACAGAGCAGTCGCCCGAGGCACCAATTGCTACGGTGAGCCTGTCATGTGTCGGAAACAGTAGGTTTTTTCAAATACAAATGGAAAAATGGGAAAATTAATAAATTAAACAGGTAAGGTTAGTCACTCAATAGAAACCGTCCTATGACCAATGTCTTTTGGCAGCATGCTATGTTGGGGATGATCAATTAAAAAATTGGAAAAAGGGGTGATCAATGAATAAATTTCTTCTCTCCCTGTTTGTTGGGCAGTGATCACTAAAAATGTCTGAATCTCAGGAAATATTTCTTTTGAAAGATAAACTAAACTAGCATCCCAAAAGAAATTATGAATCACTGCTCCCTATATATGCTTCTTTTTACCTCATAATGTGGTTGTGCGCAGTAATCACTAAAAAGTCCAAATTTTCAACAACAAAAAAAATGCTGGTGGACACAAACTAAGGAATCAATTTAGCATAAACCTACATTGTAAATTGAAACCCATACTAAAAAAGGTATCAAACAGAAAATTTACAAGTGTTGCAGTTAACATTTAAATTTTCTGGTTGATACTGTTGTTTTTTTTTGCTTTGCACCATCGGAGAAAGAGAACGAAAAAAGAAACTCTCTTTCCTTATGGATATTACATATTACAGATGAGGAAGGCCATAGAATAAATTGTCCGGAAGGTCATGTTAGCAGCAATGATGGGAAAAAGAGATTGAATTATCTGAAAAAAAGTTGGTAATATTAATGACTCTTTTCAAAGTGATAGACAATATAATAACCCTGTCCTGTCAGTAATGCCCGTCTCAATTCTTGGCCTATTAATAATTTCTTTTTTCCCGATTTTCAATGCAGATTGAGTACCGAAACTTGCTCAAACAAATTTTAGATAAAAATGTTCAAAATTCAATGTTTAATCATCCAATTCTTTTTCTTTTACTGCCAGAAATAGTTAGATATTAATACAGAAAATGACTATAACTACAAGGATAGAGTGATAGTGTAGCAGTAGAGACAGTGGGCAGCAATAAGAAAAACCAGAACCCTACTTATGTATATTGGGTTCAAATGCAATTGGCACTATAATACAACTATGATTATTAGAAACTGTCAACCAAAACTGTCACCAAAACTGTCAAAATACATTTCTTCAGTGTTTGAGTAGGTCTGGCTGTCTATCACATGTACAGACTGTATCAATCGAGCTAGAGGGCTGACAGTTTAAACATTACTCTATTATGTCTAGAACAAAACATTTTTGTTTTTTTTTCAAAATTACCTTCCTAAATACTTTTTAGAGGGGGGGTTCAGTTTGCAGTGTAAGTTTATGCTAAATTGATCACTAATTTATGTCCACTTGCTTTTTGAAAATTAAGACTTTTAGTGATTATTGCCCAACAAAATGTGAGAGAAGTAACTTATTCATTGATCAATTTCCAATTTTTTAATTGATCACTCCCAACGCGGCATTTTTCCAAAAGACATTCGTCACATGACGGTTTGTATTGAATAACTAACCAGATCTGTTGTCCAATTTTTCACTTTCCAGCAGAATTCAATGGGTGTCTATATATGTAATTATTATAGTGAATGAAGATTCAATGCATTCATTTCATAAATCCTACCTGTGATATCACTGGTTACATAAATAGCTTGCAACAAACAATTTGACAGATTTTTTAAATGGGATAAGAGAATAATGGCAAATATTGGTGAAAGTAACTTTTAAATAGATATATACTTGAATCTACTTGAAATAGTTTTTTTTACTTAATCCAAGCTTCAGTGTAGTTGGGCTGGAATTAAACTAAT
This sequence comes from Architeuthis dux, assembly GCA_006491835.1. Lineage (NCBI taxonomy): Eukaryota > Metazoa > Mollusca > Cephalopoda > Oegopsida > Architeuthidae > Architeuthis > Architeuthis dux. The sequence continues at coordinate 6,043,307 of VCCN01005748.1, forward strand.
AAGAAAAATGGTAGTTACATTTGGTATGTCCGATATCAGAATAAAGATTATTTTTTTAAATATTGATATTTTCGGATGTGACTGTCTTTTCATTTAGGCTGTTCCATGCGTTTGCCACTCTTGCCGAGAGGAAATTTTTTCTAACGCCAGTGGATGTCTGGATTTGTAGTTTATGGTTATGTCCTCAGGTTTTACTGCACATAGATGAAGTCAGCATTTTCTTGGTCTGTAAAAAAAAAGAAATATTAAAAAAACTGGTTATTCTGTAAAAGCTGAATATAAAAGTGAAAGTTTTCAATGATATTATATGCCGTGTAAGGCAGTTTACTCAGACCAAAGCAAGCAGACAGAACCAAACATGAGGAATCAAATTGAAGTAGGGGGAAAGAAATTGTAGGAAAGAGAGAGTTTGTGGGTTGGGGATGAATGAGGAAGAAGTAATAAGTAGAAGCATGTTGTTGTTGGTGTTGTTGTTGTTGTTGTTGTTAGAAGACAAAATTTGAGTCCTTAGACTGACTGGCTACAAAAATCTGCTGAAGTCAACCACCCTATTTAGCGAGTGCATCTCATATTCTGGGGTGAATAAATGGAGCAAAAACCTCTGCAGGGTTTTGCGTCTGCTGCAGGCTACATTAAAGTTGAAGATGGAGGAGATAAAAAGAAAAGAAATAGATTGAGAAGAAATTAAGAAGGTAGATGTTGAAATTTAGGATGAAGAATGGAGGATAGGAGGAGGAGGAGGAGGAGGAGGGGGAGGATGAGACAATGCAGAAGGTTGGGGAAGACTTTTGGGAGAGGGAGGGGGAAATAAGAAAAGGAAATAGGAAGTGTATGTTAAAAAGAGAGGAAGGAGAGAAAAACTAGCATTCCAAGGAAAATTATGAATCACCGCCATCCATATAAGTTGTGTTGGTGGTGATCAATTAAAAAGTTGGAAAAAAGGGTGATCAATGAATAAGTTACTTCTCTGCCTTTTGTTGGGCTGTGATCACTAAAAATGGTCTGAATTTAATAAAGAACACACGGACACAAACTTAGGGTTCAATTTAGCATAAACCTACATTGTAAATTGAACACCCCTCTAAAAATCTATTTGGGGGGGATTTAAAAAAAAAAGAAAAGTTTTTTCTAGACATAATAAGGAGTAAATGTTGAAATTTTCAGCCCTCTAGCTCCATTGGTGTGGCTTGTATGCCAGCCAGCCGGACTAATTAAAAAACTGAAGAAACCTATTTTGACAGTTTTGGTAACAGTTTTGGTTGACGTTTTCTAAAAGAAATTGAGAAGAAATGTAAAGAAAAAAAGAGAGGGAGAAAAAAAAGAAAGGGAATATTAGAGAATGAAGAAGATGAAAAGAGGATAAAAGAAGAAGAAAGAGAAGGAGAAAAACTTGATTATTAAAGCAGGAAGAAATGCAGGGAAAAGAAGAAAAATAAAAGCATTGACTGAAGAATTCAAAAGATGAATGAGAGTAAAAGAGAAAGGGAGACAAAAAAGAAAGAAAATAAAAATATGTTGAAAATGTCAAAAAATAAAAAAAGATGAAAAAAATACTTATTGAAAAAAAAACTTAAGGAGAATGAGGAAAGATAAAAAATGTATTGAAAGATAAAAATTTGAAAAATCAAATATTAATCACTGCTACCCACACCACTGGTTTAAATACTGTTGCTGGTTTTAAGTTATTTATGTGATCAGACATTTATATGTATCTATGTATCTATCTATGTATCCTCAATGAGTAGAGAAAATGTTTTTTTTTTTGTTTTTTGAAAATTCCCCCCCAAAATAGGTTTTTAGTGGTGGGGGGGGGGGGTTCAATTTACAATGTAAGTTTATGCCAAATTCACTTGTTTTTTGAAAATTTGAACTATTTAGTGATAACTGCCCACCATAACTGTTTAATTCACGAGGTAAAAAGAAGCCTATCTAGGTGGCAGTGATTCATAATTTCCCTTGGAATGCTAGTTGCCCTGATGCTGGGTTTGGCAATGCTGTCCCTGATTGGCCATCACATATCACCAGTTTTTGTCCACACACTCCTCTGTGTCTGGCTAGACTTCGAAGATTTTTGAGGTTTAAGATATGTGAAAATAGACTCTGCGGCGACAAGCACCTGAAGCAACGTCACTCATTTCAGCTGCTATTTACCCATAGCCATGGAGGAGAGAAGCGATGGATTAATGCCTTTCCCTAGGGCAATAGAGCGGAATGAACTGCAGATCATCTCAGTGAGGCTTTAAACTCGGTTGCTAATTCCATTCTCCATGCTGCTAACCACTTGGCCATGGGCACTTCCTTTATTGAAAGAAAAGGGGAATTGAATAAAGAATATGAGAAGAAAATCTAAGGGGAAGAAAAAGAAGAAGAAAATGAGAAGAAAATGAGAAGAAAATCCAAGGGGAAGAAAAAGAAGAAAATTAAGAAGAAATTAAAGGGGAAGAAAAAGAAAAAAGAAGAAAATTGGAAGAAATCAAAAGGGAAGAAAAAGAAGAAAGAAGTAGAAGAAAAATGAAAGAAATTGAGAAGTAACAATGAATGTAATTAAGATATTGAAAGAAATGCCAAAAAAGAGGAAGGAGAAACTGAAAATGAAAAAAGATGAAGAAAAGGAATCAGAAGGAGAAAAGATTCAAAGAAAGAAGAGAAAGAGAGAAAAAGTGAAAGAAAAAAAAGGAAAAAGAAGAAAAGGGCAGAGCAAAGATGAAGAAGGAAATGTTTCAAATTATTAACAAGAAAAGAAAGAATGAAGAAGTCAAAGAATAAATGAAGAACCAAAGTGAAGAAAAATGGAGAACAAAAGGGGGGGGGAGAAAAAAGTATTAAATGGAGGGAAAAAAGTTGAAAAAAAAAGAAATATAATTTGAAGAAAGAAAAAGAGAAAAAAAAGACAGCAGCGCTAAAGAGAAAAAAAGTAACAAATTATGAAGAAAATGAAGAAAAGAATGAAGGAATCAAAGAGAATGATGGAGAAGAAGGAAAGAAAGATACAAAAATGTTGATAAATAGAAAATGAGAAAGAAAGAAGAGGAAGTGCAAGAAGAGATAAAATATAGGACTATCTGGAAATTATGCTAGAAATCTTTGCAGACACATAGCTATCAGTCTTATGAAATGTTTTCACTTTTTAGGCTGGTAACATTATCAACCAAAACAGTACAAATATGTTGTTCCCAGCAGAACCAAAATTATAAGTAAAGCAGAATTGCTTTGGGTGTCAACATCTGGTTGAGCCCAGAATTCAAAGCTTTGATAAAAATTCTTCTTATCTTTGTTAAAGTAATGAAAATTTAATGCAAAATAAGTGGAAAAGTCTCAGAAACCACATCTTGTATATAAAAATGCAATGTGGACTTTTGTAGTTGTCTGGAATTTTTTGTTGCTTGTGTTGGCGGTGTGTCAAAATTCATAAGACACTTAAAAGTCTGGGGGTATACGTATATATATAAATGATTGAAGGATAAAGGCAGTCATATATAGTTGGATGGTAGCTGGCCCAGTAGAGAGATTCTGATGAGTGATTTACTTGGAGTGAGTTTGAGCCACATGCTAAAAACAATGTTATAGTGGCCACACACACACATATAAAAGGCTAACTGATTGGTGCCCATGGAAAAGCAAACACTGTAGAAAACGACCAGACATAAAATGGAGGGATGAGGTAAGACATGGCAGAGATCAGCACAATCGTGGTCATCATGGAAGGAGATGAGAAAAGCAGTGGACTTATAATGGCTGATGATAATGATGATGATATATATGAGGATGGATCAATAAGCCCATAGCCTGACACAATTATGAACTGAATTTTGATCTGAATTTTTCAATGAGTAATGTTCGATCTATGTGAGGTATGAAGAAGTGTTGGGTTCAGCGCATTGACAAGGAAGGAGATTATACTGAAAAACAAATATGTTGTGTAAAATAAAGGCTACAGACTTATTGATGAACTATGTACACACTTGCAATCAAACACGCATACATTTATACACACACTCAATCATAGACACATTCATACTCATACACATTCACACACATCCAAACACACACTCATATACACGCTCATAATCATATACAGGTATACCTTGAATAGTGTCGTTAATTCATTCCAAAATTTTCTGTACTGTTCAAAACCACACTGTTCAAGGTCTTATTATAATTTAAAGCTTTTTTCCACCTTAAACTTAGTTAATTTGTACAGCAATACCTTAACCACACTGTTCAAGGTCTTATTATAATTTAATGTGTTTTTGTTTTCAGCTTATACTTAGTTATATTAATTTGTACAGCAATACTTTAACCATACTACATCAAAACCGCACTGTTCAAGGTCTTATTATAATTTAATATGTTTTTGTTTTCAGCTTATACTTAGTTATATTAATTTGTACAGCAATACTTTAACCTTACTACATCAAAACCGCACTGTTCAAGGTCTTATTATAATTTAATGTGTTTTTTTCAGCTTAAACTTTGTTACATTAATTTGTACAGCAATACCTGCTGCACTAATCAAAACCGCACTATTCAAGGTATTGCTATATACACACACATACCATTCATCATTTGCTTGTAAGTCTTAGTGTTCTTTCAAGTATAACTTCTAAGGAAGCCAATGCCAAATTCCACTTGTCAATGAGATTGCTTTTTTTATGCATTTCTCTGTTGTATTCTTTGTTAAGAGGAAAGGCAAAGTAGAAATTGTTTATTTTGGCTACAGATCAGACAATTCAAGCAGTGACACAAGTTTGGGGTTTTTGCTTTCCCTACCTTCGTCTTTGGCTTTTTACATTGTTATTTCTATTGTTACTTACTAGAGTAGACAGATTCTTTTGAGACTAAAATGGCCAAGTTCAGCAAAAAGAAACAACTTGACAAAAAAGCCACAGGGATATATCGTTTTTTGAGTTCCATCTGCAGCCTTCTATTTCCTTTTGGTTTCTTGGTTGAGCTCCTCTTATTGACAACAAGAACAGACTTTATTTAAAACCTACAAAGTTGTTTACACAATTTTTGACATTTGTTTCTGACATTTCTGTCAGAATTTCATCCAAAATCCACATTTCATAACAATTTCAGCAAAATTATAGAATTTGAGATTTTGACTGAAATTGGGTTCACGATTAAAGCAGCTTCTTTCTTTTCCCACTCTCTCTCATTAAAGTACCTAACCTGTCTTTATAAGCTTTCAACCTTTTCCAATTTGGTCTGAAAGAAAGTGAATTTGGCTTTCATAGACAGCCCCTTTCTCTCTCCCCTCCCATCTCTCTCTATGGATGCTTTCAACCTTTTTCAATTTGGTTTGAAAGAAAGTGAATTTCTCTCTCTCTCTCTCTCCCTCCCCCTCTCTCTCTCTCTCACTTGTCCCCCCTCTCTTTCTATGAATGCTTTCAACCTTTTTCAATTTGGTTTGAAAGAAAATTGTGCTCTCATAGACCTGGCAACATTCCCCACAGGTAAAAATCTTAGATTTCATTATTGCATTCTTGTCTGTTGCCTTAAACGACAAGAATTCTGATGATATGATGATTAGTGTTGGCATACTTGCACCTTCTAGTTGTTATTTACTAAGCTCAGCTCAGTTTTGGCACAAGGCCACAAGCATGGGGCACCCAGTGAGGATTGAACTCACTACTCAGTAATAATTACCTGCAAGAGATGCTTGCTAACAATTACAAAATGAGGAGGCACCCTTCGCAGCTTCTAGCTGTCTTCTTTCTACTTTTATGTAATGTACTTCTCATTATCAATAGATAAGGTTTGTTATTGGATTTATTGATGCCAAAAAGGCCATCATTTTTATCAGCTGCAGTTTAGCCGTTGAAAGTGGTGAAGAGAACAATAGGATTCCATTTGTAACTTTAATATCTTCTTTTTGTTTTCTGGTTGAGTTCCTCGTAATACTGAAGATAATTTTCCTGAGTAACAAGTCTATTGCTCTTAAACATTTCATATCTTTATTTTCATTTCATTGTCAGAGAATAGATTACAACAATGCTTCATTAATGTCTTTGTGGAAGGTTCCAAAGTCTCTTTAAGAATGGAGTTTCCTTAAAAGCTTCTGACACTGGCATCCATGGGTGTCTGCTGCCACTTTTCCGGGGGGGGGGGGGCAAAAGGATATATTCAGAATATATCTTAATGGCAACAGTGTTACATGATAGGCATGAAACCAGTGGACAATGGTGCTGTACTCACTGCCATTCGTAATGTAAGCAAGTACAACCCATTGTATGTCAAATGGTGCACTTGACCATTGACGGAGATGCCTTAACCCTGGGGTGACACAATGGAGCAGGTACCAGTGAATAATAATACAGTTTTTTAATATGGGAACATTAAGTTGGCGTTACATAAAACAATTGTACTGCAGCATTATCCTTTATTGACTATAAGGTTTCAACTTTGGTACACATACAACAGTGGGGTCCAAAGATTTAAGACAAAAAAGTTATTTCCCTTGATACACCTACATGGATGAAAATAATCCCTTACTTAAAAATTGTTCTCGATCGTGCAAGAGGAGGTTAGAAAACAACAAAAAAGAGAAAGATGAAAGTGCGTATCAAGTAAAAAAAATTCATATAGCTCATCACAAATCACAAAAATTCTAGCAATCTGTCTGGAATAAATTGAATTGTATTAAAATCAACTTATGATTGATTTTGTTTATGTTGGTCTCATCTTTGGCATATAAAATGGTGTGTGTGTGTGTGTGTGTGTGTGTGTGTGTGTGTGTGTGTGTGTTCTGGTGATATTAGGGTCAATGAAATCTTTGTCTTCTGTTCTTGTGGGAAGATATTTTTAGTCTAAATTTTCCTCTTGACTTGAAGAGGGTCAAAGAGTGAAGGAACAATACCAAGAGGTTAATAGGAATCTAATTGGATCTAACAGAAAGCAGATGATCAATTTTTGATCAACAATGCAAAATTAGAACTCAAAGAAATAAGTAAAAATGAAATTATGTAACGAATAACAATGAATGCAATCT
>VCCN01005748.1:6070779-6080861 GCA_006491835.1 Architeuthis dux
ATAAGAAAGCAAATATATGTTGTTGATAATATTTATTCAAATGGAACTACATTGCCTTGATTAGATGCTAATTCAGCGGAAAGGCCTCCTTTTTGTTTTTGTTTTGTTTTGGACACATTGTGACCGGACCATGAGTAATAATTTGGAACTCGAATCTCGTCTGCGAGAAATTCTTTTTGCAAAATCTCATTTGGAGCTGGCGTTTTGAAATCTTTTCTGGGCACCAGTCTGAAGAATGCATTGAAGCATGAAACACTAGTGTAACTGGTCATCTTGACATTTTTTTTCTTAATATATATATATACATACATACATACATACACTTTGGCATATAGATAAGTATATGCATCTATAATTATACACCTACATATAAGTACACCTAGAAATCAATATACATGTGTACATGCACATACACACACACATATATATTCATATACACACTTATTCTTTCAGATCCTCAGATAGAGGATATGTGTTGAAATATTATGATTTTAAAACAACACTTATAGAATGAAGATGTTTATATTAATAAGATTTGTATTGGATTTTTTAAAAATATGCAGAATCTATGAATGGATTATTGCATTAATCAGAATTCCATTTTGCCATCATCACCTTGAAAGCATCAAATCAATATTTTCAATTCCCTTCAGGTACATTCAATCTTTCTTATATTAATTGTTTTAAATATAATCAGAATTTCCTATTTCAGCAATACATCAGTGCTTACCTCCCTTTGACATGCAGATATCTTTGGGTTTATCTTGACAAAGGAAAGTCAGCAGGATTATTTATGAAGATCCCAGAGAGAATCCAAATGGACTGCCTTTGCCTGTCAAGTGACCAGTTTAGATTGTATTAAGATAAGCTTAAACCACGTCTTATTGCTGTCACAATCATGATAGAAGTTGGTATTTAGCATGGGTATTCACTTGGCTTGGCAAACGGGGCAATTTCACCCCCCCAATCAGGCCTTCTCACTGAAGCCAAGGGGGTTTGAACATTTGAACCTTATAGTCAATAAAGGATAATGGTGCAGTACAATTGTTTCATGTAATCCCAACTTAATGTTCACATATAAAAAGACTATTGTTATTCACTGGTGCTCACTCCATCGTGTCAAGTCAGGGTCAGGTCATGCATCACCGTCAATGGTCAAGTGCAACATCTGACATCTAGGTAATACAGTGGGTCATACTTGCTTACACTACAAATGGCAGTGAGTGCATCACCTTCTCCATGAGTGGAATGTCTATAATGTAACAGGGTTGCCACTAAGATATATTCTGAATATACCCCTTTGCCCCCACCCCATGGAAATATACGTTTTTGCCCCCCCCCCACACACACACTGGAAATATATGCTTTTGTCCCCCATTGGAAAAATGCAACAGATGTCCATGATAGTTACTAAATTCAACCATGTCAGGCACAAGGCTTGACAGGCTGAAACGTTATTAGAGCATAATTTAATCCCATCTCCTTAATGTAGGGTCAGAGCAGAAGCCATTTGATAGGGCCCTTTGTAATCAACTTTTTTATGGAGGTACCGGGTGGTGTAATGGTTACTGGCACAGAAACAGCAGTTTTGGCTAAGGCTTCTTATGTTCACTTTGCACTAATACCTTGGGAAGGACATAAATCCATTTCTCCCCACCCACCCAGTGAAGGTTAAATAGCAACGCAGCTGGAGCCGTTTAGCGCTGTAAGGCAGTCCGTCCAAGAGAAGGTTACTCTGGCAGAAAAACAAACGAGTAGCAGAGACACTAAAACAGACTGGTCGTAAACTCCTCTCTGGCAACTACTGCAGCTAGTTGTAACGTCTGATCGTACCACTGGAAAACGACTTTGGGATCATCACCAGGGCCGGATTAAGACCACAATGGGCTCTATACCACCCATAATTTTGGGCCCACTATATTAAAATCATATGAGATCTGAACAGTTTATATTGAAACATAAACATAGTAAAATAGTTTACTGATAGGGGAATTTATATTGAAACATAAGCATAATGATAAGATATGTACAAATATTTAGTATAAAGACTTATGTCGAGACTTATTGTGAGAAAACCGTTCAATGATCATTTCAAACGTCATTGAGAAGGTGACATAATTTTCAATTGACATCAAAACTAAAGCATTCTATTGTTTCTGATCCATTCTTGAATGAAATCGGTTTTTGATCAATGATAGTTTTGAAAATGAATGTCCACCTCCACGTGCTAAATGTAATAAGTAATTATTTTATTTATGATCTTTTTCCCAAGGGAATAACGATAAAGTTCTATACTGCTATTTATTTGTGGTCCCCTTCAATCTCTTGGGCCCTACAATGTGGCGTAGTTTGCGTATAGGCTAATCCGGCCCTGATTATCCGAGTGCAACAATCCCTCCAACGCTGCTATGCAAATCTCCGCATGAGATCTGAACATGATTTAGAATGGTGATCAACCAATAACAATGAACTTTCAAAACTGAATCTGCCTTTCAATGGAGGTTTCAATGGTGTTTTCAAAAACATAAAGATATTAGCAACCATGAGAAAAGTTATAAATATTAGAAACCATCAACCAAAACTGGCTGTTGTTTAGTTGTATCTGCTTACAAACGAGAAGAAATTAGCATTAGGCAGTTATTAAATGCATACTTTGCCAACCATCTATTGACATGCGTTGACTCATGTAGCTTGGTGTCAACTGGGGTGGGGGTGCACTGGAAAAGGTTGAGAAACACTGCTGTAGTCATTTCACTTTGCTTTGTTCTTTCATTTCTTTTGACAAAATCCAAACAGATCAATTATTATTAGAAACCGTCAACCAAAACTGTCACCAAAACTGTTAAAATAGATTTCTTTGGTCCAGCTGGCTAGCTGGGTATGTATGTATCACACGTACAGATCACACCAATGGATCTAAAGATACGAAAATTTCAACATTTTACTGGGGGTTCAATTTACAAAGTTTATGCTAAAGTGACCGTAGGTTGTGCCCGCTTGTTTTTTGAAAATTCAGACTTTTTAGTGATCCAACAAAAGGTGAGAGAAGTAACTTATTCATTGGTCACCTCTTTTATTAATTGATCACCCCCAACATGCCATGCTGCCAAAAGATGTTGGTAACATGATGATTCTATTGAGTGACTAAGCAGTATTTTTTTCTTCCAGATCCAATTTTTCTGGCTGCTGATCTTCTTTCTTGATTCTGGCGGAAAAGTCAATTAATGGTGGTCAATGGAATACACAAATTTCTTTCTTTCACCTTTTTCTTGATCACTGGTGGAAATTTGGGGTAAAGCATATACCTACTTCTCAATTTCCAGGGTTTTTGTATGTTCAATGTCTACTAAGGCAGACATTATCATATACCTAGTTCCTAAAACCCAGCCTTACCTAGTTCCCAAAACCCAGCCTTACCTAGTTCCTAAAACCCAGCCTTACCTAGTTCCCAAAACCCAGCCTTACCTAGTTCCCAAAAAGTTATGACCTTCTTCATCATAAAGAATCCTCCCCTTCTTAGAAGGTGGCAACTGCTGACTTCCCTTAGTGAGGGTTATCAAGCATACATTGAATAGATTAAATCTAGCACTATTTAATTTCATATAAAAAGGAAAAACCAAGCATGCGAACATGCGTTTTTGGATTTAATCTTGAGGCATAAAAATGGCTAATCAAAGAGCAATCTGCTTTAATAAATGAGGCGAAACACCAAATCAATTCTAAACAGGTTTGGTTAGTCCCTCAATAGAAACTGTCATATGACCAACATCTTTTGGCAGCATGCAGTGTTGGTGGATGATCAATTAAATTTTTTAAAAAAGGGCTGCTCAATGAATAAGTTATTTGTGTAGGTGGACTAAAAAAGTCCTAATTTTCAAAAAACAAATGTGAATGCTGCCGGGCAGAAAGGAACCCATTTAGCATAAACCTACATTGTAAATTGAACCCTCCTAAAAACTATTTTGGAGGGAATTTTCAAAATACAAAAAACGTTTTTTCTAGACATAATAAGGAGTAAATGTTGTGCCCTCTAGCTCCATTGGTGTGGCCTGTACACATGACACATACATACGTGGCCAGCCAGGTAGAATCACTTAAAAACTGAAGAAACCTATGTTGGCTATGCAGACAGTTTTGGTTGATGGTTTCTAATTGATTAGATCTTACACTATCTAATTATATCTACAAAGAAAAAAACCAAGCATGCGAACATGCATTTTAGGATTAAATGTTGAGGCATAAAAATGGCCAATCAAAGATAAAACTGCTTTAATAAATGAGGCATTAACACCAAATCAATTCTAAACACGTCTGAATAATACAATAACCATTTATACACTGACTCTGGACGAGAACATCTACAGAGGTGAGTATTCGTTCATTCATTTCTTGCCGCTCACAGCCAGGCCAGTCATGGGGGTAGTGGAGGAGCGGGGGGCCTTCAGCTTGCATTATTGAACTTGGTGCAGAGATCGGTCTCCTCTTAGGAGGATTAACGGGAGCGCCACAGGAGAGTGTCTACATGATCCTCAGCTGCTTACAGCACCTAATCTATCCAGTTGGTTATTCATTTACAATGTCGCCTATAAATGAGTACACCCCTAATTTTCTTATAAACCAAATATAGCAGGATTTTATTATTTTTAGTGGAACATTACACAATCAAAACAGATATTATCTGGTATTATTTATGACCAAACTCTACAGAATTTAAACTCTGTCGACAAAAATATTTTTTCGTTTGGGTGTAATCATTTTCGTGTATTCATATTTTTTCAATGCTGTAGGGTTTGGTCATAAATAATACCTGATAATATCCGTTTTGATTGTGTAATGTTACACTAGAAGTAATAAAATCCTGGTATGTTTGGCTTAGAAGAAAATCACCTTTCTATAAAATAGTGGTAGGTGAAACTATAGGTACTGACCAGGCTTAACATTACACAATCAAACCAGATATTATCAGGTATTATTTATGACAAAACTCTACAGCATTGAAACTCTGTCGCCAAAATTATTTTTTCGTAGGGGTGTACTCATCTTTGGATTGTAACATATTCATATTTTTTCAATGCTGTAGAGTTTGGTTATAAATAATACCTGATAATATCTGTTTTCATTGTGTAATGTTCCACTAGAATTATAAATATCCTGCTAGTTTGGTTTAGAAGACAATTAACTTTCTATTAAAAAGTGGTAGGGGTGTACTCATTTATAGACGACACTGTAGGTTCAACTGACCAGGCTCAATGTTGCGTAACTTTGGTGATCATATGAGAACCGGTGTATCCAATATGATTTGGCTGTAACTGGAGGTGACTACATTAGTCAAGATAACCTGTTTGACTTTTAACCTGGTTAACTTTCTCGGGCCGACAACCTGCTGATACTGGATTGTATTGAGGCCATGACATCTTCAATCAACCGGCCTCACTTAAGACTTGTAGACCGAATCATGCAATGCCAGCTTCAGCAAAGCTAGGTTATTGATTCTCATTTCACAATGCAATGGTAATGGACACGGAGAAACAGGTTAAGACATGAATGAATTTACTAATAGTGTGTGTCATGAAAATCTTTGTAATTTACTGTTGGCTGAGTGAACTTAATGTATAATACATTTGCCTATCTGCAGGCTGGGTGGAAAGAGTGAAAATGATATTTAATTTAGAGCATCAGTAATTTGCATGGTGGCTCTATTGCACACTAGGTCAACAGTTCAGTATCTGTACCTTTTCCCCAAGCAAATTATATAATACAGCAAGCAAATTATGATTTCAACAAAATATATTAAAAGACAAATTCAACTGATTTCACTTAAAAAAAAATAATATTTGCAGCGAATGTATCAGTAACTGTATATGTTCATCGATTCAGCTTGCTTGTCTTTTTAATTTGCTTGACTTATTTTTTAATTTGCGTGACACATTTTTTAATTTGCTTGACTTACCTTTTAATTTGCATGCCATACTTTTTAATTTGCTTGACTTATTTTTTTATTTGCTTGACACATTTTTTAATTTGCTGGTCTTACTTTTTAATTTGCTTGACTTATTTTTTAATTTGCTTGATTTATTTTTTTAATTTGCTTGGGAAAAGGTAAAGAGATGAGTTGATGAGGTCTAGTACTTTATTCATGAGACTAAATGCATACACACACATATATCATGAGTTTTAGATTTTATTACATGTCGATTGTTTTGCACACTTAAGATCCGAGATCACTGATACACAACATATGTAGGTTACTGTATTTCCCATAGAAAAACTAGCATTTTCTCTTTCTCTGCCTTTCTATGTATTGGGGTGTTCAGAAAGTAATGTCACATTTTTGAAGACATTAAATATTATAAACCGTCAACCAAAACTGTCAACATACTCAACATAGGTTTCTTCAGTTTTTACATGATTCTGCCTGGCTGGCTGACTATGTATATGTCATGCATACAGGCTGCACCAATGGAGCTAGAGGGCTGACAATTGAAACATTTACTCCTTATTATGTCTAGAAAAAATGTTTTTGTTTTTCAAAATCTCCCCCTCCCCCTCCCCAAATAAGTTTTATGGGGGTTTCTATTTATAATGTAAGTTTATGCTAAATTGGTCTCTTAGTTTGTGTCTGGCAACATTCACGCTTGTTTTTTTGAAAATTCAGACTTTTTAGTGATCCAACAAAAGGTAAGAGAAGCAACACATTTCTGATCACCCCTTTTTCAAAATGTTTAATTGATCACCCCCAACACAATGATGTTGGTCACATGACGGTTTCTATTGAGTGACTATCCAGACCTGTTCAAATTATCATTATTTAATAATATTTAATTTTTAAATTAATAAAATTACTATCAGAATTAATGAAATTGATCAAAAAGAGAAAGAATAAAATCAGAGAAACACACACACAAGACATGAAAACTAGCATTCCAAGGGAAATTATGAATCACCACCACCCATATATGCTGCGTTGGGGATGATCAATTAAAAAAGTTGGAAAAGGGGGTTATCAATGAATAAGTTACTTCTCTCACATTTTGTTGGGCTGTGATCACTAAAAACCTATATAGGTCGGGAATTTTCAAAAAACAAAAAAGCATTTTCCCTACTCATTGTGTGCAAAATTTCAAGTTTCTACTATAAACAGTTAGGGCTGAGCGAAGTCCGGATACATAGATAGATACATAGATAGATACATATAAATGTCAGAACACATGAATTATCTAAATCCATCATTAACCAGTGTTGTGGGTAATGGTGATTAATAATTAAGTAGGATTTCAAGAATATTTATGAGTGTATGGTTTTATTTTCTCCTAGAATAAAAGAAATGCCATAATAGAGCAGAATTGGACTTAAACTCTTCCATGTTGAAAGAGAAAGCCATTTGTCATGATTTCCTATTAAGTCTTTTTTTTAAAAAGTCATCACATATTTATTACAAATTAACAAAATATAAAGATGTAATGCATGAGAGAAAATTCACACAGTTCATTCAATTGAATATGAAAAATAGACACTGCATTCTGATCAAAACCAGAAAAAGTAAAAAGATTTTTTAAAAGTAGGATTTATTCTCTGAATTCAGATTATTTCTTAATCAAAACTAAAATTACAGAATTAATTGCAACTGAGCCATAGGTGAGGTCGCTCTTATCAAATGTATTGCTGACAGAAATGCCTCATATCTCGGAAACTATTAAAGATAGAAGCATGCAATTTTCACCATTCAATAACATGTGTTTGAAAATTCATTTAGATAAAAAAAACGACCTAACCTAGCCTGGCTCATTCATCACACTTTTTTAAGCTTAATAATTTGGAAGCTAATAAGAATGGAAACACAAGGTTTTCTCCAATCGATAGCCCATTATTTTAAGATTTATTACCATTGTGTTTTGGTTTTTGTAGCTGAGGAATTATATATATAATTATATTATTTTTCTGTCATATTTTGTAATTCTTGCTTATACGAATGTAAAATACAGTGTAGTCGAATGCATTTATGGTTTGATCCCCAAAATATTGCTACAAAAATGTTCCCAATGGTTTTTTTTGTAGTATCAGGAGGGCTCAATAACATGCTAAAAGTCCACCAAAGTCTGACTACAGGAAAGGTATAATTTTCAAGATGGCGTCTAGGATGGCCGCCAAATCATTAAAATGCCCATTACTCCTTCATTATTCACCGTAGACAGGTTTTTCCAACGGTTTTCTGTAGTATCATGTATGCTCTACCACAGTCTGGAACGGTGTCACTTTTAGACTGGCATCCAAGGTGACCGCAAAATCCTCAAAATGCCCATTTAGTCAAATGCATTTATGGTTTGATCTCCCAACAATTGTTACAAAACGATTTTTTGTAGTATCAAGAGTGCTCAATAACATACTAAAAGTCTACCACCCTCTGACCACTGGAAAGTTGTAATTTTCGAGATGGCGTCTAAGATTGCCACCAAATCCTTGAAATGCCTATTACTCATTCATTATTCATCAAAATTCTAACTTTCAAGTGATCAGACTGTGATAAACTTTTAATATGTTATTGAGCACACTTGATACTACAAAGAATCATTGGAAAAACTTGTCTAGGATGAATAATGAATGAGTAATGGGCATTTTAATGATTTGGTGGCCATCTTGGACGCCATTTCAAAATTACACCTTTCAAGTGGTCTACCTTCATTAGCTCTGCGTTTTCGATTTTGATCGTTGTGTCTTTGTTCTCGACATGTTTGTTGCACATGACATTTGTTTTACTGAAGTTCATGCGAAGACCAAATTTCTTACTTTCTTTATTTAGTTCAGCTAGCATTATTTGGAAATCAGGAAGGTTCTCAGAAACCATTGAATATGCTGATTTCTTTTGTTTCATTTTTCAATCGAGTTTTAGGACAAAATTTGCTGCACATTTACTGAAGAGGATTTTTTCCTGCATTATTTGTAGTGGATATAAAAATAACCAAATCTTTTTTTCTCTATGAATTAGAGAGTCAAGACACATTTGCTAATCAAGTCCTAAAATCCAATTATGGCCAAACTGCATTGGATACACTGGTTCTCATATGATCACTGAAATTAAACAATGTTGAGCCTGTTCATTACCTCGATGGGTGACCGCTTGGGAATACCAGGTGCCATAACCAGCTGGTCTCAAACCATATTGAGCACTTAATTCCTTTGGAAGCCTTCAGCATGACTGGGAGGGGGAAGTGGAACTCGGGCACAACAATTCTTCCATACTAAGTGCCCAGGCATAGCGGTCCAGACCAGCTGCCAAGACGAAAGAGCCTAAAATCCACCTCATCCTTTTTGATAACTGGTTGTGCTTATAACAAACATTGAGTAAAAGAAATAAACTAGCATTTCAAGGGAAATTATGAATCACTGCCACCCATATATATTGTGTTGGGGGGGTGATCAATGAAATGTTGGAAAAATGGGTGATCAATGAATAAGTTACTTCTCTCACCTCTTGTTGGGCTGTGATCACTAAAAAAGATCTGAATTTTCAAAAAATTAAAATTAAAATGTTCCCTACTCATTGAGGGGAGTGTATGTGCAAAATTTCAAGTTTCTACTGTGAACGGTTAGGGCTGGATGAAGATAGATACATACAAATATCAGAACATGAATAACCTAAACCCAACAATAAACCAGTGTTGTGGGTAGCAATGATTAACAAGTTAAATTCCTGTGATTTAAACCCAAAACTCATTGGCCAAAAGGCTAAAAATGAATAGATCAGTTTCCAGAAGCATCCATTCTGCTTGTGTACACAGACCGTTCTAGTGTGTACACAGACCAATTTAGTGTGTATTTTCAGCATCTATTTGTGAAATAAGTCATGATGCAAAAATGACAGCTGAGACACACTGAAACAAATAGACATTTAACTTTGAAAAGTCACTGGAGACTTTTTATCTACATTGCGATCTGGAAGTAGTGCAAAATACTGAAAACCATTTATGTAACAACACCTTAGATATGGAAAAATATTAGTGTAATGTTAAATGTTACAATATGTATATAAATATAGATGTATGCATGTGTATATATATATATATATGATAATTATAATGACACTT
>VCCN01005748.1:6096812-6108584 GCA_006491835.1 Architeuthis dux
CCCCCAACAGAATGTGGGTGGCAGTGATTCATAACTTGGAATGCTAGGTATGTGTATTTTCTTAATGTGGGCCTCTTTTATAATGTATGCTACAGGCCCTGCACTAGCTTAGTCAGGATCTGTCTTTGTTTCTTTCTACTTTGCCTTGTCTGTTTTGTAATTGTAGCAATTTTTATAACTTTTGATTCTAATCATTTTACACAATCAAAAAAGTGCCGAGGAGAGCCACTAAACGAGTGACTGGACTGAAGGACCCCCTCCCCTACGCTAGCAGACTGCAACAGCTCAATATACCAACTCTCGCTAACCCTGATGCAGAAGAGCTGATGTGATAGAAACCTACCGAATCCTGACCAGCCAACACTCACTGTCGTTGCCCTATCTGCCCAAACAAGCAGATGCTGAACCTCTCACCAAACACACACACACACACTAGAGGCCACAGATACAAACTTCAAACGCAACTTGAAACTGGTACGAGGAAACAGTTCTTCACTGCAAGAGTGAGAGCGGGCTGGAACTGTCTGAGTAAAGCCATGGTCACTGCAGAGTATGTGAACACTTTCAAGACAAGCATAGAGAGGGAATGGTCAAGCAGAGACAAATATTGTTACACCTTCTCCTACTAAACTATGAAACACATGCTCATCATTAAAAGATGAGAAACATGGAAACAATTGGTAAAAACCAAGTCAGTCTAATTACTAGATGGTATCTACTGACCAATATAAGGTACATATTTACATCCCAACAAAGCTAGAAGAGCTAGTTGTATTCACTAGTGTCTGTCTGTTTGACTGTCTGACTGTCCACATATCTCCGAAAATGCTCAATGAATTTCAATGACCTTTTGTGGAAGGATATGACATGGGTTAATGGAAGAATTGTTCAAGTTTTGGGGCGAATACAGGAATCTTTTTTCGATTGAGAAATATTTGTTCAATTTTTTCATACATTTATGTATTCACTAATGTTCACACAATATCTCTAAGAGTTCTCAATGAATTTCAATGATATTTTGTGAAAGGTAGGGCCATGGGCTAATGAAGAATTGATTAAATGTTGGAGTGGATTCAGGTATTTTTACATTTACCTCCCCTGCATCGTAGCTATATATGAACTGATTTTCATTCAATTTTTAGTGACAATGGCGTTGGCAGAGGTGTGCGCTCTCTGAGTGCTTTCTAGTTTTGCATGCGTCTACTCCTATAAATAGGTAGAAGTCACTTCCTTTAACTTATCCTGGCATAAGCCCAGATGTGAATAGGAAGATTGTGCTGAGCCAATCTTTTTATTAGGGGGGAATTTGCTTGTTTGCTTTGAAAATCAGCAAGCATATAACTTGTTAACCATCACTCTACAGCAGATGTCTTATGTATGTATTTATGTATGTATGTCCAATTTTCTCAAATTGTAAAAATTTTCTTTCAAAAGTCTAAAGTTCCTTTTTTGCCATAATATTGAATATGAAAAATGTCATCCTCATCAGCCATTACAAGTCCACTGCTGGACAAAGGCCTTTCCCATCTCCTTCCATGACGTTCTTGATTGTGCTAATCTCTGCCATGTCTTACCGGCAAGCCTTTCTATCTCATCCCTCCATCTTGTGTTTGGTCTTTTCATACTGCGTTTACTGTCCCATGAGCACCAATGGTTATTCTTTTGTTCCATCTATTGTCACCTCTTTTTGCTAGGTGACCAGCCCATCTCCATTTTTGTTGCTTAATTATTTGTATAATATCTTTCACTCTAGTCCTCCCTCTGATCCATGTTGATCTATTTATATCTCTTAGAGTTATCCCTAGCATTGCACTTTCCATGACTCTCTGTGCGATTCTCAGTTCGTTTTGTTAATTTCCCGAACTGAGAACCAACTTAGAATTGCAGAGAGCCAGAAAGAGCAATGCTAGGGATAACAATTAAAAGATCAGTTTTTGTGTAGACCTCTTAATTCAGAGCAAATAAAAACAGTGACAGATTATTTACCACCCGGGGCCCCTAGGCTAAACTTTTGTAAGGCACCCCCTGACCTTGCCCCCCTGCCCCATCCCACAGAATGAATAGAATAAAGTAATGTTGTCATGTTAATAGTATTAAAAATATTATTATGTCTCCCTTTCACAAATTTTCTTCTTACCCCAAAACAAAAATTAATGGGGTTAAAATTGTGGACTTTGCCATTGGTTGAATTTCAACCAATGAGAAGCCCCTAAAAAGAAGCCTGTGCAGTTTCAGTGCCTATCGCACTCTCTTTCTTACCAGCTCTAGAAGCGACAACACCTACTTCAAAAAGGCTTAAGCCCTTAGGGCTAGCTGCCACCTGGCAGTTTCCCCCTAAAAAGAGATGAGGGAATCTTTCGAGCATGAGCCTAAATTTTTTACTTTAGACGTTAAAGCAACAGCAGCCTTTTCTATCAACAACCTTTTTTTCACCACATGGCAATATTGACAAAACTCAACTCGACCTACAATTCTATCAAGAACCTAAACTCGAACATCAAATATACCAGACACGAACAAAGTTCAAATCTACGAGAACTCAACAAGGTACCAACATTCAACTCTTTGCTGAAAGCAGAGCATGATGAACTTTCACTTCGATGTATAATCTTCGAAAACCACAGCATCCTACATTGCAATGAACATTTGTTAGTCGGAACTAACTCGACATAATCACACCGTAAGTTTTATTTCCACACGAAACCCTACTTTTTTGCAACCTCCCACATTCCACCTAATATCTCTCTTATTTCTCTGCCTGCATTTTCTATAATTAAAGATCGGATTTACGGAAAACCAAAAACTTGTTACATTGTTGTTTTTTCTTTCATACTTTGAGTCAGTGAGATCCTACTCGCGTAAAAACATGCCCCCAAAATCCCAACATTTTGCAAAAGGTGTATTATTTCTACATTTTGCGAGAAGTGTATTATTTCTACAATAGCTTATATCGTTGTACTATGTATAATGTACTGCAGTATGAAGTCTTAAAGGCATTACTTCTAAATGTTTATATGTTTGGAGCCTGATTTAGAAAATAAAATAATACTGTGATCTACCATAAGATCGATAAAAAAAAAGGCGGTAAAATGGAAAAACAGCCAAATTTGGGTGGAAAAAATGGACGAAATAATAGCCCAGGGCCATTATTCGAAGGCCATCACAACTGCATAATAAAACAGTAAAAGTTACAATGTGTTTTTATTCACTTCACTATCAATCGGCAACTCGTTTTAATCGTATTTGGTACTTCTTTGGACAGTGTTTTCTTTTCAAGTTGCTACGAGAGCTGAACATATATATATATATACTAAATTCAGTCTATATATTATATAGACTGTATTTAGTACCTGCAAACACAAAAAATAATTTAATTTTTGTAATAAATAAATAATATAACTTGCTTGTTTTCAAACTCATTCAGCAATAGTGAAGAAATATCGAGCGAATTAATTTCTTTGAAGCAATTTTTTGTTTATACAACGAATTGACATATATTTTGGACTTGATGTCTTAATTAGTATATATGTATTCAAGTTGTCTAGTTTTTTATACTAAAGTGCACTAAAACATAGATGCTTTCAAATTTTCATCTACTTGACCCCCAAATAAATGCCCACCTAATATTACCACCCATGGGCAATCTATCAGGTAGATCCCAGCATTTGTTATATTCCAGATATGAAAAAATATATATGCAAATGTACACTCAATTAAACAATATTTTTGCTCTCTACCCCTGCACCCCACCTCACTTCCAGGCCCCATACGTTTAAGCCTACTTAGCTTAATGGTTAATCTGCCACTGAATAAAAACATGCACTGATACCAGTGGCAACGCTAGGTCCAAATGCGCCCCCTGCAACTTGTTAAATTTGCGCCCCACACAAAAGTAAAAGGTTTAAATGGTAGGTTCGATTGTGCAACCAAAGCTCCATGGGAAGGGTTTTCCTGACACTAACCAACAGTGTGCAACAACACATGATAGCTCTTATAGCCAATCATAAGATGTAATCAGGTAATAATTAGTAAAATAATCTGTAATGCAGAAATTAGTAAAATGATAAAAGTTTTAGCCTGAGAATGCTTAAAAAGTCTGTCAAACAGTGTCAGGCAGTAATTAGATGCACTGGACAACATACTTACAAAGGCTGTTGGGCAGTAATTAGGTTCACTGGATTCAGAAAGCTTTTTAAAAAAAGGCTGTCAGACAATGTCAGGCAATAATCAGGTACCCGGGACTCAGAATGCTTCAAAAGTTGTTGGGTGGTATCGGGCAGAAATTAGTTGCAGTGGGACACCAAATGTTTAAAAAGGCTCTCGGGTGGTGTCGGGCAGTAGTTTGGTGCAGTGAGACTCCAAATGCTTAAAAAGGCTGTCGGATGGTGTCAGGCAGTAATTAGATACACTGGGCTCAGAATGTTTAAAAAGGGCGATGTTGGGCAGTAATTAGGTGCGCTAAATTAAGGAGATCAGGTTTTGACTGCATTATAAATGTACTTACTATTAAATTGACACTACCTTACTCTTCAATCAACTGTTAAGGATGACTGAGACTAATGAGGAAGTCGGTGACTTGAAACATCTGTGAGTGACTTAGTGTCACCTAGTGTATTCTTGGAAGTGCCATGACACAGCCTAGAAGATAAATTAGCTTTATTATACTGGCTAATTGAGTGCTGAAATATAAAAGGCCTAGTGTTATGATGTCCATTCACAATCTCTTTCATTGTCCTTTGGCCATAGCCGTGGACAATTGGGCAGAATGAACTCAATAAAGATGCTGTTGAAGCGGTTAATTAAGTGATAACATCTTGGCACCAAAGGTGAGTCACTTGTAGATATCACAGTTATCCCTAAGTGTTGGACCAGAGGAGCTCAAAATGGTTATCTTATTATTTATTGGCCCCAGTGGTAGAAATCAGAGGGGGGTATGTGGGGATTCAGCACATCTCAAATTTCCAGGTCTTTTGTATATCTCAAAATGGACCCGAAATTGGCCATTTCTTAAAATAATTACCCATGGGGGCTTACAGTGGCCCAGAACCCCATGCTGCATCGGTTCACTTTACTCATCCCAGATGGATCCTTCTGTGATCCCTGAGCATAGTTCCTAGATACAGTCTTACTGTATACCTAGTTCCCAAAAGCCATTTCCATCATTGATTGGCCCCTATCAAGGTCCACAATGAGGATAGCTCATTGCAGCTCTTTGCTGCTATTGACTAGGCAGGTAATTAAGTTATGGGAGAGTGGTTTGCCCAAGTGCTCACTCATCCACCCTGTATCTTCTTTGTCAACCATTGTGGCATACCAGTAATGAAATGTTTTTTCATGATATCTGGGGCAAAAGCACAAGGGAAAGTAAATTGATACCTATCCCAAGGGTATTTGTGTGGAGTAAACACTAGCAGTATCGTTAGCCATTTAGATACCTGTCAGTCATTTAAAGGTATTCTCCTGGTGTGTAGACAGTTTGACTTTACATAGATAAGATCTGTACAAAGGTTTTTGTAGTAGTATAGCCACACTACAAAAATGTACAAATATTAATAGACTGATTACTTTATAATATATATAAGTCTAAAGAACTCACTGTAGTTCATGTAGACAATTGTGTATAAACATATATCCATCTAAAGTTAGTTAGGTTATTATATAACTACGATAGGAAAGAAAGTTAGGAAGCAGTAATCTTAAGTGTCTGTGCATGCCATAAGTAGTCTTCAATAAGATGAACTAGATTATTTACAACACAGCACAGATTAGTTTAGAGCACCTGATAGCGCAACCTGGAGCTGATTTTTTTTAAAAGGCGCGAAGATGGGCCAACAATGTCACACATGGGTCACCATTATATTATTATTATATTATCACTAATTGCAACAATGCAGTGGCTCAACAATAGAAATATTATTAATAGCAGTATTATAACTAAGTACTCCACTATATTACAGTTTTCATGAGACCCAGTTGCAAAATTCACTGCCTCTTTTGTCAGTTGAGGTCCCAAGATTGTGGTCATAGAAAAGGGATAATTTTATTTTTTATTGATGAGATTTAGTGAGATATGTTTTAATCCTTAACCCATTTAACCACCCTGTTGGTTGGGGCTTGAATATGCCGACTTCATCCCCTGCAGAGGGGTAAGACACCCCCAAACAGGGGCCACCTGTTTTTTCACCAAAGTGGCAAGACTCTAATTAAAAAAAAATAACCGTTCACCAAAGTCACAAGACTCTAGTTAAGGAAAAGTAACCTTTCACCAAAGTTGCAAGACTCTATTTTAAAAAAAAGAAAAATATCCTTTCAAGTCACAAGACTCTAATTAAAAAAAATAACCTTTCATTAAAGTTGCAAGACTCTATTTTTTTAAATATTAAACTGATTTTGGCATTAAATGACCCATCAAGGTTTGATATGCCGCTAAACAAATCAATCAATCAATCTACGTTTACCTCAATCTACATCAATTTAATACTATAATTTGTCCACAATAATTCGTCTACATAAATTGTATATTCAAAAAGAAACTGAATTCGGCACTAAATGACCCACCAACCCACAAAACAATCAATCAATCGTTAACCCATTTAACAAAAGAAAACTCTAAAGTGGTTTAGAGGATGAAAACCAGCATTTAAAACCACAAACACCTTTTGATATGGCATTTCAGAAAGAAAAGCCACCAGAATTAATAAACTTAGGCCTCTTTCATTCTTTATCATCAATCAGTATACAATACAAAATTGATCAGTTATATAGAACAGAATAAATAGAATTAGCATTCCAAGGGAAATTATGAATCACTGCCACCCATATATGCTGTGTTGGGGGGTGATCAATTGAAAAGTTGGAAAAAGGGGTGATCAATGAATAAGTTACTTCTCTCGCTTTTGTTAGGCGGTGATCACTAAAAAGTCTGAATTTTCAGAAAACAAACATGAACTAAGACTAAGTAAAACTATCAATTTACGATAAACTTGTAAATTGAACAACCCCCAATACATTTTTTTTTTTTGGGGGGGGGGGGTTACAAAAACAACAAAAACGTTTTTTCTTAACATAATAAGGAGTAAATGTTTAAATTGTTAGCCATCTAGCTCCATACATACATAGATCAATAGTGAACCAGGTAGAATCCCTTAAAAACTGAAGAAACCTATGTTGACAGTTTTGGTTGACGAGTTCTAATAAGAAAGCAATGATTATTCTCTCTGAATTCATTGACCAAAAAATCATTAAGTAGAAGTTCATTCATAAAACAATTGGCTTCAACAGAAATGCCTTTAAATTTCATGAATGTCAACAATTAGGAGTTCAATGTTCCTTATAAAATTAGGAAAATCAAGTTTTTCCATAGATTTAAAAAAGACATACACAAATAACTGACTTCTGCCATGAGAGCGATTAATTAGGAAAGAATAAACATTAGATTTAAGAGTGTCATTTAGGATATGGCCTAGTGGCTAAATTGTGTTGGTAAAGCTCTTATGATTTTCTGGGAGTCTTGAGTTCAATTCCTGGGTCAGGTAGTGCAGAAATAACAAAACACAAAAAGGTTTTACAGTAAGCACATAATTCTATATTGTATTTAAAATCAAAACATAATAAAACAATAGAAACCGTCACATGCCCAACATCTTTGGCAGCATGTCATGTTATGAGTGATCAATTAAAAAAAGGGTGACAATTTTACTTCTCTCATCTTTTTTCAAATTTTCAAAAAACAAGCGGGCACAAACAAGGGATCAGTTTAGCATATACTTACATTTAGGGGGGGATTTAGAAATAGAGTAAATGTTGAAATTTTCAGCCCTCTTGGTGTGGCTGTACGTGCGATACATACATAGCCAGCCAGCTGGACCAACTTGAAAACTGAAGAAACCTGTTTTGACAGTTTGGTGACAATTTTGGTTGACAGTTTCTAGCATGTGTTATTTAATTATTTTACATTTTAACCGTAAAATGAAAACAAGTTGAAGCAAAATGAAAAATGTATGAAGCACAGTTGAAAAAACAGGGAGGTTGTTTGAATAAAGTAATAAGTTTGGAAAGTTCTTAAGAAATACAAATAAAAAATAATGAGATTCAACTTTCATTTCCCAAAGGAACTGCCCACCCAGAACAGGCATACTCTTTGAACGTTCATGTAACATTTGCACAAACATTGAGAGAGGTCAAGTACGTTTATTTGCAAACGTTCTACAAGCAGTTGCAAACAGCCAAATGTCATACAAACAGTAGCAGAGAGTGGATAAACAGTTGCTTACAGCTTGTGTCCAAATGTTGGGTGTTTGTACATAAACAAAGCAGTTTAGCCAACCTCTCAAATCACAATGAAAACGACCCAAACATTATACAAACGGTTACAAACGTTCATGTAATGTTTGGTTACAAACAGTAGATGAACGTTTGGCTGATGATTGCAAATTGTTGGTTCTGGGTGGGTAAAGAGTTAAAAAAACTGTTGAAAGGCACCACTCTTGAAGAATGTGCTTAGGGAGAACAACCACTTCCCCTCTAGTTATGCTACTGCAGCTAAGTGGAGACACAGATCAGAATCATGAGTAAGAATTGACAGTTACGAGTTCCAAAATTTCCTTGAAGAATGACAAATTTGATAGGTAAATGAAATGAGACCAACCTACCCCCTAGATCGAATAAAGTATTCCTGTCAACATTCCTGAAAGGTTACTGAATGCTACAGACACCTGAGGAAGGCCGGAGAGTACAGTGATCAAAATGTTATAAGTAGTAATAAGAATGCGGGAACTGGTCTGACATAATCCATGTAGAGCCTCTGGAATTTTATAAGGCGGTGCAAAGCTGTTTCCCCTTATACACTGCACAAACACCTTCATCCGTTAGCCATCCTGTTTTCAATTGCTATAACCCTTTTAGTACGCCATATTATATTCACTCACCAATAAACGATAGAGAGTCAACCTATTTTATTAATAGACATATTGTATCGACTTAGAAGTTTAAATACACAGCTCTACCCAAGAAACTCTCGGGCCCCCTTCCTTAGCCCTCTGCCCTTGACAGGCCCCAGTGCAATGCATCGGCTGCACCCCTGCCTCTGAGGCCCTGCCTATACTACAACACACAAGATATTCAACTGATTGACATACTATCACAAGATGAAGCAAAATTTACAATTACTGTAAAAACATCAGTAAAAAAGAAAACTTACGAGAGACAGAGAAATAACACAACCACAAAATGTGATGATCATTTTATTCAATAAAATACATTAACTGTTATATATTCGTCTCCTTTATTCCTCAATTATTATTATTCCTCAGGTCTTCCTCGGGTGCCCCGTTGTGTTCTGGAATATTGTTGAATCTTTTCAACAAATGATAACAACAATGTGAAATGAAACCCTCTGCAACCCTACAATTCTCTGTCGGAGGAACCATCTACTACAACAGACCTATACTCCAAGAGGAATTTTATAAAGCTGTGCAAAACTGTTTTATACCCCAATATACACTGCACAAACACCCTTGCCCTTTAGTCATCCCGTTTTCATCTGCTATAACTCTTTTAGAAGCCATACTATATTCACCTACCGGTAAACAATAGAGTCAAGCGATTTTATTAATGGACATATCGACTTAGAAGTTTAAATACACAGCTCTACCCAGGAAACTCTTGGGCATGGTGTGATGCACCAGCGGAACGGGCCTCTCAGAGGCCCTGAAGCAATGTATAATAGTTGACATTTTAATTCCTAGAATAAGTAAGGCACAAACTCACTCTTGTGTTTGTGACTCGTATAAAGTCAGATACCAAGATACTGACAAGGATAAGAACTGTCTGCTTGGTTACAGGCATTAGCCATCCTCAACAATAAAGGCAAAACCTTTAATCAATGATACGTGCATAAAACTAATGGCTTCAGCTGAGATCCTTCTCAAGTAGAAATGAAAAGAAATAAGAGCTATGACTGAGTGCAGCTACAAGTGTTTTCTTAGATAACTGGCTGATAACTGAAAAATGTCCATTGTGTATATAAGTCTATTAGACACATCTTACTAAGTGGTTGATTACCTCCTAAGAGGATGATACTTTTAAAAAGAGGAAGCCAAGGTAAATACTGTTTGTACTGGGTGAGATTTGTATTACCTTTGTAATTGTATTACTCTTTGAGAAATGATCCATTTAAAGTCTCCCGTTATCTGTTGGGAAGAGATGAAGAGCTAATATAAGGGAAAGAGGGGCTGATAAAGGGCAAAGGGGGGCTGATAATGGGGAATGGGGAGATGATAAAGGGGAATGGGGAGATGATAAAGGGGAAAGGGAAGCTGATAAAAGAGCAGCTTATGAACAGCTTATGAATGTTTAGCGAAAGTAAATGCATCTCAATGAGGATTGGGTTCTTATCTGCGCACTGATATCTACATGGGTCATATGGCACCAAGCATTATTATTTGTATTACTAACTCCATGAACATAAGATAGCTTAGCCTAGTAAGGACCACAATTTTGGAACACCTAGTGAGGATCAAACTTGCTATCAAATAGTCTGACAGACTAGCTTGCAAACCAATGATATGTGTCAGACAACCCCAGTGACACTAGGGGAATATTATATGTGTGGGAATATTATATATGTGCATACCATTAAATGCAGTTGTGACAGAGAATACAAAGATGGAACCAGCTGCTCTCTGAAAGTAAACCTTGAAAAACATTGAAAAGCCATTTTCTGTGGAGAGACTATGAAGTCAGGCATGGCTGATCCTGTGTGGAGAGAAAAGATGGTGGGGTCACAAACCCCTGTGGAATGAAGTTAGAATAACATTGGAAAATAAGATGGTTGAAAGAATCAGCGCACATGTTATGCCCTAATAACCTCAGAAAGTCAACCATAGAAATTAACACCACACGGTAGCCTTTGATTGGGAAAGATGGATGTTAGATTTAAGGCTCCAAAATTCCACAACCTGATTGTCCTATATATAAGGATTATTTGGGGGAATCTTTCATTTTATGTTGGTAATTGGAGAAACAACTCCCACTTGGTGAATTATAAAAATAAGTGTAACTAATTACAAAAATTAATTTATTGACAACAACTAATTGCTTACAGTGTATAATAGTGCCCAATCTAATAAATGTAACTCATTAACAAATTGTCACAAAAATAAGGTTAAAGAGGTTGGTACTGAAAGTTTGTTCGAAATTACCGAATAAGACAGACAACTGATGAAGGCAGGAGTGCATGACAGCCGAAACATTGTGGTCAAAAGAACCAAAATGAGGACAATGGTCTGAAAAAGATTTCTAAGTAATAATAACAGCTTCTATTATTATATTTGTGTTTGATATCATCAATTGGTGCGGATCCATTTGTTTTCTTCTTCTTTTAATACTAATATGCAGGTTGTTATGATCTTTTGATACAAGTACAAATTCCCTCAAAAACCATTGAAAAACATTTTCACATTCGTTAAAAAGGATCTAAGAATCTTTACATTTGCATTTGTTTATACTTAATTACTTTCATTTTTGTTCTTTCCTTATATTTTCCTTTATAGAAACTGTTAGATATCATGTGTGAAACTAACTGCATATGTTGTTATACCTGCATACAAAAGCAGTGCACCCAAATAAACGAGCAGTTCTGTAACTAACACAAGTGTGTCCGGTTGTTCATTCTTTAACCTGCTGACTGATTTCCAATCCAGTGAAATCTGCCTAGGATCTAACAAAAACAAGTCAATAATTGTTATAGTCGCTAATTAGCTAATTAGGATA
>VCCN01005748.1:6163848-6179992 GCA_006491835.1 Architeuthis dux
GAATAGTAATCCTACTCCACAAGAAAGGAGATAAGCACAAAACATTAATACATACATATATAAACATTACACATCACAATCTGTTGAAAATGATCTTGTACGGTAGAACATGTTGAAATCAGTTTTTCTGATAATTCTTCAATGGTTTGACAAGGATCTGCTTCAACAACTGAGCACATCAGGTTGTTGTCCAGCTCCACTGGACTTCCAGAACGATGGGCATCATAATTTGGTTAACCAACATTGGCATTTGCAGACATCTACTACAAATCCTTTTGATGACCATTGTTGCATTGTTACACAGACAGCATTCATAGAGCATGCAGTAGCAAATATGACTATCTTCAATTGTTTTGTCACTTATCTTGTAGGGTAGTACCTGGAAAGAAATACTCTCAGAATAAGAATAACACCCAATTCATCTGGAAGCGTATTTGTTTAATTTTTGGCGGTGTTAAATACTCAATAAATAACACCCTAAGTTAATTGATATAAAAATGACATTACTTTCCGTTACTCTGAATATGTGCCCGTGAAAAATTAAATTTATCACAATGTAAGTATTAAAGAAATATTATGACAAAAATACTATAAATCAGTAAAACCATTTCATTTCAGGAGTGTCTAGAGTGTTTGTAAAGGATTCCTGTCTTAGAAACTGTCAGTCACCAACCAAAACTGTTTTTAAGTTATTCTGCCTGGCTGGCTAACTATGTATGTGTATAGGCTGCACCATTGGAGCTAGAGGGCTGAAAATTTTAAACATTTACTCCTATGTCTAAAAAAAATATTTTGGGTTTTTGAAAACTCAAACTTTTTAGTGATCACCACCCATCAGGTCATGTTGGGGGTGATCAATTAAAAAATTGGGGAAAAACGGTGATCAATGAATAAGTTACTTCTCTTGCCTTTTGAGAGGAAAGATGTTGGTCATGTGACAGTTTCTATTGAGTGACTAACCAGACCTGTTATATCATTTTAATTGCCTTGCCTCTTACCCTGATAATCATGACCAGGCTTTAATTAAGCCTATTTTATGACAAGATACCGGATGTTTCTGGTAATCATTTCAACTGAACTTCTTTCCATTATTAATTTCTGACTGCAATGGGGGGGGGGGGCGCTTGATACGGGCCTGCATTAATGTTAGAGTTGTCATTGATATTCTCTCAATAATATTAGATATGTGATATTCTCTCAATAATCCTGCCATCACTTCTTTTTCTATCTTCTATTTTGATCTTCTTCTCCCTTTCTTTTACCATTCTTATCTTTTTCTCTTTCTTTCAGGTCTGGTTAGTCACTCAATGGAAACCATCATATGATAAACTTTTGGCAGCATGTTGTGTTGGGGGGGATCAATTAAAAAATTGGGAAAAAACGTCTGAATTTTCAAAAAACAAGCATGAATGCTGCCGGACACAAACTAAGGGGCCAATTTACCCCCCTTCAAAAACTTATTTGGAGGAAATTTTCAAAAAGCAAAAAAAATGTTTCTTCCAAACATAATAAGGACTAAATGTTTAAATTTTCGGCCCTTTAGCTCCATTGGTGTTGCCTATATGCACAACACATACATAGCCAGCCAGGCAGAACCATTTAAAAACTAAAGAAACCTATGTTGACAGTTCTGTTTGACAGTTTCTAATAGAACATTATGGAAACTAAATACTGTTTTGTAATTAATCCTAATTAGCTACTTCCTTTTCCTGTCTTTTGGGGGGGGTGGGGTTATTTGCAATTAAACCCATAAATTGTAAAACAACACAAAATTTATCTCTTTTCACTGTACTCTTCTTAAAAGCCTTCAGCTTTTAAGAAGAGTACAGTGAAAATAAAAGAGAAATAAGTACAGGAAAATAAAAGAGAAACAAATTAAACCTACTCCCAAAAAGAGGAATTTACTATTTTAACTCTTAAATTCATATAAAAAATGTAAATGTTATATCAAGGGGAATAACTATGCTTTAGGTGAATTTTAAATTAATGTCAATTAGGAACGGTATCAAGCGGTTTATGACAATAAGAGTTCAATTACCTTTCCTGAAGGCCCTTTTTCCATTACACCATTGACATTTGACATTTCTCACTTGCCTAACCCATTTTGGCAAAACCATTGGAACCATTTTCAGGAACCACAACCTGATGGTATTCTAGTGTAAACTAATGTGTGTCTCTCCTCTTATAGAAAGTCAATATACAAACAGGTGGAACACTTTTATTTTGGCACAAAAAAGGAATTACTACTATATGAAAAAGGAAGCATCCAAAATATATTTCAGCTTCTCAATACTGCTCCCGAACTGTAAAAAGAAATCATACTGTTTAGTCACTCAATAGAAACTGTTTTGTTGGGCAGTGATCACTAAAAACGTTTGAATTTTCAAAAAACAAGTGGACACAAACTAGTGATCAATTTAGTATAAATATACCTTCTGAACCCTCCCCTAAAAAAGTATTTAGGTGTAACGTTCTTGTTGTGTTTAGTGCCTTTGTTTGCTTTGTTGTTCTTTCTGTTCTAGCTGTGTGAGATTAGAATGTGTTTGATTTGTAACCGTGTTTAAGCGAAAGTCATGTGTTGATCAGGACTATTTCCTGTGTAGAACTGAGCCTTCCCCATTCCTACTTCCGGTCCGTGCTTTCTGGGACTGGAAACAGAATGGGGGCTGCTGGGAGCTTGCTTTGACATGTTTATTGATTTAACATAACATATATATAAACATTACAAGGGGGAATTTTCAAAAAACAAAAACGTTTTTTCTAGATGTCTGTTCCATTTAATAAGGAGTAAATGTTTAAAATTTCAGCTCTAGCTCCATTAGTGTGGCATGTACGTGTGATACATACATATATACATACATACATACACAGCCAGCAAGCCAGCCGGACCGACTTGAAAACTGAAGAAACCTATGTTAACAGTTTTGGCGACAGTTTTGGTTAATGTTTTTTACTAAGCTATTTACCCTGAAAGGCAGGGCTGGTTAATTGTAGCTGTTAATGTTCAAGTGTACTTCAAAAATCATTTGCAAATGTCAAGCTCTTTGTATAGTTGCTGCTGAAAGGAATATATAATGGTACATCAATAAGTCTGCAGTCTAATCATGAAAAAAGCATTATACTTCAAATAACTTATGAACAAATTGAACTCAGTACAAACGACTATTTCAGCCATGTATATATTGTTATTAGAAACTGTAACCAAAACTGTAACCAAAACTGTCAATATAGGTTTCTTCAGTTTTCAAGACAGTCTGGCTGGCTGGTTGGCTATGTATGTATCATGCGTACAGGGTGCACCAATAGAGCTAGAAGGCTGAAAATTTCAACATTTACTCCTTATTATGTATAGAAATTTTTTTTTGTTTTTGAAAATCAGTAGTGGTGGGTTCAATTTGCAATGTAAGTTTTTGCTAAATTGATCCCATAGTTTCTGTCCAGCAGCATTCACGCTTGTTTCAGACTTTTTTAGTGATCACTGCCCAACAAAAAGTGAGCGAAGTAACTTATTCATTAATCATCCCTTTTCCAGCCAGCCAGCCAGCCACCCAGAATGGATCACCCACAAAGTTGGTTGATTGCTGGGCCTAGTTAATCACTGCTACACACAACACTGGTTTATTGCTGGGTTTAGTTAATCACTGCTACACACAACACTAGTTGATTGCTGGGTTTAGTTAATCACCACTACCCACAACACTAGTTGATTGCTGGGTTTAGTTAATCACCACTACTCACAACACTGGTTGATTGCTGGGATTAGTTAATCACCACTACCCACAACACTGGTTGATTGCTGGGTTTAGTTAATCACCTCTACCCACAACACTGGTTGATTGCTGGGTTTAGTTAATCACCACTATCCTGAACACTGGATGATTGCTGGGTCTAGTTAATCACCACTACCCACAACACTAGTTGATTGCTGAATTTAGTTAATCACCACTACACACAACACTGGTTTATTGCTGGGTCTAGTTAATCACCACTACCCACAACACTGGTTGATTGCTGGGTTTAGTTAATCACCACTACCCACAACACTAGTTGATTGCTGGGTTTAGTTAATCACCACTACCCACAACACTGGTTGATTGCTGGGATTAGTTAATCACCACTACCTACAATGCTGCTTTATTGCTCGGTTTAGTTAATCACCTCTACCCACAAAACTGGTTTATTACTGGGTTTAATTTAAGCTTATGCTGAATTAGTCCCTTAGTTTGTGTCTGGCAGGGTTCCCACTTGTTTTTTGAAAATTCTGCCATTTTTAGTGATCACTGCCCAACAAAAGAGAAGTAACTTATTCATTGATCACCACATTCTCCAATTTTTTAATTGATCACCCCCAACACTGCATGCTGCCAAAAGATATTGGTCATATGACGGTTTCTATTAAATGACTAATCAGACCTGTCTTATTTATTTCCTAGAAAAATGTGGATATTTTTTCAAACAATCTTCATAGAACACTGAGCAAAACTTGTCAAAAAGATCTTTGTGTAGTCAGTCAGGACTGGATTAAGACCACAATGGGCCCTACACCTTAAACCACCCATAATTTTGGGGCCCACCAATATATATATCACAGATTTTTAAGGAAATGAAGACTTATTATTTAATAAATACAAATTTCTAGTTTTCAATAAATAAGAAATTGTTGAAGTAACGCAGACATTTTTAAAAATGTAATAGAAAGAGAAAAAACAAAAAAATATTTTAAATTTCAAAAAGTTCATAATTAGACAATGTAAAAAATGTAAGAAATATGCAATAAATTATAAAAATAGTAATAACAGATATTTACAAAAGTCAAAATAAGGCGTCTCATAATATAAACTAAAAAAAGGGGTATTTTACCTATAAAATAATATTTTTTATTTAAGTGCTAAATCTATTAAGTAATTATTTCATTTATGATTGATCTTTTCTCAAGGGAATAGTCATAAAGTTCTATATTGCTATTTATTTGAGGGCCCCCAATATCTTGGGCCCTACACCGTGGCATAGTTTGCATATAGTCTAATTCGGCCCTGTAGTCAGTTATAGTACAACAATGTTTGAACATCTGCTTCCATTTTTACCCATCTTTTACCCAATCAACTTACCAGTGGCTTTAAAAACACAGCCATCTCCCAAATCTGATTTGGGCACCTCGTCGTGGTATAATGGTTAGCAAGCTAGTCTTGCAGATCATTACTACTGAGTATTGGGTGCCCCATAGTTGTGGCCTTGTGCCCAAACTAAGCTAGTAAATAACATCTCCCAAATCTGATTTTCCATTGAGTTTAATCAGTGATGGAAATGGGTTTTGGGAACTAGATGGTAAGGCTGTATCTAGGATCTATGCTCGGGTGATCACATGGATGGATGAAGTGAACCTGTGCAGCTGGGGTTCTGTAATCCCTATCAAAGGATAGCTAATAATAAATGTCTCCGTTAGTAGACATCGAACACACAAGAAACCTGGAAATTGAGAAGTAGGTTTACCTCATACCCCCATGTACCTCCCTCCCATTTCAACCACTGAGTTTAATCCAGCTTTTTGTACAGATATTTGTTATTGTATTTTTTTTGGGGGGGGGGGGGGATTATGGGAGGATCTTTTGAGAGCCTTTCCTAAGGCTGTTTTCACTAAATTAATAATTAAAACACGTCCTGACTGATCAAAGAATAAAGATGTCAACAAGAATAACATTTTTAGAAGTATGTTTTTTGATTGATTGTTTTGTTTAATGGCACATCGACCCTTGGTGGGTCATTTAGTGTCAAATTCAGTAGGGGGGAGGGGGGTCCCATGACCCCGTTACTAGAGACTTGAGGGGGGAGAATCACTGAGACAAATGCCACGAAAACTGGGATAGATATCCTGTGCAACTTCTCCCAGGACGATACCCGTGCATGCCACAAGGACCCCCGACGTGCCGTGGTTCCCTGAACTTCGAGGCCATGGCGGTTTCAAAGAACAGATACTACACTTTGATCTTAGCCAAAAGGCCGAAAAGCAGACCCCTAGAAGTATGTTTATGATCCTGACTGCTATATAGTGTACAAATATGGGATGTGAAAAAACATGGGATGTGAAAAAACATGAAAAGCTTAAACTAGAGAGTGTGTGGCATGGATTCTTGCAAAAGATGTTTTCAAACGGCCATAAAAGAAAAAACACACCTAAACCCAATAAGAAAGGAGTAGAAGCTGCTACCAAGGTAATTGGTGAATTCGATTGGCCCTTTAAATATTCAAACAAACACCTACAAACCATAACAAAAACAATGCCAATATTTGATTTTTGTGAAGTACAATATTTAAAATATATAGTCCATGTAACAAGACTACCTAATTTTTCCATTCAGAAACAATTGCTATTTGCCAATGAAAGAAAAGAATTCTCTAGAAATTCATGACTAAAGATTGAGACAATGTTGGGTTTATCTACCATGCAGATACAAAAGAAAATGATAAATAAAATGGAGTTCATGTTTTCGATATGCCAACATTATCAGCATATGTAAAGTCATTCTAAAGGCACAAAGTGTCTAAATGAGAAACATGATGATGATGATGATTAGCAACCAAAACTGAATCCATTTTATCAGTTACTTTTTTTTCTGTTCAATCCTAAGACCTGATGCAATATTCTTCTATCAGCTGCACAGTACAACTTCAGACTTATTATAAAACAAGCAGAACAATTCTTGGTTGTCTATTCTTCAAGAACGAATTGTGAGAAAGAGAAAGGCAGAATCAGAAAGAAAGAAAAGAAAAAAGAACAAGGAGGAAAGAATGAAAGAGAAGGAAATAGAAAAATAAGAAAACAAAGAAAGAGATAAAAAGACTAAAAGAGAGAGAAAAAGAAAGAATTAAAGAAAGAAAGATTGAGAGAAAAAACATGAAAAAGCGGCAAAAAAGAAAAGAAAACTGAAAAATATTAAAGAATGATTTTTCCTTCCTATCAAATCAAGTGAATCAATAATTTCATTTTATCACAATTTTTCTTTTATGAAATAAAATTGCTTTGTTTTCTCTGAATTTGCAATACAGGAATACCTTGATTAGTGCAGGTTTTGATGTAGCACTGTTAAGTTTTTGCTATACAAATTAATGTAACTATATATAAGCTGAAAAAAACCTACAGTATGGATTGGTACGTCTGCCTATGATCAAAGTGTCTTTCTCTAGCCTCCAACTAGGATCAGAGTGTAGTATCTGTGCACTTTGCCTACAATCAAAGTGTTGTTACACAGTACTTCTGCCTAGGACAAGTGTAGTATATGTGTGTTCACTGAAAAGTGTTACACACAAATATATATATATATGTTTGTTATGTGGATGTAAGGGAATCCAACAGAATGGTAGATGTGATTAGACAATGTGGAAAAGAAAGATTGAGAAAAGTGTGTTACTTCTCAAACATATTTATTATCATGAAGATAAACCTTTATTTGAACACTGCAGAAAAGTGCACTATCCATGCCAAATAGTAGAAATGAAATGAACAGTATTTTCTATGCCTAGGTGACCTGGTTTATTTGGTTGACAGTTCCTTATGGGTCCCTGAGCTGGTGGGTGTTTAAATTAAGTGTATCAGCTATAAAGTGGGTGGGGGTAGGGGGCCAGGTGTTCAGATTAGGCAGTTCCTTGTGTAGGCTGTTAAGTGGGTGGGGTGGTTGGTGTGATTTATGTTTCATGGAAGTTCTGTCCAGATAGGTATGAATGCTGAAGTGGGTCTATGAGGTTATGTTATTGTGTGTCTGTATGTGCCTGTGTGTGTGTGTTCCTTCTATTGAATCAGGAGAGTCACATATACACACAAACAATACACATGCATATACACACACACTAGTATCCACATACAACATACACCCACCCATATATGTATATAAGCATATAGATACCCAACTATATACACCAGAAGACCCTGAGTGTTGTTTATTTTAAAATTCAGACCCTTTTTAGTGATCACAGACCAACAAAAGATGAGAGAAGTGATTTATTTATTGATTACCCCTTTTCCAATTTTTTTAATTGATCATCCCCAACACGGCATCCTACCAAAAGTTTATTTATTTATTCTTATTCCGCTCGTTTTTGGCGCCACTTCTCTTCTTACAGTTTTCGAGTTTTTAACGTTGTGCTTCTTAATGATGTGCATTGCGCTTACAGACAAGTTTTAAAAAAGTTATTTTTTAAAGATTTTAGGGATTAATTTCCACCATTTGTACAGAATATTCCAAAATATTCGGTTACTTACCTTGTGAAGGTTGTAACATTTTTTCCCTCGTAATTTTTTGTGCTCTCATTAAGGTTTTAGGGTGGATCTACCCTTCAGGAAATGCATGTGGTCTACTTCTATAAATAGTCCATTCTTGGGAACTTTTAACAAATGCGAAATGAATATTAAGTGGATTTTGTTAAGAAAAACATTTTAAGTAATTCTAAAATAGAATCTCATCAAAACTTTCTCCACTTTGGCTTAAATTGTTTGAATATACAATGGTTCCTTATGTGCCAAAGAAAAAAGTATTTTAAAAATGTTTAAGTCAGACTAAACCGTTTTGTTCAATTCAAGATATTTTGAGCACCAAAAATATTTACAACTACCAAAACACAGTCATCGATTTTGTGGGGGTGATCAATAAAATCAATATATCCAATCACTGACTTGAAACTGTTTTCTCTTCAAGTACTTTTTTTTCCAACTCAAATTACCTGAACTGACCATATGTGTGTGTGTGCTTGCACATCTGTGTGCATATACTTTCTTATGTACAAATTACATCAAGAATTGTTTTAGTCTCTTTTACTGCAAATTTGGCTAAATGATAAAAGCAGCAGATAAACAATTCGGAGGTTTACAGTTCTATCTAAGGTTATTGCAAATTCACCTGTGAGAAGGAACAATTTCTAACCCTAAGCCAAAAGCTGTAGGCATCAGGGGTGTGTAATGTCATCTTCTGTTACGTCTTTGTTGTTTGTTGTTAGTTTGTTGTTTTCTGTTTTAGTTGTGTTGGTTACCGTGTTTGGTTAGAACCATATTTAGCTGTTTTTAGAAAAGAAATAGAGACGTAACAACAATCAATCATCTGTGGTCTAAGAGACCCATACCAGCTCTCACTTCCGGCAGAAAAGGAATGGGGGCTGTTGGGTAGCTTGGTTTGGCGTGCTTATTTATATTAAGCATACACATATACATACATAAACATTAATACATACATATGTTTGGTTAGAACCGTATTTAGCTGTTTTTAGAAAAGAGAGATGGAACAAAGATATGTGTGCAGGGCAATAACCTGTGGTTTAAGAGACCCTTACCAGCTCTCACTTCAGGGTCCTCGTTTCTGGGACCAGAAAAAGAATGGGGGGCTGTTGGGTAGCTTGGTTTGGTGTGTTTATTTATATTAAGCATACACATATACATACATACATAAATAAACATTACAGGGAGTAACTTTTTTGGTGCCGGAGCATTTCGTTTTGTTCATTTATTTTGGCTTGTTTTTCTCCGGCAGCACTGCACCCCCGTAAGAGGCATTCCGTCAGATCATGTGACCACACTGATAAATCTGATCTGGTAAGTTTCAAAGCTGTTTATAAACCTTTTAAATTGAAACCTCTTCCGAATCTTTCACTGTTCAACTTCAATTTTTTGTAAATCAATGTATCAAATCATGGTAAATAAATTTATATTTTCTGTTAACATTTTTAGGTTGAGTCTGTTTGGTGGTAGTATGACATTGTAATAAGACCACAAGTAAAAAAGGAGGAAGGAACAAAAAAGACAGGTTTGGTTAATCACTCAATAGAAACCATCACGTCTTTTGACAACCTGCTGTGTTTGGAGTGATTAATTAAAAAATTGGATAATGGGGTGTTCAATGGATAATTTACTTCTCTAGCCCTTTTGCTGAATTTTCAAAAATAAACATTAATGCTGCTAGATACAAACTATAGGATTTCTAAGATTTTGTTCTTTTTATTACTCCTTAAATATTTTACCCGGCATAGACGGGTACTTCAGCTATCTGTATATAAAAGATTTAAGGGTTTTAGAGGGGGAGTTCTATTTACAATGTAACTATAATGCCAATGTGGTAGCTTATTTTCCATCAAATATACATACCTTCTTATTTTATATATATTTATATATAATTCTTTAAGGCGTTTAAAATGAAGGGAAACTCCCCCCACACCTTTAAGGGTCAAAAGTGAGGGGAGGCTTTTTTACCTACTTAAAAGGGGTCAAAAGTGAAGGGAGACTTTTCCCCCCTTTAAGGGGTCAAAAGAGAAAGGAGACATTTTCCCCTCCTTTAAGGGGTCAAAAGTGAAGGGAAACTTTTTCCCCAATAAAGGGTCAAAGGTGAAGGCAGAGGCATAGCTGAGGGATAAGGGTGGGGGCTATTTTAAAATCCCCCCCCCCCCGTGCACCTAATGGAGGGGGCTCCCATAAGCTTTATAAATAGTAGTTCACCTACTGTATTTCTACTGGCATTATACAATAACAACTATCACAGAATGTTGGATCCCTAATTGAAGGGAAATGTTTTTATATGTTTGAAAGCTTTAGTCCTTTTTTTACTCCTTAAATATTTTACCCGGCGTAGACGGGTACTTCAGCTAGTAATATATATATATATAGTCCACTCAGATACTATAATGGTTAGCACATCTGACTCACACGCAGAAGTCTGTTTCCCGGGATGAGCAAAGAGTGTGGAAAAATTATTCATTAGGACAAATTTCCCTGAGCACTCAGCAGCTAATTGAGTACACTCTAAGCTATGTGATTAGGGTGGAGGTATCCCTTCAGTGGACTTGCATCCTGCAAAGAGGGTGGTCATAACAACTTGTAAGAATAAAGTCCTCATCTCAACCAGACTTGAAACTTGCAATGGAAACCGTAACTTTGTTGAAATTCATTGAGAACTGTTGAGGATATTGTGTGGATAAACATGAGTGAATACATAAATGTATTAAAAGAAATGAAAGTATATCTCTCAATCCTTACTCCATGGCCCACCCTTTTCATTGAAAGTCGTGTACTCTAATGAGAGTTGACTCTTAACAGATGGATTCTTTACTTTTATGGAAATGACAATACATACAGTAAACCCTCACTATAACAGACTAGTTGGGGGGACGGGTTGTCATTCGGTAAATAATAAGAAAGTTTGTTATGGTCTACATGTTTGCCATATTTATTGAACTTTGTTCAGTAAATCCGAAGTCAGTTTGGATGGAACCACGTGTTCATTAAAGCTGAAATTTGTTATATCGAGGATTTACTGTACAATGGTTATTGCCTTAATGTATTTAATAATGCTTATAACCTTCAAAAAATACTTTGGAAATACCAAACCATTATTTCTATGTATGGCTTTTGTTATTCTCAAAGAGAATATTTGCCTGCTAATCTAATGTTTCTATGCCATAATAGAACGCCAACGGAGCATGTCATCATATCACATTAACACCACCCTACTCTACAATCTGTCAACCATTTTGGTTAATAATTGTCCAGCCTTATAATTCTGATCAAACAATGGGAAATAAAGATGGAATTTGCGGCACACGGCGTAAAGCTATCCAATGCTAAAACGGATATTATATTGATACAGTGAATGATTAAGCAGTTATATTGTCCTAGATCTGCTGTTAATGATGGCTACCATTCAGCTACATTGTGTCATATGACCAGGGAATAAAAGGCACATTGGTTTGTTTTGTGAATCTTTTCGTTATTCCGTGCAAAAGCTGTGTTAAGCCACAAATAGAATGTAAGTGAAAGAAAAAGAGAAAAAGAAACAAATGATGAATAAATATTTCATGGTTTTATGTTCATCTTAATTTTTAGTTGTTTTTATACAACTTTCAATTCAGGCAATTGTTTCTATGGCAATGAATAACAATGGCCCGAATTGAAAGTTATATAAAAACAACTAAAAATTAAAATAAAGGTAAAATCTTGTCAAATTTAATAAAAATAATATGTTAAAATACTTCATCCAATAATAATAATAAAGATTGAAATATTTCATAGGTTTTTAAATAAAGATAATTTCAAATGCCCATAATAGAAGCCAGCAAGTTAATAGAAAAGGTGGTTATTTCATGCCCTCTGATTCGACATAATGATGTAAAAGACAATTCAGTGTGAGGTATGTTATGGTAACAGCAGAAAAACAGTTTCAGCTAGAAAGCACTCAGAGAGTGCATAACTCTGCCAATGCCATATACTAATTAAAACCGTAATATATAGCAACAGCGCAGGGGAGTTAACTGTAAGTTTTGATTTTACATTTTCGGACTGTCTTAATATATGAAAAAATCTCTCAATCAAAGAAAACATTTCTGGTTCTGCCAATTTAATAAATTCTTCCTTAGTCTATGGCCCATCCTTCCATAAAATGTCATTGAAATTCATTGAGAACTGTTGAGGATATTGTGTGGATAAACATGAGTGAATACATAAATGTATTAAAAAAATCAAAATATATTGCTCAATCCTTACCCCATGTCCCACCTTTCCAGATATTTTCATTAAAATTCATTGAGAAGTTTTGGAGATATTGTGTGATCAAACAGAAAGACATCAGACAGACAGTGAATCCATAATCCTCTTCCAAATTCATTGGCAAAGGTGAAAAATTATCTGGAGGAAATTTGAAATATTTTTTCTTTAGAGAACAGGTTGTGGAAAGAATAACACATCTTTCTATGTAAGAATAACACATCTTCTGCTTGTGATTAAGAAAAACAGATCAATAGAAACTGTCATATGACCAACATCTTATGACAGCATGCCGTAATTAATTAAAGAATTATAAAAAGGGGTGATCAATGGATAAGTTACTTCTCTCGCCTTTTGTTGGATCACTAAAAAGTCCAAATTTTAAAAAAACAAGTGTAAACGCTACCGGACACAAACTAAGGGACCAATTTAGCATAAATTTACATTGTAAATTGAATCCCCTCCTAAAAACTTCTTTGGGGGGAATTTTCAAAAAACAAAAAAAACATTTTTTTCTAGACATAAGGAGTAAATGTTTAAATTTTCAGTGGCCTGTACACATGACACATACATACATACATAGACAGCCAGCCAGGCAGGATTACTTAAAAACTGAATTAACCTACATTGACAGTTTTGGTTGACGTTTTCTAATATCTCTAGCAGTAAAAAAGGCTTGTTTAATTAGGGAATTTCAGTGTTGTTACAGGAGAAATGATATTCTTCATTATATTAATAATAATCATGATGGTAAACTGAGAGCTGATGATAACATTAATGGAAAATATTTGAAAATGAATTTCTTTGGAGAAACGTGGTTAAGAATAATCAGCTTCCATTTTTAATTCATTCACAGCATTTCCAAATTGAGAGTTGACAAAAATAATTAAGAAATGTCATGAACTGTTGAATTTAGAATATGAAAATCCTCTCTTGCTTCTAAATTATTCATTTTTGTCATTTGTGATACATGATTTCTCTAATGAAAAGATTGCTTTTTTCAAGCTGGAGGGGAGAGAAACTGACAGAGACATACTAGAACTAGAAAGCATATACCTCTCCCAATGCCATACACTAAAAACTGGATGAAAATCACTACATATATAGCTACGATGCAGGCGGAGGTAACTGTGTAAGTTTTGATTTTCCATATTTTTGGACTATTAGAAACTGTCAACCAAACTGTTTCCAAAACTGTCAAAATAGGTTTCTTCCATTTTCAAGTCGGTCTGGCTGGCTATGTATGTATCATGTGTACAAACCACACCGATGGAGCTAGAGGACTGAAAATTGCAACCCAAAATATTATGACTTCTTCCATAGCCCATGGCCCACCCTCCCACAAAATGTCATTGAAATTCATTGAGAACTTTTGGAGATATTGTGTGGACAGACAGATAAACATGAGTGAATACATATACCTCTTCAACTTCGTTGGCAAAGATAATTACAAAATGTTCAAGGTCAGGTTAGGGCAAGACAGACTTTTATTCTTCTGATTTTCCTCTGGGGCTGATTTTCCTCTGGGGCTGATTTTCCTCTGGGCTTTTTCTCCAAAACATTTGAACTTTGAGCTTGAGATGATCATTTAAGAAAAATATTTGTGCTTCCCCTGGAAACGAGAGGCTGAAATTAAATCTATTTCATAAGTTTTAGTTGCCTATTATTGGAGCCACAGACCTTATACAAAATGGACATCATTCCTACAGAACTCAAAACTTCTGTTTTTGATCCCACTAGACCGGTGGTTCCCAACTGGGGCATGGGGGGGGGGGGGTATTAGGTAGTCCAAGAGGGGAATAAAGCTATTAAGGTTAAAACAAATGTCTATTGCTTTCTTTGAGTAACAAATACACAGCAGCAGCTGTAGAATTATAAAATTAAACTAATTCTTAGTATGAAGCTATTATTATAAGTTATTATTTGAAATTATTCTTTGTTGCAACTTAATAAATAGAAGGGGGGGATACTAGTAATCGTATTGACAAAAGTGGGGAATGACCTGAAAAGGTTGAGAACCACTGCACAAGACTAAGAGTATGAGGTGCTATTCAAATGTTCAAGGAATTTGAACAGCATGTGCAAACTGTATTAAATAAAGTTTAAGTAAAAATCTTTTTAAATATTCCTCATTCCATAGTGCCATATTCTTCTCAAACATTATTTCTAGTCACAATATCATCACCATGAATTCCTGGGCAATTTTTCCGCAATGTTTTATAGTTGCAGCCAGCTTTTACAGGGTTGTGGATCTCAGTGTTGCCAATTTAGATGGGTTATTTTTTAGTTTTATCTTCGGATTTGTGAGTCCAGTGTAGACAATTTAGAATTATTTAAAAACATTTTTCGAATCTGGGAATCTTTTTTTTAAACTTCCAAATTGGCAACACTGGTAGTTCTATGAAGACAATAAAGCATATATTGTTCACAAACACTAACAGAACCAGTTCATCACCTTATAATATGAACATAAGAGAACAGGAGCTGTATTGAGTATGTTTCAAATTTCATAGCCCATTACACCACAATTTCAAACTGGAAACATAACGTATTTTGTCATGGTTTAGAAAGAAGAGACAGGCCATTTACCTAACATGAATGCATAGAATTTGATTTCTTTCATTTTGGGTCATAACAGATCAGTAATGTCTATAAATAATATCACAAATGGCCACCTTGTTCTTGGTTTGGAAATAACTTGTAATATCCGTTACTGTTTTTCCTCCTTCATCATTACTACTTGTTGTTATTGACTGACTGACATACCAAAACAATATTGGTTGGTTTTGCAACGATTTCTAAAAAATATATATTCTTATAATTAATTACATTCTACACATACATATTTATATAAAAGTATATATGCCTGTGCGTTTATATGTATATGTGCATTTTGTGTGTGTGTATATTGATCTCATGGATTTAGTGCCTTTAAAAGATTCCTCCCTTTAAAAGCCCATTCCTTTCAAAAGCCATTCCTTTGAAAAGCCCCTCCCTTAAAAGCTCCTTCCTTTAAAAGCACCTTTCTTTGAAATATTGTTTTGGTATGTCAGT
Source organism: Architeuthis dux (assembly GCA_006491835.1). NCBI lineage: Eukaryota > Metazoa > Mollusca > Cephalopoda > Oegopsida > Architeuthidae > Architeuthis > Architeuthis dux. Next base: position 6,179,414 of record VCCN01005748.1, read on the forward strand.
CAGTCAGTGACTTATAGGAGCTAAATGCACCAAAAAGCAGCTAGATCTAGTTCCAAAAGAGCTAAATCAGCAAATGTTGTTTTGGTATGTCAGTCAGTCAGTGACTTATAGGAGTTAAATGCACCAAAAAAAAGCTAGATCTAGCTTCAAAAGAGCTAAATCAACAAAGTTTGTTTCGGTATGTCAGCCTGTCAGTCAGTAACAGTCATAAGTACTAGAGATGCTAGCACATCTAAAAATATGGAAATGGCATCCAAGTAGGTCTAGAAAATGAAATAAAAAAGAAATAAGCTGAAAGGAAATAAAACATCCCTAATCTCTGCAATGTTTGGAGTAAAAGCAAGATTTATTTAAAATGGAAGAAGATGATCAAAGAATGATAACATACACGCACATACCTGCAGTGCAGACGTATATCCATGTGTGAGTTTATAGTGGAGCATATATGCACATGAATTTACATACATGAGTATATACGCATATCTAATTCTATGCAGATGTGAGTGCAAATGTGTGTGTGTGTGTATGTATCTGTAAATATTCTTTTAAATAGTTTATACAAAAACATCTTTTTGTATT